>OZ008367.1:361118585-361718585 GCA_963931995.1 Phaonia tiefii
GCCTACTCAACGAAGGTCTCGCCACTTTTGGCACAGAACCCACCCCCTCCCGATGACGATCCTGATGCGCAGTGGAAACCCATTTCCGACTCTGTGGCAACTGCCTCAACGACCTTACTTGGTTTCGGCAACCGCTTCGCGATGAACCGTGGACCATTGCAAATGACGAAAGGAACGCTGCAACGTAAGGTAATGATTCCGTCAATTGCAACGCGAGCTGGGGCTGAGCGGTATGGGGGGAAGGGAGAGGGGGTAAACCGCCTCTTTGGGCGAGGGAAACGGCAGTGGAGAAAGAGCGAGAGTGAGAAAATTCAGACATACAGAAGGAAGAACGAAGCCCGAAAATTCTACCAAAAAGTTAAAAACGGAACTAATGGACATGGTTCAGGGCCCCCCTTCTGTAAGGACAGGGACGGAAATCTCGTCGCAGATGTGCGGAGCATGTTGGGAATATGGAGAGAGCATTTCTCCGCGCTACTGGTACCTGAGATATCCGATGACGATGGGACAATCGATCACAATATGGACGACGACGTCGATTGCCCCGTAACCAAGACGTGGTCAGAACAGCTATTGCCCGGCTTGGGAACAACAAAGCCGCAGGAGCCGATGGATTACCAGCGGAGCTGTTTAAGGCTGGCGGCGATGAGCTGATACGGTGCATGCATTAGCTCATTAGCAAAATTTGGTTAGATGAATGCATGCCCGGCAATTGGAGTCTCAGTGTACTATGTCCCATATTTGGGAAAGGTGACCCGAGTCTCTGTGCCAACTACCGTGGAGTAAGCCTTTTATCCATAGCATATAAGGTTCTATCAAGTATAATGTTCCAAAGACTAAAACCAATTATCGCTGACCTGATTGGACCATACCAGTGTGGCTTTAGGCCTGGAAAATCGACGACTGACCAGATTTTCACGCTACGTCAAATCCTGGAGAAGACACACGGAAAACAAGTCGACACCTATCATCTGTTTATCGATTATAAAGCGGCCTTCGACAGTCCGATACGGGAAAAACTCTATGAAGCAATGTCTGAGCTTGGTATTCCTGCAAAGCTCATACGCCTTTGCAGGATGACCTTGACGAACACCAAATCCGCAGTGAAAGTTGGTATGGGTCTTACCGAACCTTTCGAAACCAAGCGAGGCCTCAGGCAAGGCGACACCTTATCGTGCGATCTCTTTAACATCTTAATGGAGATCATTATAAGAAAAGCTGCAGTCCACATGAATAAAACCATCAGCAGCAAAAGTCACATGCTGCTCGCGTATGCTGATGATATAAATATCATTGGGCGCACAATTAGAGAAGTTACTGCGGTTTTTTCGAGAATTGAGAAGGAATCAGCAAAAGTGGGTCTGACGGTGAATGAGGACAAGACAAAATTAATCGTTTCAGCGAACAGGGCCTCCAGACCAAAGCGTGAACGTTGATAACCATTATAACTTCGAGGTAGTGCGCGAATTTATGTACCTCGGATCTGCCGTGAACAGAAACAACAACGTCAGCCTTGAGATCAAGCGGGGAATTGTGCTTGCGAAGCAAGCACTTTGGGCGAAGGCAAGTACTTTGGGCATAAAACCCTCTCTCAGGTTACAAAAGTCCAGCTGTACCAGACTCTCAACCTGTCTTGCTTTATGGCGCAGAATCCTGGGTCCTATCGCAAGCAGACGGAACATCTGTAGGAGTCTTCGGGGGGGAAATACTCCGGAAAATGTATGGCCCTAAAGTGCACATCGGCGAGTATCGGCGACTCATGGATCATGAGCTGTATGAGCTTTAGCCTGACATTGACCTAGTTAAGCGGATCAGGGTAGCGCGATTGCGCTGGCTAGGCCATGTCAGTGGAATGGATGAAGACGAACCAGCACGAAGGGTTTTCGGAACCGAACTCGAAGGAGGGCGGAAAATAGGAAGACCAAGACTCCGCTGGAGGGATCAGGTTGACGAATCCCTGCGTACACTTGGTATTGCCAACTAGGGGGATAAGGCAAAAGATCGAACTGGCTGGCGAAATATGTTATCTGCGTTTTTGTTATCTGTTGTCCGAGACCGGATCAGTAAGTAAGTAAGCTAGTTTTTGATGTGCTAACATCTATAGGCACGGTAGGTCAATCTACCAAAGTGAACACATGCAAACAACTCACAGAGTTAGCATCACATCACAGGTTGTTGTACAACAATAATCTCTGCCTGAAAATAAGTATAATGGTATTGATGTAGCGGCAGCGAAAAAACAAGCAGGTCGTCATAGCCAAAAAGTATTGAATAGTATAGAGAACTCATCTATCGAATTGTACGACTCAATAGCACTGGCGACATCTGACGAATGATTCAAAATGTATTACACTCTTTTTGGCATAACTTGGTCCATTCATAATTTTGATGTGAAATGTTGATGCCTTTTCAAACATTTGTACTTTTTGTGTTGTTTTATGTAATAAAATTGTCGAAATGGTGCATATATATTGAAATATTCTATAAAGAAAATAAGACTCGTTAATGCTCTTTTACTCAAACTCTCTACATGAGAGCGGAAAAAGAGTGCAATAAGTTCTCTATACTATTCAATACTTTTTGTCGTCGCTCTGTTTATGACAAAACAAAAACAATTATTTCAGTGAGTGCAATAGCGAAAGAGCTTCCATCATAAAAACTATTCTTGTTTTTTATTTTCCAATGTAACATTTACTAACGTGTTCATATAAATCGAACAGATACCATGTAACAAAAAGGTGTTAACACCGTGATAGGTGTTAACACCTATTTTGACGATTTTTTTAAAACTATTTTTTCCATACAACCACTTTATGAAAACCCCTTAAGAACCCATAAAAATGCATTATTTTTTGGACGCTCTGTTTCCGAGTTATAGCCATTTCTGTATTTCAGCGATTTTCTTATTTTGGCGATTATTAAAAAAAAAATTCTTCTACACGATTTGAACTACTGCTTTTGTAACAATTTTAACTTTTGTTAAAAACAAATAAATAAATAAATGGTTTATTTATATCCCGTGAAGGAATTGGCTAGACCTATTAACAATCAGTGAGCCATGCGCTTTTTAGTTCTTTTGTTATACTCGCTGATTGGGACCTACAGTTTTTACACCGATTCCGAACGGTATTTTGAGAAGCTTTTTCATGCCTAAATACTCGACAGTGTCGCCGTCACTATGCGAGGTGACCGCCAACGAAAGAAATTTTAAGTGGCCAGTGCAGGGGTCGAAACCAGGATCTCATGCACAAGAGGCGCGCACACAAACCATTACAATCGTATGTTGACAAACTATATACCCCTGTTTAGAAGAAAATATATTAATTTTAATAATTCAAAAACTTTACTGGAATTCGCACAAGGACATTGTAATGGGCTTTTCAACAGAGACGCTACAAAAGTAAATCGATAGGGACAGCAAACGACGCCATATTTTTTCCCGCTCTTTTGACATTTCTCTTCAGTAAGGTTTGCCATTTCATCATGGAAAGATCTACGAGTCAACAACGAGTCGAAATTACTAAAATTTACTACCGAAATTTGGAGTCAGTGGCCTCAACTTTAAGAGCGCTACGTCCAACTTATGGTCGTCATAATCGTCCTACCAGATCAACAATTGAGCGTCTAGTGGAAAAATTTAAATCCACAGGCACAGTACAAAATGTTCCCGTGCCAGTGAGACAAAGAAGTGCCCGTAGTGTCGGGAATATTGCTGCCGCTGAGGCTTCAGTTCAAGAAAGCCCAAATGTGTCTCTCACACGTCGTTCTCAAGCATTGGGCATCTCTGTGACGTCGTTGTGGCGAATTTAGCGAAAAGATCTTGGCCCACATCCTTACAAGATCTTACAAGAACTGAAGCCGCTTGACCACCATAAGCATCGAATGTTCATGAATTGGGCTGAGCAACAACTTGAAAATGATTCGAATTTTCATCGGAAAATCATCTTCAGCTATGAAGCTCATTTCTGGCTGAATGGCTTCGTCAATAAGCAAAATATGCGTTTTTGGTCAGACAGCAATCCACACGTAGTCCATGAGTCATCATTGCATCCCGAAAAAATTACGGTTTGGTGCGGTTTATGGGCCGGCGGCGTCATTGAGCCATACTTCTTCCGTGATGATCAAGACCGGCACATTACTGTGAATGCGAATCGCTACCGTTTAATAATAACCGAATATTTTTGGCCCCAATTGGATAATATGGACTTGGAGGACATGTGGTTCCAACTGGACGGCGCCACAAGCCACACAGCGAATGCCACAATCAATTTATTGGAAACCAAGTTTGGTGAACGTGTTATCTCACGAAATGGCCCAGTCGATTGGCCGCCTCGGTCGTGCGATTTGACGCCGTTAGATTATTTCCTATGGGACTACGTCAAGTCTATGGTCTATGCCAACAAGGCAGCGACGATTGATGAACTTCGTACGAATATCGAACATGAAATTGCAGCAGTATCGGGCTCAGCGTCTGGACTTCTGCAAGCGTACCCGTGGTGGACATGCAAAAGAAATCGAGATCCATACATAATGGCATCGAACGTACTTTCACAGGAATAAAGAATTTCATTGGTATTTAAATCCGGTTTTGTTCTATTTAAAAAAAATTTTGTAGCGCTCTTATTGAAAAACCCGTTATATCTACCTAATGTTTATATTAAATTTCACCTGCACATCAATGTACCTGAAACGAAACGATTTGTCGGAGTCTGCTCGTAGAGTGGTCTTGTTCTACAAAATATTTTAATTATTATTAATTTAACTTTAAGTCCAGGGTTTTTAATTTATACGTTACCTACCTACAACGTTCGTGTGTTTGTTCCTTCGTTATGCATTTGACTTAACGTGAACAACAAGAACTGAAATAGAACATTGTGATTAAAAGTTTCATTTCACAAAACCTCAAATGAGAGAATGTCAACACAAAACCATTAATGACATCCTGTAAACATATTTAACAGATGTGTCACTTCATGACAAACATGATTGGTCTTATATGTTTAATATACACCATTGAAATATGTGTGTGTGCGTAGGTGTGTGTGTGTGTTTGTGTGTGTTCATGTAATGTGACAAATAAGGTAAAACTTTTCCATTTGCCCCCATCAAGTATTTGTAATCTTAACAACACCTTAATAGGATTTCGTTACAAGAATATATTAACCAAAATAGAACAAAACGGATATTTGTTTAATATTTTGTGCTAACAACTTTTGTATATATATGTTAAATCTTTCCGGACCGAGCAATGAATACATGTCAAAGAACCCTTATACCAATCACGAAACCCCTAAACTATCTTTAACATTAAATACGATTTGCTTCTTTCGTTTCTCAGTTGAATTATAAGTTGAAACAACCTTGTGATTGAGATTATTATATGATAATTCCTGAATCGTTATTTCATAAAGACCCACACGCCATAACACGGCAGTTGTAAATCCTACAATTAAACATGAAGTATACACTGCCGCTCAACTGAATAGGTTCAAAGAATATTGTTTGCATTGTATCTTCGATCTCAGCTTCTATGGAATATACACATTTTTGATTTCATGCTTTGAACCTTCATTTGTATACACAGAAAATAATAGAGAAAAATTGTGGAACTTTTACAACGGTAATTCAGAATTTGGCTTTTGTCGTTATATTCACTAAGAATGCTGCAATTTTTTGACTCATTAGAATAGGTTCAAATGCAAATCGGTTATAAAACAAAATTCAAACATCAATGAGATGCAACATTGTGTATTATAAAGGGTGTCTCAGTAACATTGCTCTTTTTAAATTTTGTGTATTTTTTTTTTGCACAAGTGGCAACTCTGAAATGTGGCAGCTGTCACACATGTTTATACCGATTATAAAAAAAAGGAGCGCTTTGCGAAAGAACAACGCGTTATAATTGGGAAAACTTATTACAAAAATTCGTTCAATGGGTAATGGAGCCAAGTGAATTCAAAGCTAATTTTTCAAAAAATATCATCATCTCCGATGAAGCTCATTTCTATCTGATTGGCATCATGAATACACAAAATTGGCAAAGTTGGGGCCCAGAAAATCCTCATGCAGTCAACGAGAAACAAATGCACCCACAACGAGCAACTGTCGAATTTTTAATTTTAGCCAGACGGCGTGATTGGCACTTACTTTTTAGACGATGAGGCAGAAATTGCAGTGACTGTGAACGGCATCCGTTACAGGAACATGATAATAGAGTTCTTGTGGCCTCAACTGGACAGCATGGAACGCCGAGCGATTTCTTTCTTTGTTGATGTGTGATATTTCGGGTTTATGCGAATAAACTAGAAACAATTCCTGAGCTTAAATCCGAGATCCAAAGCGTCATCGGTGAGATACAGGACACATCTCTACGAAAAGTCATGGCAAGTTTCATGAAAAGAATAATGGCATGTCATCAGAGACGTGGGAGCCATTTGACCGCTAGTTTATCCCATACTTAAACGGAATATGTCTCCTTTACAATACAATAAAAGAATCACAACTATTTCAAAAAGTACGTGTTTTTGTATTAAAATTAAAAAGTGCATTCTTACTGAGACACACTTTAGAATAAACTTAACTTCAAAGCACAGCAACTAGGTGGGAACAGAAGAACAAGGCGGAAAAAAGGTGTCTGTTCTTCTATTGGAATAATTGCATTTTCAGTGTGAATTGATATTTATGGGTTTGCGATCGATACTAATTCTCGGAATCAAAGCTTATCTTACAAGTTGGTATATATACGATCGATGATTTACCGGTGGTATTAATTCAGACACAGTAGCTAGGCACCTGAGGAAGAACTTGTCACGGAGTTCGAAATTAGTTATGCCAATGAGTGTTCTCTCCTGAATGGTCTGTTATTCTAATAAAACCAAACAGGCAGACGGTCTGGTCGTTTGTTAGAATTATGGACCTTTCTTGTGTGTTGACATTTAGGGAGCTTGGAACGATACTAATTCGCACATGTAAATTGCATAATTCAGTTTGTATAATTATATATATAATTGATGATCAACCGATGATATCAATTCAGGCACAGTAGTTAGGCATCGGATGATAAACTTGTTACGCAGTACTTTTTGTTTTTTGCTGTTTTAATTCGAAGTATATACCACTGTTTTGATGTGTTAACATCTATAGGTACGGGTATGGCAATCTATCAAAGTGAACACATGCAAACAACACGCAGCGTTAGCATCATATACCTTGTTGTTGTACAACAATAGTCGCTGCCTGAGAATACGTACGCTGATATTGATGTAGCGGCAGCGAACAAACAAACAGATCGTCATCGCCAAACAGTATTGAATAGTATAGAGAACTCATGGAACGAATTGTATGACTCAAAAGCACTGGCGACATCTGGCGTATGATTTAAAACGTACTCCTCTCTTTTTGTCTTAACTTGGTCCATTCATAATTTTGATGTGGAACATTGATGTCTTCGGAAACATTTATGCTTTTTGTATTGTTTTCTGTAATAACATTGTCGAAATGATGCATTTATATTGAAATATTCTATAAGGAGAATAAGACTCATTTATGCTATTTTACTCGGACTCTCTACATGAATGCGAAAAACGAGTGCAATAAGTTCTCTATACTATTCAATACTTTTTGTCGTCGCTCTGTTTATAACAAAATAAAAGCAATTATTTCAGTGAGCTATATATTGATTTATTTATTTAAACAATATTACATCCAATATTAAAGCAGATGTAAGAAAAAAGAAAGTGCAATAGCAAAAGAGCCTTCAGCACAAAAACTATTCTTTTATTATTTTCCAATGTAACATTTGCTAATGTGTTCATATAAATCTAACAGGTACCGCGTAACAAAAAGGTGTTAAAACATCGCCCGTGAGTTCGAACACTCAGTGATTTTTTTAGTTAAATGGGTCTTGCAGAAGCAGATGAACGACTTTCAAAAAGGTGAACTAACAATTTATTTCGAATCTGGCCTAGTTAGATCAACGTGAAATCGCCTAAAAAAAACACTCGACCGAAGCCAATCGGTAGATTACGCAAAGGGGGAGTGGAGAGGGGATAACAACCTGAAAATAGTAATCTTCTAACAAACATTAAATCGGAGGCGTCCCGCTTCTAATTTAGTTTCAAATGTCTTAGCATTTTTGACTTCCCAGGTAATTTTGTGGCCAAATATCCCAAAATTTTGTCGTGATAGACAAAAATGGTAAATGCCATTATATTCAGCGTATATAAATTATGTTGACTCCCTTTGTATCCTTCAATTCAGATTTTTGATCAGACACAGTGTTATCAAAACCCCTTCGAATTCCTAAAGTTCGTCAGCTAAAATCAAAAAAGGATGTGGAGGTAATGCCCGCTGAAAAATTTTTCTTTTTTTGTTGTTTGGATGCAAATATATAGTGAGTTTAGAGCTTGTCGAAAATATAATATACTTGTGTCCAATCACATTGTGTTTGTTATTCAATATTACGTGTTTGAGACAAAATGATCAATATGTTATAATATATGTGTTTGCGACCCACACATATTTATGTTTGTGATACAACTACAGCTGTGTTTGTTGCACTGTGTATACCCTCTCGAGAGTAAGAGAATAAAAGAAGGACAACGAGAGAGTCTATCTTGTAAATGTGTATCTGTATTTTTGTATTATTCTCTCAGTCAGTGAGTCATAAATATTTCTGAAGTTGCGTGTAAATTGCAGATTGAAGTGAAGGTTTCCTATTTTACCAGTTGCTTTGCGTTTTATTTGAATGTCAATGGTTCATCGGACAGAGGATATCAGAAGCGCTTGATCAGTGAAAAAGAATAAACAAACGCTCGGACGGTTAAATGGTTTGTGATGTTACTTTGGTTTTGTGTATGTGTTTCGTATATATGCATGTGTGCTACCAAAGTGAGAAACGATTTTGAGGAAAGAAACTGGAAAGGGCAACAACGTCAAGCCCTTTGTCTATCCGAGCCTTTACTGAGAAAATCGGAACGGCGGACCATTTGTGAAATAAGTGTAATAAAAAATCACAACTAATTAATCCACGCTTGGCTTGTATGACCTTAATTTGTATATACGTATATTCTTTGTGTACCAACGCATAGCTGAAATCTTCTGAAAACAAAAACGTGAGAGACCACAAAGAAAGGAGAACCAAAAAGCAGCAGATTCTCATTTCTTAAAAAAAGTAAAGCATATTAATTTATTGTATTTATTATTTATAAATGTGGATGTATATTGTTAAAATTAATTATAATAAATAATACATATATATTGAAATCGAAGAATAATTATTATATTTGGGAGGAAATTCGCATATGTTTCCACGTAAGTATATGTAGGGTTGGAGGCACCACGCGAATGCTTCAACGTAGGTACGAGTATATGGATGTTTGGGATGAAGAACGCATATGTTTCCACGTAAAACCATTCATATTTCTCAGTAAACATTATACTGTACATGATTTAAATACAAGTAAGTTTGGGACTTGCAAACATATGGTCAATTACTTTACTGGCAACGTTACATTTTGGCAACTTTTTGTTTTGTTCATGCTCATATCTTCACAAAAAACAACGAATTTTTCTATTTCTCTATATTCTCATGAGCATATGCACTGGCAACGTTACAGATCGGAGAAGTGAGTTTTGAAGTTGTTGTACATGTCATAAAAAATCGATTAATCTGCCAAAGCAAACTCCTTCATATTCCACTATGTCACGTCCCACGGACTATTGAAGAGATGAAATTAAGTATCTTCTAACAAATTTTTACTTTTTGCTGTTTTTCGCCCAAGAATTTTGGGTACTGGCAACGTTACACAAAACACTGGCAACGTTACCCGTCTTAACTTGTAAGAAAACTCGGTTCAAAACCATACAAATGAAACTCCAATGTTTGTAGTAAAACGAAAAATGTAAAAAATTTATTTGGTATTCAATCTAAGATTCATTTAGAAGAGTCTGTTATGGAAATATCATTCGTTTTTAATGTTTTAGAAACAGTCCTAATTTATTTAGTATTTTTTAGTAACACAATCACAAATTAAAGAGATATTTTGTTATATCCTACTTTGGATGTGCAGAAGATGACAGATTTGCCATCAATGACTTGAATTTGGTATGAATTGGAAATGTTGCGAATATTTTTAGCACCGGAGAACAGCTCAGCCACTTTCATGTCTTGATTTATCTGGTCAAATTCAGCATCTGTTACCTCTTCAACTTCAATTTTTTACTGCGTCAGTTTGAATGCGCTAACAAAATCCGAAGCACTATTAACGATGATATTCCGAGCTCTGATGTGTTTTCGCACGATTATTTTCACGGTTGCATCTATTCAATCAACACATCCTTTGCCATGTGATGTTGCAAACAAATTCCAGATGATTTTAAGACCAAACTCGGCTTCCAACTGAGGAATCAAGGAAGCAATAAACCTGTTTTTAAATTGAGATGATGGCCCATCACTCCAAATTTTTAAAATTTTGAGAGAAGCCGGTAAATTTGAGAGCAATTTCCAAAGATATGGAACTATTGTGTCTTTTGTGTGTATCAAATTGTTAGATACGAATACTTTTGCCTTAAAGGCGTCATTGTGGTAAAAGCCAGTCATAAACAAAGAAAGCTGTCGCTGATTCCAATGCGCATTTTGTACTTCATCTTGTCCCTCGCAGACGAAATTTTCAGCAAAGTTAACTTGATGAAGACCTTCTTCAGGAAATTCTACATTCAATGCTCTTGGTCGATCGTGCATATTAAACACTTCAGATTGTTCTCGCTAATTAAAATTGTGCCGCAATAATTGTGAAGACAAAGCAACCGTGTACGCGATTAGCTCAGCCAATGTTCCCGTTTCTTCTCGTTTAGCATCGACGCTTTTCTTCCATCTCTTCCATGAAACTTTCGAATCGAGTGCAGCATCTTGTGCTACATCGTTTATTATGGAAACAGAAATACCGGTACAATTGTTGCAACTTTCATACCAGCAGTCAATCGATGAAACTGGACACAAAAACTTTTGAACAAAACCATTGTCATAGCTCGGTATGGTAGGAATGTTCTTATTCAGAGCAGTTACAGCTTCAATGAAATTAGCATGGTATGAACACACACACATGTTGTGTGGCAAATCGTCAATCAATTTTATATGCTTCGGTCGTTGACGGTAAAAATGAGACACGTTACAGGTATCTGAAAGTGAAACCAAAATTTAATCATAAGCATAGATATGCAAAGCTGAGGAATAAAATGACGAAATTTAAAAAAAAATTCAATTTCAAATACCCCTTCCAGCGCTCCGCTGCTCTTCGTCGAATATGGCAAAGTCTTCCTTCACAGTCAATGTCATGTGTCTTTTTGGCAACAAAATTTTGTCTCCAGTTGTTGGTCACAAATATTCTTTAACATCAGGTATTTTTGGTGAGACTCGTGAAACATCATCCCTTTCATAAAATTTTCGGATCGCATCGGTCAGAATTTTATTTGGAACATACTTTTTCTTTCTTGCAAGCACTGAGACCAACTCTTGCTTATCTTCATCATTCATTTATGACATGATTCGCGCCAATACAGCTTTCTTTTTGGATGGCGAAACTGGCAAGGCACGGGTTGCTTTGCAAACTGCTTTTTCCAAGCGATTTTGTAGAACTGTACCCGCTTGAATTCATATCACTTAAGACAGTAGTTTCCTTGTTCGAAACATTCATTTTGTTCAATTTTGCCAATCGCTTCCGTTCTCTGCACTTTTGGACACGTTCGCGAATTGCTTCATGGTGCTTCTGTACAATTTCGGCAAGCGCTTGTTGCGAAATGTTTTCCTCGCTCTTCTTCTTATTTTTTCGAAATTTATTCATCACAGCCTCCTTTTTTCTTAATCTTCATATTTTGGCGTCGTTTTCAGTTTGTCCATGTACCTTTTATTTTGTTGAGCCTAGCTCAATTTCACCTATTGATTAAAAATGGTTTGTGAAAACACTGGCAACGTTACAACACGTTAGATGGCTTCATTAGAATATGAAAACTGCCATAATTTTATGTCTTTTATATTGGTTCTAATAAAACATCAAAAATACTAAGAAAAAATGTAAAAGACTTATTTAGCGAACTCGCTGGACACTGCGCAAAAAAATGTTTTTTTTTCTTTTGCACTGGCAACGTTACTATTATTTTTGCGGTGCATTTCATTGCGACCAAACATCGGCACTAAAAAAATATTTTTGCTAAAATTTTTATAATCAATAATCAATAATATTTCATAATCTAAGCAGAGAAACCAAAACAACGTACGTAAAATAAAAATGAAGCAAAGTTTTTACCTTTTTCTTCCTTGTAGTATTTTTTTCCATGTTCGAGTTGATTGAAGTACTCGTAATGATTGCACGAAATGACATAGACCAAGCGCTTCTCTATGCTTGACATTTGTTTCGTCTGATGCTATGATATATATATAACCCAAAAATAAGCAGGTTCGCGCAATATTTGAAAAACATTTATTTTTTGTGTAAGAGTAATAGACCATTCCCGAGTAATAGACCATATGAATATTTGAAGTGTGTTCCAAACATATACTTGGTTCCTGCAGAATATGTTTGGGAAAATATGTTAGAGAGGCAGTTATTTTTCAGCGTCTGCAAGCTTAGCAACTGTTAATTGCATTTATAGGAGATCCCAGCATTTGAAAGGAATGAAATTGAAAACAGCCTCCTAATGATGTGCGATCTCGGTTTGCTCGAGATCATATGACATGGATCAAGGGGTGGTACACGGTCGTATCTTCTGATGAAAAATGTCGACACAATAAAAAAAAGTACAGCAGACAGTTGTCCGAGGCCTTCGGCCACGGACTGTCCCTGCAGGCTGTCTCAGAGACACGGCCATTAAGTTTAACGTAGAATACGCCATCCGATAAGACAGAAAACATATATAACAATAAATTCATTTGCTTATATTATTTATCATTTATTGTTATATATGTTTTCTGTCTTATCGGATGGCGTATTCTACGTTAAACTTAATGGCCGTGTCTCTGACACAGCCTGCAGGGACAGTCCGTGGCCAAAGGCCTCGGACAACTGTCTGCTGTAATTTTTATATTTACCAACGGCATTTGATTCAAGTCCGTTTAAAAAAAAAAATATTGTGTTCAATTTTTTTAAACTTAATTTAATTTATGTATTTTAATTAATATTTTTATTGAAATAAGTTCTGCGAATGTTGAGAGGGCCGCCCTAATATTAAAAAAGGTTTACCTTATCGAGTCTTCGCATTAGCATTCGAGCGTTGTGTGAAAGCTTTACGCTTTACAATTCAAAATTAATGTTACAACAGCTTTATTGAAGCTTTCGCAAAAAAGCTTTATTACGTTAGCTTACTGTTTGTTTCACTTTTTACTAGATACATGTTGCCATGTTCCTAAGCAATGTTGAGCAACCAAAAACACTCAACCAAACACCACACATATGTTTGAGTGTATGTGTTTAAACAATTTTCATTTGAGAAATTTAAATATTAGGAAGATATCAACCAATATGAAATGTATATCAAACGAAAGATAACATCTTCATTTACCTACAAAAAAATTTTAAAAAAATTCATCTAGCCGTTTCCTCAAATTCAATGAAATAAAGATTACAACAATAAAAACCTGACATGACTCCTCATACCGTAAGGTAAGACGTATTCTACGTCAAAAGGCCGTTTTAAGTCAATTAATTTTTTGTATTAATTATTTATAAATGAGGATTTATATTGTTAAATTTAATTATAATAAATAATACATGTACTATATATATTGAAATCGAAGAATAATTATTATATTTGGGAGGAAATTCGCATATGTTTATGTTTCCATATGTTCCATATGTTTATGCATATGTTTCCACGTAGGTACGAGTATATGGATGTTTGGAATGAAGAATGCATATGGTTCCACGTAAAACTATTCATATTTTTCAGTAAACATTATACTGTACATGATTTAAATACAAGTAAGTTTGGGACTTCCAAACATATGAATATTTGAAGTGTGTTCCAAACATATAGTTGGTTCCTGCAGAATATGTTTGGGAAAATATGTTAGAGAGGCAGTTATTTTTCAGTGTGTGCAAGCTTAGTAACTGTTAATCGCATTTATAGGAGGTCCAAGCATTTGAAAGGAATGCAATTTAAAACAGCCTCCTAATGATGTGCGATCTCGGTTTGCTCGAGATCATATGACATGGATCAAGCGGTGGTACACGGTCGTATCTTCTGATGAAAAATGTCGACACAATAAAAAAATACCTTTTTTAAAAACAGTCAAGCTCACGGGATTTTAAGCCTAGACACTAAATATTTTGAGAATCATCAGAAACCAAACCAAGGTATGTTTTGAAGGGAGAACAAAAAGCAATTTTTTCCCCCACCCTACAATGTGAGTCGGTCTAATGTATATCAGTTTTGTCCTTTCAATGTAGGAATCATTCGACGCTACTTTTAACATACTATGCTTTTGAGGAAGACCTAAATGAATACTCATCGTTATTGTGCATATGGCTGTAGCTACACAGCAATGAAAGGTATTATTTTGGTCGTTCGACAATAAGAATTTGACAACAGTCAATTTATCAGTTTTATTATATTTAGGTGACATTACATTGAAACATTGAAAAAACAAAAGCTGCCAAGAATGCATTTAACTAATCGTCTACATAAACAGCTACTGTTGACACATTTACCTAGATCCTCTGTATCCTTAATTCACAACAAGTTACATTTGTTTATTGTCACACAAGTGACACAAGTGTTTTGTTGGCAATCCGTGTTTGCAATATTTCATCGCAAAGATTACATTAGTTAAGATACGGTTCAACAGTTAAAGGCGAGATCAACACTAGGCGACAAGCAATGTCCTTTCTGCTATCCCCAAATATATGGCACAAATGTTGGAAAATGAAAAGGTTGTGATGATTAACTACAAGTATATTTGTTATGCTTTCATTTACTGGAGTTTTATGTGTTCGTTGGTCGCAAAAAATTATAAGGCTTGGTATTGGAAATTGCAGTTGCAACTAATTTAATCCATTATAAATTAGAACTAATTTAATCCATTAGCCCTAAGCGTTCGATTAATCGGTCAGTCAAATTAAATATTTTCTTAAATGTTTTTTCTCGTTATTATTAAATATTTGTCGACTTTAAATATAATATGTATATAGATATTTTGGGATAGTAAACATTTTTAGCGAAAAATTCAGCAGTCATTCTTTAAAAACTCTTTGTATTTGAAAACTCTAATTGTTTCTATATCTAATAACAATTGTAATTTAGCAACCGTGTTTCACTTAGAAAAATGTATCAGACCTTGATATCCTTTAGTATGAACTTCTCATACATAAACATTCGAAATTGACAACATTTTTCCCACACTGAAAGAAAAATGCTTCGTCGCATGGATGAAACATTTTCGATGATATTTTTACGTAGCTACAATGAAAAGTCTCGTATATCCGACAATTTAGTAGTCCTGCAACAATTTTATCTAATTTAAATTTTGTACAAAAATGTAATAAAAAATTACAAAAAAAGTAAGTGCATGAGATTTAAACTCTTGATATTAGGTTTATATCTTACTTTTTCTAGTTTATTTTTATTATTTATTTATTTTAGAGGTTTGGCTACATTTTTGGTTAACGAAACAATTGCGTTACTGCAATGAATCAGTTGTTAATACAACGAAACTAATTTCTATGAAGATATTGAGATAGAAGCAGTCGAAAAAATGAGCGAGCGAGACCACCAAGAGAAAATGGTGAGCATGACTTATGGGTCACGTTATACATCCTAAATCAGATCCCATGCAATAACCCGAAGTGGTAGAGATATTTCTACGCTGGGATAATTTAAATACATTTTTTAAAACAGACTAATTAGTTGAACTTATTAATAATCTTTTGCTCTAAAAAACGTGTCAATTACGATTATTTGAATTTCAATTTTTATCAAAGATTTTTTCAGTGTATGTTGATACTTAGGATCATGATGATGAACACATATAGAAAAATATGTTTTCAAAATTTTGACAGAGCATTTTTTTTACACGACGTAAATTTTAATTCGACATTATGCACAATTTGTCTGTCACATTTTGTTATATTTTATACAATAGAATTGTAAACCGATTTCAAAGAAACTTTTTCTCTAAATATTCCGACGTATTTCACATAAATGCTGGCTGCCCACAGGCTCGTGTTTATCACCAATTCTTTATAATATATATACGGCCGATATTCCAATCATGGACCATTGTATAGGGCTTTTCAATAAGAGCGCTGCAAAAGTTTTTTTAAATAAAACAGAACCGGTTTTAGATACCAATGAAATTCTTTATTCCTGTGAAAGTATGTTCGATGCCATTATTTTTGCATGGCCACCACGGGCACGCTTGCAGAAGTCCAGACGCTGAACCCAATTTTCGACGATTTTCAAGCATAAATCGGCCGATACTGCTGCAATTTCACGTTCGATATTCGTACGAAGTTCATCAATGGTCGCTGGCTTGTTGGCATAGACCATAGACTTGACGTAGCCCCATAGGAAATAATCTAACGGCGTCAAATCGCACGACCGAGGCGGCCAATCGACTGGGCCATTTCGTGAGATAACACGTTCACCAAACTTGGTTTCCAATAAATTGATTGTGGCATTCGCTGTGTGGCTTGCGGCGCCGTCCTGTTGGAACCACATGTCCTCCAAGTCCATATTATCCAATTGGGGCCAAAAATATTCGGTTATCATTGAACGGTAGCGATTCGCATTCACAGTAATGTGCCGGTCTTGATCATCACGGAAGAAGTACGGCCCAATGACGCCGCCAGCCCATAAACCGCACCAAACCCTAATTTTTTCGGGATGCAATGATGACTCATGTACTACGTGTGGATTGCTGTCTGACCAATAACGCATATATTCGCTGAAGATGATTTTCCGATGAAAATCCGAATCATTTTCAAGTTGTTGCTCAGCCCAATTCACGAACATACGACGCTTATGGTGGTCAAGCGGTTTCAGTTCTTGCGTCAATTTGATCTTGTAAGGATGTAGGCCAAGATCTTTTCGCAAAATTCGCCACAACGACGTCACAGAGATGCCCAACGCTTGAGAACGACGTGTGAGAGACACATTTGGGATTTCTGGAACTGAAGCCTCAGCGGCAGCAATATTCTCGACACTACTGCCACTTCTTTGTCTCACTGGCACGGGATCATTTTGTACTGTGCCTCTAGACACTCAATTGTTGATCTGGTAGGACGATTATGACGACCATAAATTGGACGTAGCGCTCTTAAAGTTGAGGCCACTGACTCCAAATTTCGGTAGTAAATTTTAATAATTTCGACTCGTTGTTGACTCGTATATCTTTCCATGATGAAATGGCAAACCTTACTGAAGAGAAATGTCAAAAGAGCGGGAAAAAATATGGCGTCGGTTGCTGTCCCCCTATCGATTTACTTTTGTCGCGTCTCTGTTGAAAAACCCTTTATATTATACCAGTCATTTTTCCTTCAATTTGGAGCAACGCCTGATGCATAGAAACAGCCTCATACCATTTCTGGCGAATCACCATGTTTATCCGTTTTCTTGGTGTAATGTGCATTTAATTCTTGAAGTGGCGGACGCCTGGCACAAAGTTTTTCATTATTTGCGAACACGTTGAATTTTGACTCATCGCTCAAAACAACCAAATTCCAGAACTTTGAGTCTTGGAGAAGGTGCTGCTTAGCAAATATCTGTCATTCCATAAATGTTTCCTGTTCTCCCATTTAACTTTTCTTTTGTAAACGTCGACGGACAGTTAGTGCCGATATTTGTCTACCATGATATTCGTCCATTTTTTCCCTGATTTCAGTAGAAGTCAAAAATGGGTAGGACTTGCTCATCCTGACTAATCGCCTGTCATCAGCTGGTGTAGTTTTTCTTGGCTTTTTACGGGGTAAAGTTCCGTATGTCATATTTTTCTTGTAA
This sequence comes from Phaonia tiefii, assembly GCA_963931995.1. Classification (NCBI taxonomy): domain Eukaryota; kingdom Metazoa; phylum Arthropoda; class Insecta; order Diptera; family Muscidae; genus Phaonia; species Phaonia tiefii. The sequence goes on from OZ008367.1 coordinate 361,136,574, forward strand.
ATTGTATTGCGTTCTTCACACTGCCTCTAGAAAAATGTAAAAGCTCGGTGATCTGAGCAATGGTTTGGTCTTTTCCAAAACATTTCCATATTATTATTTTGTTCATACACGCTGAAAAAAACGGCCTCTGTAACATATTCTCCCAAAAATATACTGGAGGAACCATGTATATGTTTGGAACACACTTCAAACATTTATATGTTTGCAAGTCCCAAACTCTGGTGTATTTAAATGCAAACATTGGCATGTTAACTGACAAATATGTATGCTTTTACGTGGAAACATACCCGTGCTTAATCCCAAACATCCATATACTTACCTGAAAGCATTCGCGTGTTTCCCCCAAACCTCTATATACTTACGTGGAAACATACGCGTATTTTCTTCCAAATATAATAGTAATATTTAGAAACGAATTATTGTTTCTTTCTTTATTTATTATAATTAATTTTATCAATATATATCCACATTTACAAATAATTAATACAAAAAATTAAAATATTTAAAATTACCCTTTTTACAATTACTTCCATTGAATGCAGTACTTTTATATGAAATGGGAATCTGCTGCTATTTTTTTTATTCTCTTTCTCTCGAGATAGCATAAACAGTGCATAAAACACGGCTGTATTTGTATCAGAACCACAGATATATTTGGGTCGCAAACACATATGTTATAACATATTAATCATTGTGTCTCAAACATGTAATATTGAATAGCAAACACAATGCGTTTGGGCACAAGAATACTATATTTTCGACAAGCTCCAAACACATGTTTTATTTGCATCCAAACAACAAATTTCGACAGATTTTTCTGCGTGTACGCGTTGAATATACCAGTAAACCTTAAAGATATTTTTATTAGATCTAACGTCAGTATAAATAACATACAAAATAAATCTTGTGGAAATCCACAACGTCACAATTGTTTGCCCTTTTTAATTTTACATTTGTATGTGGCTTAATTATATGAACACAAGTGTACCTACATGAACTAAACTAATGCTTCAGTTTCGAATGGTTTTCTATCGATCTATCATGATGTCATGGGCATTCAAACCTAAAAATTATGTATTTCTATATAAATTATATCAGGAATGTACGCTCGCCTAACTATTAATGGTCTAAAAGTGGTGGTTATATAAAAAAGCAGTAGTACTATTCTCCCACTGTAATACAGGGAACTTAAGTAACAATAAATGGCTGCTATAAAGCTTGAATTTCGGCTCAGAATCATGGAGCTATTACTAAATAGTTCATTCCATATGCAGCACTTGGCAATATTAATTGTAGAATGCGTAAGTTATGTTTTAGATCCATTTGGAAAATGTCCAAACTTACTGCAATGCGATGCTGTTAAACTAATTGGCATTAAATATATTTCAGTTACACGCTCCTCTAAAAACCTATCACACAAATTGTGGGAATACACTTGACTGCTAACATGAATGTTAAATATCATTATCACTGTCTGCCACGTTTTATGCTACAACAACTGATACTGAATTCTCCTTTAATCTTAAGCAGATGGATACATGAGCCACTTCATGATATATCATTAAAATATCTTCGTGGTTTGTTGTGCCTGTCCATCACATTCCATACACATTTCTCACTGAATGATTTTTGGTTTCGTTTATTTCTATTGCCAATATGAACTGATTCATGTTAGACAGACGAAATCCATTACATATTTGTTAACCACAAGACGTATTGCATAGATTTTTTCCGGCAAATAAATATTTGCTGTAACTAAAACGTGTTTATTGTATAAAACCGATAAAAAACACAAATTGATACAAAAAAATCATCTCATTAATAAAACAAAATCAGGGATAAAACGCGGTAAACTGCGGTTGAGAGCCATTGGCATTTAGATTATGGAAATTGCGAAAATGATGTTGTGTTTTGGCGTTGATTTAATAGGGATTATTGACAGACGGCATTTTTTTTTATTTTGTGGCAACGTCTTAATTATTTTTGAGGGATAATTTGTTAAGCGAAAACACAAAGTTGTTAACAGTTAGGATAATTCGTAATACGTGATTAACAGATACGCAAAAATATGAATTTAAGAAACGAATACCTTTTATTTATATTCATTAAATTTTTTTACATCAGAAAAATATAACTGCAATAACGTGTAGTTGGTGTTAATATCTTTAGTCACAAATTTCCCTTTCGTACACACAGAGAAGAGATTCGTTGTCACAACCATATTTACAGCCAACTAAAAATTGGCGGTCACTTGGAATATCACTATCATTCAGTTGTGATTACCAATAATTGTGTTCAGTATCACCAAATGTTGTGCACATCAATTGATTTGTAATTCAGTTTTGGTTGCAAGAACTGAAATATTTAGTTGTAGCCACAGCAACAGGAAATAAATGTGATCTGAAATCAAATTATCCTGTAGTGGTGAATATTCAATTAGTTGGATGAACAAAAATGTAAAAACTAATTCGGTTGTACCAAATAATCTATTGGCATGCCCAACTAACTATGAACTTGAATTTGATGTCTGTCACAACTAATATCCAATTATGAATTTTAAAGAAAAAAAATATAATTTTTTTATTAAAATTGTGTATTTTATACATAAATGTAAACAAAATTATTATTGGAACGAAGTTCCCAATCGCAAGCTGCGGGATGGGGGCTAAATGAAAAAATATTTAAACAAATTTTTTAACACTATTCCGCTACAACCCAGTATTATCAACTATATTGGGTACTTTTGCTTTGGTTTGTGTCTAGACTAACATATGTTGAAAAATTTCCTGTTTAATGGGAAGTTTTCTAGGTGGAGCCTGTAACCAATATTAAGTATCTATTGTAGTATTGAATCTAATAAAAAGTAAATTTATAAAAGCCAACGTGAAAGAAGTTTAAAAAATAAAATTTTCTTAAATAAGTACCTTTTCTTAAAAAAAAGTAAATTTTTTAAAAAAAAACAATACCTATTCATGTTCGTAACCAAAGTACCTTTTCTTAAAAAATACCCTATCTTAAAAAAGTACCTCTGTTTAAAAAAGTAAATTTTCTTAAAAAAGTACATTTTCTTAAAAAGAGGATTTTTTTTAAATAAGTGCACTTTCTAGCAGTAACCTTTCTTACAACAAACTACCTTTTCTTAAAAATCTACTTTTTCTTTAAAGAGTACCTATTTTGTGGAACAAAATAACTTTTCTTGAGATATGTACCAACTCTCAAAAATTTACCTATTCTTGAAAAAAGGGCCAATTATAAAAAAATCCCATTTCTTAAAAAAACCTTTTCTTCTTAAAAAAAATACCTTTTCTTACAAGAATTCCTTTCTTTAAAAGTGAATTTTCTTAAAAATAAATTAATACCTTTTCTTTTCTTTTCTCGAGATAAGTAGCCTTTCTGAAAATGTTCTGAAAATTAGTAAATTTTCTTAAAAAAATAACCTTTTTTCTAAAATGAGTACCACTTCATAAAAAATACCTGTTCTTAAAAAAACTACTACTTTGTAAAAAAAAATGCATACTCTTTTGGCTACACGGTACCTGTTCGATTTCTATGAACACATTAGTAAATGTTACATTGGAAGTAGCTGACGTATACGTGTGTCACATAATCACATGTTTGCCATATCAACAGCAACGAAACAGCCAAACACACAACATCACACATACTTTAGACGCTATAGACACAATTTCGTTTGCCTCACCCCTGCTACACCACTCGTTCATTGCTCTCTTGCTCGCTCATTTTTGTTTAACAAGTCATTATTCTCTTTCGCAGTCGCAGAAAATCTGGTTATAGCAGCAGCATAAAATCTGGTTTTAGCAGCAGTATAAAATCTGCTTTTAGCAGCAGCATAAAATCTGACTTTGATAGATTTAGTCCCTATACGCCGGTATAGATGTTAACATATCAAAAAAATTACACTAAATTTAAAAAGTGTAATCTTGCTGAGAAACCCTTTATAAACAAAAGCTAATTCGTGAACTGCAATGAGAAATACGCCACAAATCAGATAAAATATGCCGTCACAAAAACTGTTCTATCAAAATTCTAAATATATGTTTTTCTACTTATGATACGTCGTTTGATATTTACAATTTTTATGGGCAAAATACTCTAGGAATCGAAACTTCAACGGGCGGTAGGGGACTATAAGCATCCTCGTACCACAAAAAGTTGTGTGTTCAGAACCAGCTCTTCAATAACCGCATTTTGAAACTCACCTCCAAAAGATATTGTCAGTATACCCTACTGTACATTCCACATTCTCTTGTGGAAATGTGTGTGTACTTGTGATACAACTATCTGTGGTATATGTGGTACGTGTTTGAAATGAGGGTTGTTTCCTATAATTAACTACTAAATAGTCCTTGCAGGATATACAAGCCTTTAAATCTCCAAAATCTGGAAATTGGTGAAGAGTCTTGAAACCCTTCATAAATAATTCAATCTTTAAATATTTTATAATGTTATTTATCATATAAATCGGTCTACTTCTTTTACTTTATTCTTTTACACATAAATCGTTGCGGCCATTAACAAAATGTTTTTAATTTTGTTAATTGTTTGAAATTAAAATGTAATTTTGTTTAACAACATTTTTTAAACCCCATCAGTGTCTTAGTTGGTAATACATATAACACAGTACGCAAAAAACAAATTTGTTTGAGTACACATGAGAAATGTTAACAGAATATGAAACGAGGCTTAAAATAAAGAAATACGTGTCTCGGCGTTTAATTGCCTTTTTAAAACTGGGTCAAGCATTAAAATCAGTTCACCCATTCTGTTTTTATAGAACTTTTTTTTTATAATAGTATTACATTACAAGTGAACCTCCACGGTCCTTCGAAGCTTAAAAATTGATTTTCTCAAAATTCTGTCGTGCTACAGCAAAACGCCGAGACACGTATTTCTTTATTTTAAGCCTATTTTCATATTCTGTTAACATTTCTCATGTGTACCAACCACTGTCGTACTGTGTAATATGAGGAAGTATTCTTGTGCTTCCAGTCAAACGTTTTATTCACCACTCATCACGTGGCATCTGTTAGTACAGCACACCAGCCGCTTTAGCGCATTGCTTTGCCTCCCTTTTGGCATCAAACGAAGCGGTACAAACTGTCACAGTGATTTAAAGTGTGTCAAATTAACTCTTAATACAAAAAATGTGTATTAGGGTTAGTCACGCTTTTTTGATTTTTTTTCGAATATCACAATGCTCTCGCAATATGATACAAGGCATACAAAAATATGAACTTTTTGGATATTGCAAACAAACCTTAATTTTTTCAGTTTTTTTTTTGATGTTTAAAATTTGAAAAAAAAATTTCCTTTGAATTCGTTCGTGAGACTGTTCTTAGTTAAGCTTGGTACGAAGATTATGATGATGGTCGATCACTCATAGGTCCGATAGTTTTCCAGATATGGCTATTTTAAAATTGGTCTGAGCAAAAGTTTCTTTTTTTGTGATTTTTAAAATTTATGAATTTTTTTTTCCTTTTAAACTTTTCACGTGACTGTTCTTGGGTAACTTTGGTACGCACGTTATGAATCTGTCGTTCGATCAATAATTGGTCATTCAGTTTCTCATATATGGCATTAAATTTATCTAGTGAACAGGCTCTACAATAAAATCGCTATATCTGGAAAACTAAATGACCATTTATTGAGCGATCAAGAGATTCGTGATCATCGTACCAAACCTAAGAACCGCCAATTGAAAAATTTGTAACGAAAAAAATATTACATTTTAAAACTCACAAGAAAGTTTAGCTCAAACTAATTTTAAAATCGCCATATCTCGAAAACTAAATGACCAATTATAGATCGAACAACCGATTCGTAATCAGCGTACCAGCGCCACAAGAAATATTTAAAAGGAAAGCAAATTGTTTTTATATTTCAAAAATCACAAAAAAATAAAACAAAAAATATCTGGTTTGAGTAAAAATAATTGCATTTGGTGTGGAAGTTTTTTTTTTGCAATATCAAAAATGTAAAGACACAGATGTTCATATTTTTTCATACCCTCATATCATACTCCAAGAGCATATTGGGAAAATTTTTAACAAACAGAAAGAGAACTTTGAATTACCCCTTTAAATATGTCCCGAAATTATATAAATGACTCTAAATTATTGAAAAGAAATTGTTCGGTCATCTCCAAATTACTTCATCTCTTTCTCCATCTCCAAATTACTTCACCTCTTTCTATTATAAGCTAATTTTTTCTCCCTACTGCTATCATTACTCATTGTTGTTAATTAACATTCTTACCTATTTACATTCTCATCTCCCTACTTTGTACATTCATATACTTAAACTCATATCCCTTCTTTAACAATAAATCAGTGTAAGCAAACTCATCGAATTGGTCAGTCGTTTCATTTCTTCGCGCTTGTCATCAAGTTACTACATACCAACAGCAACACAGCCCCCTCCCTCTAGTCACGGTTTACATTTTACTTTAAATAATTTGTTAAACGTGACCTTGACCATCAAACGCTTTGGTCCGTACAGAAATCTCAAAAAATTAAAATTAGAAACCAAAAAAAACTTAAATCTGAAACGAACTCTTTTCACATTGTGACCAAATTCAGAGTAACTTAAAATTTGTTAAATGTATTTTTGTGCCACCACTAACATCTTTATTTAGTCTACAATCCACTGTGCGTTTCAAAATTAAATCTTAGGAGAGATGAGGGAAATTTGAGAAGCGCCATACCAGAAATGTGTACGTCAAAGGCAATCATCAAATAAGACGAATACAAGTTCAACATAACAGGAAAAAGAGGGAGAGGAACGAAATTAACAAATTACAAAAGCAAGGCGATAAAGATGAAAAAAAACTGAATTCATTGAAAAATAATAGCTGATAATAAAATAGAATGCTATGTCATGGTACCCTTATGAACAAAATATATGATATCACAAAGGATATTGTCAGAGGACACATTATATATATCTGGAAGAAGCCATACATACATACAAACGCATTTCCACTTGATACAATCATATCTGGAATCTACGTCTCAAATTGCACAATAATTGAGAGTTCAACACGATATGCGTGTGTGCCGGAAAATACTAAAATACACCAATAATTCGATACGGAAACTTAATACACAAGGAGGAGTCATTCAATATTAAGTACAAATAAAATGTCATACAGTAAAAGGATATTTTTACCATGAAACCCGCAATTTTTTTAAAACGTTTGAAAGAAATATGACACATAAAAATCATTGTCTGAATCTGTTGGGTAGCTCCATAGATGACTATTGTACAAGATGCTCCAAGTCGTGCTCCAACGTCTGGAAGTTACAAACTTTAGATTTAAAGTAAGAATTTTGTCGCCGAGGTTTGATAAATAAAGCGGAAACATATGAACATCGTGAATGCACAAACTTAAAAATCAAAGATTTTTTTCGATGTTAAAGCAAAACAGCCGAGAGATGTTCGATACCTCTTGGAAGCAGCATAAAGTGATACGTCAGATGAGAGAGTTGGAGCATGTCGTATATGTTAATCTATTGGTAGGGCATTATTTCTATTAATCACTGGTATATTAAACAGCCAAGCCGAAACAACTAATCGAACAGGTCAAAACTCTACACTTCCGTTTAACGATTAACTAAAATACTATGAGCCGATTAATCGCGACTACATACAAGGTCTAGCAATATGTATCACCCTATGGGAAATTGGGAATATGGAGAGATCATTTCTCCGCGTTACTGGTACCTGAGATATCCAATGACGATGGGACAATCGATCACAAAATGGGTGACGACGTCGATTGTCCACCTCCTAACCAAGACGAGGACAGAACAGCTATTGTCCGGCTTAAGAACAACAAAGCCACAGGAGCAGATGGACTACCGGCGAAGCTGTTTAAGGCTGGAGCTGATAAGGTGCATGAATCAGCTCATTAGCAAAACTTGGTTAGATAAATGCATGCCCTGGCGATTGGAGTCTCAGTGTACTATGTTCAATATTTAAAAAAGGTGACCCGAGTCTTTGTGCCAACTACCGTGGAATAAGCCTTTTATCCATAGCATATAAGGTTCTATCAAGTATAATCTGCGAAAGACTAAAACCAATTATCGCTGGCCTGATTGGCTTTAGGCCTGCAAAATCGACAACTGACCAGATTTTCACGCTACGACAAATCCTGGACAAGACCCACGAAAAACAAATCGACCCCTATCACCTATTTGTCGATTATAAAGCGGCCTTCGATAGCTCGATACGGGAAAAACTCTACGCAGCAATGTCTGAGCTTGGTATTCCTGCAAAACTCATACGCCTTGCAGGATGACCTTGACGAACACCAAATCCGCAGTGAAAGTTGGTAACGATCTTACCGCACCTTTCGAAACCAAGCGAGGCCTCAATCAAGCTGACACCCTATCGTGCGATCTCTTTAACATCTTAATGGAGGTCATAGTGAGAAAAGCTGCAGCCAATATGAATAAAACCATCAGCAGCAAGAGTCACATGCTGCTCGCGTATGCTGATGATATCGATATCATTCGACGCACAATTACAGAAGTTACTGCGGTGTTTTCGAGAATTGAGAAGGAATCAGCAAAAGTGGGTCTCAAAGTAAATGAGGACAAGACAAAATTAGTGGTTTCAACGAACAGGTCCTCTACGCGATTAGACCAAAGCGTGAACGTTGATATCCGTTATAATTTCGAGGTGGTGGACGAATTTATGTACCTCGGATCTGCCGTAAGCAAAAACAACAACATCAGCCTTGAGATTAAGAGGAGAATTGTGGTTGCGAATAGATGATATTTTCGGCTAAGCAAGCACTTTCGAGAAATCGACCCAAAAAGCCATACTTTTGAAACTTGATACCCCTCGATTTCGATGATATTTCATATGTATATTCTACGCATTATTGCAGTTACAATTCCGTTTATTTTAGGTAAAATGTCCGCCCGGTTCATATTTTAAAGCTGTGTAAATCTGGTCATCTGCAGCCATTTTGTGAAGAGATACCTGTGTTAATGTTAGAATAACTTTTGAATGCGATATCAGATTGGAACGTTGAAGATATCGCGTGATAGGTTTTAACATTCTCTTTATGAGTCAGAAATACAACTGGCAGATCTGATATCGCATTCAAAAGTTTTTCTAACATTTGCGAAGGTATCTCTTCACACAAATGTTGCAGATGACTAAATTTTCACAGCTATAAAACATGAACAGTGGAGAGCTTCGACCTTAAATAAACGTAATTGTAACGACAGTAACGCGTAGAATATACATGTGAAATTTCATCGAAATCGAAGGGTATCAAGTTTCAAAAGTATGGCTTTGGGTTCTGATGTACAAATTTACAAGTGATAAATCGCGGGCTTGATTTTGATTTTAGAACCATGGATTATTGGGAACATTTTCTTAGAATTTGCCGTAGATTATGTTACTGCTGTACTCTTGGTCGCCAAAAAAAATGTACCCATCCTAATATATATCGCTGTCATTCCACTATCCCGTACCGTAACTTATGTCACCGAAGTTCTTTCGGAAAATCTGTAAATACTAATGTTAGTAACGAACCTTGACAGTCACAGTTACGGCTGTTGTAAAAAAAGATTGGGAACCCCAGATCCGAGAAAGAACCACGAAGAGCAATTTTTTTTTATTTGATATTAAAGTATAAAAAAACCATACTCTTTTGTGTGGCTAGGTTAGGTTTGTAAACAATTGTTGGCTTTGCAAACAATTGAACCCCCAGGTGGAAGCACCTTCTTTTAATGTTTCCTTGGTATCTGGTTTAAAAAAAATTTTAAAAAAAAATTAGAATTTAATTTTAATAATGTAAATATCAGATGTTGACTTTTTTCTTATCTAAAACAAAATCAGATCCCATGAAAATATTAAAAGAAGAAAAGTATTGTTTTTGTAAAAAATAAGTTAACACCTTCTTCCACCAGGGGCTTCAATTGTAATCAACTGCATCTACTCTTCCACCTGCCATCATATAAGGCCGCCAGTGCGAAGACAGATGTATAAACCGTCACTTTTCAAATATAACTATTTATTTGTATTTGTCTTCTGGAGCACAAATTCGCACTCAGTCAAGTAGACGACCCATTGTACCAAAAAGCCCATTAGGATGGATTTGCACAGAAATATAAAAATACAAACAAATACATCGTCAACATTGGCAAATTATAAATTCTCTGGAAAATCTTCGTTAATGTTGTAGTATAATGCGACGTTTTGCATAAAAGAACACAAGAAGATGCCCGAAATGAGAGGAACATATTGAGGAAAAAGACTAAGTTTCATGTTATTGACGAATCCAAGTAATTGAAATTGGGAACAGATGGATGTATCTCTTTTTAAAAGGTCTTCGCAGAAATAATACCAAAAAAAAGAACTAGTTGAACCTTAAAAAGGAAGCATTGAACTCTATATTTTAAACTCCATGCCAGAAGGGAATCAACAATGATCACACAGGACTTATTATAAAACTGTGGTCTTCGGTATGCCCCTCTACGATTCAAAATGGAACTGCGATTTCTAAACCTGATAGCACGGGATTTTGGATTCCAGGAGCAAACAAAAAAATGAACACATAATTATACAGTTTGGTGGTAATATATGAGAAGTTCATAGGACAACAATTTAGAGTTAAAAAATGTTTATGACATTGTAAGAATGTAGTATGAACTTCTCGTACATTTCTACATAAACTAACAAAAATCGGTCATACATCAAAATTCAAAGATATATTTTCATTTTTGCATATTTTACCACCATTTTAAAATGAACTATTTAACTTCTTAAATATCTGAGAATTTCTTTCTGACCCTGACTGTATTATTCCAAATTAAAGCTTTAATGGACTTTAGCAAATAATTTTGCATACTCAACTAAACTCACAATTTATTCAGCTTTAAATTACAGAAGCTGTTAAAGATAATACAGTGAAATGTTATTGTATAAATAAATATTACTCATCCGTTTAGCTGTACATTGATTACAATAAATTATACGCATGGTTGGGCTTTTGGAACTTCATGCGCATTTGAAAGTTCAATAAAAGAGTTTAAAAAATGCTTAGGGGTAAACAAATCTTTGTTGTTACTTCGAATAATGCGTACATTGAAACTGTTATAATAAGTGGGAAATTCTGGGAAAATTGTTTGTTATCATGGGACTTAGGGACTTAGGTGTACTTTTTGCTTAACGAAGTCATCATTCATGTCTAGCATTCATCCGCTGAAAAGTTAATATGGGCATTTTATTTTTGGATATTCTCCTTTAGTAAGTAAATATATTGTGACGAGATTTTCACACTTTTAGGGTAAGGGCTAAGTCTGATTTAAATTGCTGGATATTTGGCAGTCACACTAAAAATTGTATCATATCTTAGTGACTTACGGGTTCATAATATATTTAAATAGGACAGACGATTTAAAATTATGAAATGCATACACCCAACCTGTCTTCTCCTTGTATGATGTGCTATTAGTCAGTATCATACAACAGTCACTGTACGCTTCGTTACATCTACTCAGTTCGGGCCTTACAGAAGCTACAAACGTACGTCGAATTTGACCGAAAAATCATCTTTTCTGACGCGGCACAATTTCATCACGGAAGCTATGTCGACAAACAAAATTGCCGCATAGGGGGATCGGAAAACCCGCACGTACTTGTTACTCTATCCTGAATGCATCCACAGAGATTGACAGTTTGCTGTGGATTTGGAAGTGATGACATCATTGGCCCATTTGTTTCGAAAATGATGCTGAAAACGTCATTTAAGGCAACGGCTAGCGTTGCAGATTTTCTGAAGTTTTTATGGTCTGAGTATGAACGAGGATAATCTTTAGTTTCAGCAGGATGGTGCACCTTGTCAAACAGCTCACTGTCAAACAGTTCGCATTATCAGCTGTCTTGGAGGTGTGAATTGGCCGACTCGGAGCTAAGATTTGACTCGTTTAGGTTTTTTCTTATGGGGTGCCATTAAAGACCGATGCTATGTGAATATTCCAGAAACGATCCACAACAATATGGCTAATACTGTCCGAGGCATTCGTGAAGCAGAACAAGCAACCCTTAACAAAGTCTTGGAAAATTGGACTGACAGAATCAGCTACTGCGAAGCCAGCCGCGTAAGCAGCCACATGAATGAAATCATGTTCCATAAATAACGGGAATTTCTAATAAGTTTAGTTCATTTATTTAATTTTTTAAAAGATACTAGTATTTGGATCACCCTGTATGTATAAGGTGGCGCAAAACTTGTCATCCGAAGATCTTTGGCTGTCATTCGGTTTCTGATTAAAATAAACCTTGTTCTGCTTTTGGATTTTTTGTTTACGTGAAATGATATCGGCCAAGTGGCTGCCGTCAGAATTGATGGCCATAGCGGCCCGATTTATGGTATTTTCCATCACTCTTGAAAAATCTTTATACGATCGGATCTCGCATTCTTCACACGCATGTTCTCTTTGAAGGCTTCAAAAGTCTGAGGATTGTTGACATAGACCCGTGACTTAAAAAATTGCTACAAGAAGTCTGGAACGGTTAAATCGGGCGATCATATGCCGAACAGTTCTAATCGCCAAAAGAAGAGGTAACATACTTGGTTTTCCATTACTTACACATCCCATGAAGAGATTGGGGAGAGCTTCTCACAATCATTGAGCTGTGCGCTTCCTAGTTTTTACACTCACTGATTTTGACCTACAGTTTTGTACCGGTTCGAAACGGTATTTTAGGAAGCTTTTTTATGGTTAAATACTCGATAGTGTCGCCATTACGAAGCGAGGTAGCCGTCTTTTAAAGAAATATAAGGTGGTCAGACCAGGCAACGCAACCCCGTACTCATGCACAACAGCCGCGCACATTATCATTGCACCACCGACGGCCACAAACGAGAGATAAGGCCACCCGAAAAGGCAGCTTTAAAAATTTCGGTTGTGGGTCGTGCAATATGCGCCATTGCCCTATCCTGTTGGAACTACATGTTATCCAGTCGCAATTCATTCCATTCAGGAAGGAGAAAGTCGTTGAACATAAGTCAATAGTGCTCGCAATCCACATTAGTCGTTTGGCTCGCTGCGTTTTCGAAATCCCAAGTTCTGATTATGCCTCCAGCGTATTTGAGTGGGTTCAATAGCTCTTTCTGGATTATACGTGGATTTTCAGTGACCCGGAAACGATAATTATGGATATTCACATTTCCAGGGAGATGAGAATGAGCCGCGTCGCCCATGATGATTTTCGATTAAAATTTTTCTTCCTCGTGTTGGAGATCAAGGATGGATTGAGCGTAAGTTACTAGCATTTGGAGGTTAACGGCCAACAACTGATGCAATGTCTACACTTTATAAGGGAACTCCATTAAATCTTTCACCAAAATTCTCTGTAAAGACCGCCCAATTGCGTGGCACATCATCTGGTGGATATTCCGTGATCCTCGGCGACATCTTGAGACACAGCCGCGTAATTCTTAGCAGAACGGCTGCTCCGGGGCCGGCCAGACATACCAACATCTCTAAACGTCCCATACTCTTCAAGGCGAGCGCACGGTGAAAAAACCCCCAGCAACATATTGCAGGAAGCAAGTATATGTTTGCAAGCATTGTTTTCATGAATTGCAGATCTGCTGTATTTTTTCATCTGTGTTGTCTATGGGGTTGTTGGTTTCAGCAATTTTCAACAAACAAAGTTGCATTTGGGTCGCAATGATTTATATTATAACCTATTAATTCTTGTGTCTCCAATACGTAATATTGAATAGCAAACACAATGTGCTTGGACACAAGCATAATATATTTGTGATCAGCTACAAATATGTTATATTTGCATCCAAACAACAATCAAAGACGAGAAGAAATGTTTTCTCATTTGGTATCGGACGACCTGGAAATCTGCGCCTCTAATTCACGCCGAGCCTATACGCTGAATAATCTGCCTTTTTTGTAGTTTGGGTGCAAATATAAACTGTGTTTGGAGCTTGTCGCAAATATAATATACCCGTGTCCAAACACATTGTGTTTGCTAATCAATATAACATGTTTGAGACACAACGATTAATATGTTATTACATATACGTTTGTGACCCTAATATGTCTGTGTTTGTGATACACATACAGCTGTGTTTGTTGCAATGTTTATGCACTCTCGAGAGTAAGAGAATAAAAGACGGACAAGGAGAGAGTCCATCTTGTGAATGTGTATCTGTATTTCTGCTTTATTCTCTCAGTCAGTGAGTCATAAATATTCCTGAATGTGCGCGCTAAATTTCAGATGAAGTGTTTCTTATTTTGGCTGATGTATTGCGTTTTAGTTTTATGAATTTATTCATTAATGGAAAATCGGGCAAAGGATATCAAAAGCGCTTGATCAGTGAAAAAAGAATAAATGAAGGCTCGTCGGGTTAAATGGTTTGTGATGTTGCTTTGTTTTTTGTGTATGTGTTTGGCATAAATGTGTGTGTGCCACCAAAATCAGAAACGATTTTTAAGAAAGAAACTGGAAAGAGCTACAACGTGAAGCCTCCGAGCCTTTACTTAGAAAATCGGAACGTCGGACCATTTGTGCAATAAGTACAAAAAAAAACACAAGTAATTAATCCACACTTGGCTTGCATGAACTAGATTAGTATATAAATATATTGTATGTGTATCAACGCATAGTGATAACCAACGCATAGGTGAAACCTTCTGAAAACGAAAAACTGAGAGACAAGGAAACAAGGAAGTAAAACCAAAGAACAACAAATTCCCATTTCATGAAAAAAAGCAAATACTACATTCAATGCACGTAAATCTAAAAAGGACCGTTTTAAATCTTTTATTTTTTGTATTAATTGTTTGCAAATGTGGATTTATACTGTTAAAATTAATTATAATAAATAATACATATATATTGAAATCAAAGAATAATTCGTTTATAAATATTATTATGTTTGGAAGGAAATACTCATTTGTTTCCACATAAGTATATGCAGGTTTGGGAGAAACACCCGAATGCTTCCACGTAAGTATATGGATGTTTGGGATGAAAAACGCATATGTTTCCACGTAAAAGCATACACGTTTGCCAGTAAACATGATACTGTTTATATTTAAATACAAGTAAGTTTGGGACTTGCTAACATATGAATGTTTGCAGTGTGTTCCAAACATATACATGGTTCCTGCAAAATATGTTTGGGAGAATATGTTAAAGTGGCCGTTACTTTTCAGCGTGTACACAACCGACGAACTATTCCGCAAAAAAAATTAGATAACTTATCCTATTGACGTGTATTTTGTATCTGTTTAGTTCACAACTGACAAATCAGAATTGAAAATGCCGCGATTTGCAAAACTATAGCATCTTGCGATAGGGTGAGAACTTTTGCGCCACCTTGTATGTTGACGATTGATAATTTACCTGGGGTATCAATTCAGACACGGTAGTTAGGCATCTGATGATGAATTTGTCGTGGGGTTCAAAACTAGTCATGCCACTGAGTGTGCTTTCTTGTATGGTCATGCCATTGAATGTGTTTCCTGAATTCCAACAACAACAAAACAGTTTTAACTTAGAAAAATGTTTCTAACCTTGTAAGCATTAACATGCAAAATATACAACAAAATTTAAAAAAATTGTGCAAACTCCAATAAAATTTTCGAAATTCATCTCGTATCATTTTCGGAAAATCACCAAAATTAATGTAAGTATTTGGTCACAATTAGTTAACTTGCCGAAATATTTGGTTGTCATAAAATCGTATGTAGCAACCGTGAATTCAGCTTTTGCCACTGAATAGCAATTGCTACAAACGAATTGAAGTTGCCGCAACAGAAATTAGTTTTCAGACGAAGGCCACTATAACCAGTTCTCTATTCATTCTAATTTTTTAATGTAAATTTGTTTACAATAAAAGCTTCAAAAAATTAAATAATAAAAAAATATTTTGTTTATAATTATTATCATATTTAATTCCATTGCGGCAACCGCAGTTTCAATTATTTTCGTTGCATCAATTAAATCTTCACTTTCCTGGCATCAACAGTCAGTCAGTCGTAGGTGTATTTGGGTGTCCCAAAAAATTTTCTGTTTCGATTTTCATGGTTGCTCGTGGTTAATTGGAAAGCTTATAGGGTAAAGTATTTTTGAGATTTTTTTTCCAGATTTTTCGGAAGAGGTTTAGTGTCGCGCAAGTTGAATTTCAAATGCCAAGCAATTTTGTTGATAAAAATTTTGAATTTTCAGTTACTGTTCCAGAGTTATACAATTTTAAAACTCTTTACCCAGTGTATGAAACTAATAATACTAAAAACTGTTTGCCATTTTTGCGTCGGATTTACTTTAAACATCGTATTCATGAAAAAACCTATATGCGCTAAGTAGCGACAAAGAGTTACACACAGAAAAACTGCCCCAGCAACATATTGCAGGAATCATATATTTATATGTTTGCAAGCAATTATATATATGGTTCCTGCAATATGTTGCCGGGGCCGTTGTTTGCACCGTGCAATTCTTAGCAGTTACTTAGCACATGTCGATTTTGTCAATAATACAATGTTTACAGCAAATCCCATGAAAAATGGCAAACAGCTTATAATATTATTAGGTTCATACAATGGGTAAAAAGTTTGAAAGTGGCATAACTCTGGAACAGTAACTGCAATTCAAAACTTTTTCTACAAAATTAATTGAAATTTATCCGCCTTTTAAAGTGCATCATTAGTATTTCAAATTTTTACACAAATTTTTAGCAACTGCGATGCAAAACTGGCAAACAGTTTATAATATTATTAGTTTCATACAATGGGTAAAAAATTTTAAAATGGAACAGTAACCGCAAATTCAACATTTTTTGACGAAATTGCTTGGAATTTATAAGTGCATCATTAGTTTTTTAAATTTTCATAGGATTTTTAAAAGATAAAAAGCATTATTTACAAAATTTATGCAAAATTTAGGAAAAAATGTAATACATGGTACCTTATTGAGCAACTGGTGCTTTGTGCACATACAATAAAAGCTTGGAAGTTTTTCTTTAAAAGTGTTGGCTTACAAACGAAGAAAATCGTGTTCATTGCCCGAGTTTTAAGAAAAATACAAAAACCGCTCGGCATACCCGATTTTTGGTGGAAATTCGACTTGCGTGACCTCTAACCCTTTTCCGAAAAATCTGAAAAAAATCTCAAAAATATCTTTACCCTATAAGCTTTCAAATTTGGAGATAAATAAGCAAAACAAATAAAAGAGCTTAAGCTCGTTTAAAGATTAAGGATAATTTCAATTGAAGATCGTGGAAAACATGATATATTATTATTTTAAATATTCAAAATATATTTTATGGCCCTGGAATAATACGCTGGAAAAATTGTAAAACTGCATCGATTTCAGAATGATATCCAGAATTAAAGAAAATATTTCAGAAAGGGAATAATTAATTATTAAGTGTTAAAAATATGACTACGGTTACACACATGCAGGGATGTTTTTTCACAAACCCAGGTGTCTAAATATATATCATATGATCTGAGCTAGACCCATTTGGGTAAATGTTTCGAGACCCATGTGTGGTGTTAGATATAATCGAAAGTCTCAGCTCGTACGAAACAAAAAGACATTTTCACACAATTCTGATGCATTAGCAACAATTCTTAAAAAAAAATATGTAATTTTTTTTTTACATTGATTTCAATTAAATGGACCGTGTCCAATTGACATCCTATTGCATCAAATGAAAAAGACCTTGTTTTGTGGTAACTATATTGCCCTCCCTTAATCAAAGATAACCACAGAGTGCGCAACAATAGCATGTCAGAATTATTAACTGTTTTCTCTCGTTTACGTTGGCATTTTCGAACTTATTAATTTGTTTGTCTTCAATGGTTTCGTATTCATTTTCTCTCCTCAACATTCACCATAACAAAGTTTGTGACCAACGAGTTTGTTCAAACCTAATTGCCCACATTTTCATCATCGTTTGCCAAGTCGTTAGGATGTCATGAACAGGGGATAGTTTTTACCTGAAGAGTCATTACCTGTTACTGTCCAAACAAACACTGATGAAACTGATATGGCTACAAAAATGATTTTCCATTAACACGTTATAACTAATGTAGTCACGATGGTTAGGCAAATAATGTATTCTAAGAAAATCTTTGGTAGGGAAAAAAATAAAAATTGGACAGAGTGAAATATATTTCTAAAGCAAATTTGTCATTGGTTAGGTTTTAAAGTACCACAACTTATGTTAGCTGCCAATGTATTCTTTAATTTGACGATTGAATAGAAAAGGGGCCAATAGGTTACAGTTGGCAATAAAAAACTGCTGATCAAGTCCACATGTAGGTTACAACGTCCTTATAGCTAGTAACCTCCTTTCATTCGTTATATAATTTTCGTTACGCTTCTCTTGAATTCTGGTTTACGATAAAACAAAAAAGGACTGACTACACTTGGGAGGTAAATCCAGTGTGTACACAATTTTCCTGTGAGTAAGCAAGAGAAAGTCAATAAAAAATGAAACCAAATTTTTACCATTTTTATAATTTTTATAATTTTCGTGTGATAACAACCTCTAATATCGGCGGTGAGAACCTCTAAAGTCGTTTGTGACAACCTGTAAAGTCGGCTGAGACAATCACTAGAGTCGGTTGTGACAACCACCAAAGTCGGTTGTGATAACCACCAAAGTCCGTGGTGACAACCACCTAAGTCGGTTGTGACAACCTCTAAATTCGGTTGTGGTAACCTCTAAAGTGGGTTGTAGCAACCTCTAAATTCGGTTGTGCTAACCTCAAGTTGTTTGTGACTACCTCAAAGCCGGTTGTCACAGCCTTTAAAGTCGTGTGATGACAACCTCTAATGTCGGTAGTAAGAACGTTTAAGTCGATTGTGACAACCTCTAAAGTCGGTTGTGACAACCACTAACGTCGGTTGTGACAACCTCTAAATTCGGTTGTGGTAACCTCTAAAGTGGGTTGTAGCAACCTCTAAATTCGGTTGTGATAACCTCAAAAGTTGGGTGTAGCAACCTCTAAAGTTGTTTGTGACTACTTCAAAGGCGAAAGTCGTATGATGAAATCCTCTAATGTCGGTGGTGAGATCCTCTAAAGTCGATTGTGAAAACCTCTAAAGTCGGCTGAGACACCTACTAAAGTCGGTTGTGATAGCCTCTAAAGTAGAGGTGTGAACGTGACACGAATTTGTCGTGTAACGCGTGATCGTGACTAGCTTTAAATTCAATCACGTGATCGTGAGTGAACGTGATTCAAAATTTTAAACGGGTGCGTGACTGAAATTTTTGAGAGTCACGCTCACGAATTTTATTCTACACAAGTTTAGCTTTCCTACACAAGTTTAGCTTTCCTTCTTCAAAAATCCTTTAAGTGTGTTTGAAAGGAATGTGTTTTATTTTGTTTTTTTTTTGTACCAGCATACAATGTCAAAAGTTTTAAAACTGAGATATGTTAAAGACTTAAGGGATAAGGTAATTTTAACATTTTCAGATAAATTAGACTTGCATGAATAGCTACTGATTTCACGTGTCAATGTTGATCTTATTACCATGATGATGGATGATGTGACGATACCCAACAGTAGACTCTTCCTGCCTACTGTAAAAATTTAATAAATCATCCTGCTACTACTAAAGTCGGTGTGATAAACGGAGAAATATTTTTCCGAAAGAAAATCTTTAGTTATGTCATAAGACGTAACAAACTGGCCTTAAATAATCAATTTTACCAAAGCAAATTAATTTTCAATTCATTGTAGCATCTTAATCCTGTTTCGTACTGTCATCTATAACATTGTTAATCCCCCTGAAACAGTTAGCAAGAAACCACAGCCAAGGAAAATAGTATTGCCCACAGGAACTCAAACAGGAACTAGGCAAAAATAAATTAACTTAGATCAAAGATAACAAAACGAGACACACAATAATGCGTCCCAATAATGTAGCATAAACTGTGGAAACTTGACTCCATCATAGGACGATTAAAGGTCAAAAGTGTGTAGCTGGAAAAAATTAAAGGACTTGAAAATATTTTTTGGAACAGTGGTGGTGACAAACGTAAACTCAGCTGCTGACAACGAATTGCGAATTGTGAGCTGCCACATCAGAATTGAGTTTGCCTTAACTAAACTCAGCATCTTCAATTGAAATTCAGTTGAAACAACCCACCCTGACAATTGCTTATGTTACGGTAACTGAATCTCCAATTGCATCACCTAAACCTGCCATTATTTTCGTTACACAAACAACATTTTTTTATTATTTCGTTGTGCAATTCATAAGAATTTTGATTGTTGCAAGAAAAGCATTAATTCGTTTGCATCAACCGAATTTGTCATTAGTTTGGATACAAAACCCGATTTTTTATGAATTTTCTTACAGTAGCCGAAGTTATACCTAATTCGCTTAAAACAACTGAAACTATTCGCAATTCGGCTGCCACGATGTCAATACTGGCATTGGCATTCGCATTTCTTTGACATTTTGAAATAATTTTGAATCCCCAAATGAAGTTTGAAATTTGAAAATCAAACATAAAATAAATAAAAAATAAATGGTTTCACGTTACATCCCATGAAGGGATTAGAGTGAGTTTCTCAAAAACATCAAACTTAAATATGTTGACTTTTTGAATAAAAATATGTTGACTTTTTGAATAAAATAAAATGTTTTGTTTCTCAACATAGTTTCCATTTAGTTCCATACATTTAGACCATCGTTTTCCCAATTTTTGTATTCCTTCCAAATAAGAGGGTTTCCCATGGTGCCCAAAATACGCATTTGTTTCAATAACCTCTCCATTCGAACCAAAACCTCTTACCGCCCAGCCAGTTCTTCAGTTTTGAAAGCATAATGTACTTAGTCACCGGGAAGCTAAATTTAGAGAATGTGGCTGAGCACAATTCGTAGCCCAATTTCAGGATTTTTATTTTGAAAAAATTTGTTGCCGGAATAAAACGTAACATATAATTAATTAATTTCCTCCGAAGACACATAAAGAAATGTGCGATTCTAATTCTTTCTGTTTATAATACGAAAGGATAAACAACCATTGAACAAATAGTTTAGTTATTTCCATGACAACAGCTGGATAAATATAATGTGTCACACAATTACAACTTCTGCTGGTTTTTACAATATTGAGAGCACAAAAATTCCTTTCAGTGTATAACGTAGAAAAAGTTCATGACGAGTTAAAGGCGAATGGAATTCCAATTATACTCAAAATACTTTACTAAATGTGAACATTAATTTGTTCTTCACAATGGAAAGGACACATTAAATTGCGATATGAAATCCGGAAGCATTTAGTTGAGATGTCATAACCAGCAGTTTCTTTGTCATTGTCAAAGTTTTTCTAAATTTAAATGTTTTCACGCCCACATAGGAGCAAGACATCAACGAAGTAATAGGAAATAATATGTTCACTAGGGTGAGAGAATGAGGAAATATGACCTGACAACAAACACTAATGCTGTTGTTAGGACATAAGTGTGATAGCTGTGCACAGCCAGATTAACTACATGACATTACTAAGACAACAATTGGTCGAAATCAGTGGTATTGCAATATGAAACTGTTTAGATATTAAAGAATGTCTATGGACACCCAACCCAAATTACGCCTGGCTGACTAGGTACAATTATATCACAAGTGCTTTGAACTGCAACCTTATGTTCCCTGAAGTCATGGATATTTTATTATGACTCATTGACTCAGGCTAATTAGGTTGAGATTACGTTCTGGTAATGTAAAATACGTGCGTTAACGTAATAAAACTCTGATACTGAGATTGTTTAACTTTCAAATATATAATAATATATCAGCTACTAAAAGGCCATATGATCTAACTCCATACAATACAAAGTGTAAAAGAAATTTACGACTTCTGTGTATTTAAATACTTCATGTTTAAAAAAAACAATTTTCAATTACATCACATGAAGGGAGTGGACAGACCTTCTCACAGTGTCACACCGATTCCGACTGGATTTTGAGATTTACTCAATAGTGCCACCATCACTATGGCGAGGAGACCATCGTCGAAAGAAATGTAAGGTTGTCCAAACTCCCGTTTTCATCTACAAAAGCCGCAGATTCTAACCATTCCAACACCGACAGCCACCAGCATCATGCGTACCCCTTCAATTTGATGAAAATAAACAATCTGAGTTTACAAAGGGTATCTCAGTAAGAATGCACTTTTTTGCGATTTTTTTATTGGATTGCAAATAAGACATCTCCCGATTAAGTCTGGAATAAAATATCTGTCAAATGGCCCCCACCTCACCTATCTCACCGATGACGCGTTAGATATCGGATTTGACCTCAGGAGTTGTTTCTGGTATATTCGTATTTATTTAATTAATAAAAACAGCTGGAAAAATATAATTTTACATATCTTCAGTTACAAACTAAATACAAAACTAAAGTACATATATTAATTAAATTAAAACAGTAATCAGGAGCAAAATTAAAAAATTAATAGTAATAAATTCATGCAGGAGATAATAGATTGAACATGGACGATAATAACAGAATTATTATACAAGTCCATAAAGACTGCAGCAGGATAGAAAGAGTAGGTACTGGTGAAGTATGTGGAGCAGGAACAAATGAAGTAAAAACATATGACACAGGAACAGATAAAGCAGGAACAGATGGAGCTGGAACAGTTGTAGCAGGACTGAGGAAGCAGGAACTGATGAGGCAGGAACAGATGACACGGAACAGAACAGCAGGAACAGATGACACGGAAACAGATTAAGCAGGAACAGATGAAGGACAAATGAAGCAGGAACTGATGAAGCAGTAACAGATGAAGGTGGAATAGATAGAGTAAGAATATATGAAGCAGGAATATGATGCAGGAGAAACAGGAACAGGTGAAGCAAGAACAGATGACACATGAACAGATAAAGAAGGACATATGAAGCAGGAACTGATGATTTAGGTGGAGCAGGAACAGGCGAAGCAAGAACAGATGATACAGGAACAGATAAAGTAGGAACAGATGGAGCAGGAACAGGTGTAGCAGGACAGATGAAGTAAGAGCTGATGAAGCAGGAACAAATGAGGCGAGAACAGATGACACAGAAACAGAATAAGCAGGAACAGATGAATAAGGACAGAAGAAGCAGGATCTATTGAAACGGGTGAAGCAGGAACAGATAAATCAAGAACAGTGTCACAGGAACAGATGAAGCAGGAACAGATACAGCAGGATGAGAATGAAGCAGGAACACATGCAGCAGGATATATGAAGGAGAAACTGATGATGTAGATGTAGCAAGAACAGAAGAAGCAAGAACAGATGATACAGGAACAGATAAATCCGGAACAGATGGAGCAGGAACAGATGTAGCAGGACAGATGAAGTAGGAGCTGATGAAGCAGGAACAGATGAAGCGAGAACAGACGACACCGAAACATATTACGCAGAAACAGATGAAAAACGACAGATGAAGCAGGATAAACAGATACATCAAGATGATAATGAAGCAGGAACAGATGAAGCAGGACCTATGAAGCAGGAAATTTAGTTCGGAACCAAAATTCATTCACATTCATGAAGCGAGAACAGACGACACCGAAACATATTACGCAGGAACAGATGAATAACGACAGATGAAGCACGATAAACAGATACATCAAGATGATAATGAAGCAGGAACAGATGAAGCAGGACCTATGATGCAGGAAATTTAGTTCGGAACCAAAATTCATTCACATGATTTCTCGAATGAAATCGTAAATCTTAAATCTGGCAATTCTAAGCATTAACATTCATTAAAAAAAATAATCGCTCGTTTAATTACTTCAATCGAATCCGATAGAGAGAATATCATTAAAAGTATTGCAAAGAGTAAAAGCTGGATTAAAGGATTCGTAGTTATGTTTGAACGCGGACAAAAAAAAATCGAATATATTGTCTAGAAGCTCTAAGAGGAACATTAAAGTTCAGTGAAGAGACCAAATATGCTGAATTAATTTCTCCATTGATTAGTTTGACCATAAAACATACAGACAACATTGCCCTACGACACTCTAAAGTAGGTAAATCAATGAGTTGTAATCTATGAATGTAGGGAGGTAGGTTCGAAGATGAACTCCAACCAAGATTGCGTAAAGCCAAAAGTAAAATCTGCTTCTGAACAGATTCGATTCTATCAATATGGCACTTATAATGTGGAAGCCAAACTATTAAACCGAACTCAAGAAGGCTAGTATACAGTCGCTTTGACAAATACTGATCATCAAATTCCCTGGACCAACGTTTTATAAATCCTAACAACCAAGATGCCCTACCTATACAAGTATCGATATGCGACGAAAAAGTAAGTTTACTATCAAGAGTCACACCTAAGTCGCTAAACTGCGACACATTATCCAAAACATTTTCTTGTAAAAAGTTTCCAAATACATCCTTGTGTTAAACGAAATTTTTTTACATTAACTCAAGTGGAGAAGCATAAAATTACAATCACACCATTTAACAAAACTTATCAAATCCTCCTGCAGTAAAAGACATTCATTCACAGACTTCATAGACAAATACAATTTGACATCATCTGCGTACATTAGAATCTTTGAATGATTAATAACCGACGGCAGCTCATTTAAAAACAAGTTAAAAATAAGAGGCCCTAAACTCGAAATTTTACAAAATTCCAACGAAAGAAATCATACAGCCGTAAATCCCACGATCTTGGTGCCCAGTTCATATTGGAATTTTGGGAGATGATTCGGTCTGTAGATTTGTATTCCAATAAATTAATTGTTTCATCTGAGATAAAATTAAACATTGCATTTTACAAAATATTCCAAAGTTGACAACTTTTCTCAATTTTCGATTTTAAAGAAATTCAAAATGTTATTTAATTTTTCTTCTATATTTTTATTTCATTGCAGTGTGCTCTCTGAAAGAAATAATCCGTACCTACTGGTCCCAGACAATTTCTAATGGAGTACTCTAGCAGCGTAAATGAAACACTCCTATTGAGTTGGATAGAAGAAACTGGACTTGGATCGGTTTTATCTCAAACAGTTTTTGAGATATTACACTAAATTTTGCCTCATTAGGAAGTGTTGTTTGTTGGCTTTAATATGACAGCACATTTTTGTTTATTTCGCATATTAGTTGGCTGTACTTAATAACTAAAAAATATGAATTTTTGAGAAAAAAAATTTTACTTTGTATCAACATAACTTTTTACAGTCAAAAGCATTGACTGAATATAACAGTTGCAAAGGCCAATGTGTTCCGCAATTTCTCAGGGTAGCTTTTACCTGCACCAAATTGCACACAAAGAAGATTGTGCTAATTTAATGAAAACAGTACAAGTTTTTAGTCCGTAAATGTGAATAACTATTTTTTTTTCTTAACAACTTTTAAAAAACAAGTACACAGTTGAAAAGATGGAGAACTTCCCTTTGTCGTAGTGGTATATTTTATACAATAGGAGTTCATTCCTCACAATTTATCATTTAGCAGATAAATCGAATTACTTAGGGTGAATTGCATACAGGTGACACTGAAAATCATCAAACAGAAATTATGGGCATTGTTATCATGTTATTATTCCTGAATATATGTGAATAAAAAAATCAATGTTTGTTACACGGTACCTGTTCGATTACTATGAACACATTAGTAAATGTTACATTGGAAAATAAAAAATAAATTTGAGCAGAACTTGTGGCTGCTCTCGCTGTTGTTGAACTAATGAATCCGGAATCGTTTTTATTAAAAATTAGAATTTTAACAGCGAAGTAGTTATAAGGAGTCATATAAACGTTCAATGAGAAAGAAACAATTTAAAGCTTCAAATATATTGATGCACATTGAAGTAAATTATATACTGAAATATTGCAAAAATATAATATTGTTATGAAAACAGCAATATATTTCATTTTGTTTGAAAAAGTATTGAATTGTATAGAGAACTTATTGCACTCATTTTCCGCTCTCATGTAGAGAGTCTGAGTAAAAGAGCATAAACGAGTCTGATTCTCTATATAGAATATTTCAATATAAGTGCATCATTTAGACAATGTTATTACATAAAACAAAACAAAATGCATAAATGTTTCCGACGACATCAATGTTTCACATCAAAATTATGAATGGACCAAGTTATAACAAAGAGAGAGTCATACTATTTGAATGATGCGCCAGATGTTGCTTTTGAGTTATACAATTCGTTCCATGAGTTCTCTATACTATTCAATACTTTTTGGCGACAACGACCTGCTTGACTATTGTTGAGACATTTGTAGTACAACAACAACGTATGTGATGCTAACGCTGTGTATTGTTTGCCTGTGTTCACTTTGATAGATTGCCCTACCCTTGCCTACAGATGTTAACAAATCAAAAATTGACCTCAGTGGCCACAAAATTCGTCACACGAAAGTAATTAAAGGAAATTTTATTGGAATTCAGAAACACTTACATAAATATATACCTACACTTTTGCTTGATATGTATACATATGCATGAATCCTATATATACATGTTCTATATATGTATATACATTTGCTTGACTCGGAATATTTTAGCTGAAAACAACAGTCCCAGCAACATATAGTTTGCAAGCTTTGTTTTCATGGTTTTAATATCTGCCGCTTCTTTGTTCCTTTGTTGTCTGCCACCGTGTTGGTTTCAGAAGTTTTCAACAACTGAAGACATATTTGAGTCACAAAACCATATATTATATCCTAGTAGTCATTGTGTCTCAAACATGTAATTTTGAATAGCAAATACAATGTGTTTGGACACAAGTATACTATATTTGTGACAAGCTGCAAACACGTTACATTTACAGCCAAACAACTCACTAGGACAGCTTTGATTTCATGGTTTTAATATCTGCTGTTTCTTTGTTCCTTTGTTGTCTGTCACAGTTTTGATTTCAGCAGTTTCCAACAACCAAAACCATATTTGAGTCACAAAAAATATATTATATCCTATTAATCATTGTGTCTCCAACATGAAATATTCAATAGCAAACACAATGTGTTTGGACACAAATATACTATATTTGCGACAAGCTACAAACACGTTACATTTGCATCCAAATAACTAAAAAAGACAAATTTTATTCCGTTTTTTACGGAACAGAAATTAAATGTTTGCTAGATCAATAGATACTGAATTTTGGCGTATGGAAATTTCTTCTGAGCCACTGTGCGTCGATGCACCGAAGACTTACAGTCCACCCAGTTTTTTCAGATTTTATTTGTCTCTCTCCGAACTGTTGATACATCAGGTGTACTTACACGTAATTTGCGAGCGGTCTCAGCGTACCTTTCTGCATTTTCATAATGTATTTTCATAATGACAACGCGTTCCTCCTTTGTGTACTGCTCAATTTTATAATCAAAAAAATCAATAGTCAGAAAAATTGTAGATGACTCTGTCAAATTTCAGAGCTGCCACTTGCACAAAAAAATGCCACAAAATTTAAATCGTGCACTTTAATTAGGACATCTTTTGTTTGATCATTGAGTTTTCACATATTATTTACAAATTACAAACAATATCATTGGTTTCATATTTATTTCAAATTTTATGCAAACAATTCAAAAAGATGACCTCCACTTCCGTATCAATATTTCCAGTCCTGACGTATGACCTACGTTGTCCGTTCCCTGCTACAGCAACTGGTCGTAACAACTATAATTTGGCCAATAAATTGTGGGTTTTGTTGTGATTTCAATCGAACACAAATACAAATGAAACGCCCATTCGCATTTGGCGTATAATTAAGTTATCCCACATCGATTTTGGTAAAGTTTGAAAATACCACACAAGCAATTGTGGCGTCTGATGCTCTAACCACCAACCATTTGCGGTATTGGAATGGGTGGAGCATACTGGGACAATTTAAGCAATTTGTTGCTTCACGTTCACTTTCTAGCTATTGTAGATTGGTTTATTGTTGTGTGATTTCGTGTAGGGTGGATAAATAGCCAGGAATTATAGCGGCAATTGAAAATATAATTTTTAGGTTTCAGGTATGGTTGGCATAAAGCAGTATACCCTTTGAATTGTTACATTGTCGCGGATAATCCTAAATATGCACGTTGTTTTACAGGTGCTATCCATACCTGCGAAACATCACAATAAACATCCCTCACAGATCATACATGGGGCCAATTAATTACAAGACAATTATAATTTGTAGCTTAATTTGAATTCCTATACAAATGCGAATTCAACACAATTTAAATACCATTGGCAACTTTTCTCTATATTTTCTATATAAAGGTTTATGAATTGGAAAGTACAGCGAGGCAATACATATCGAAGACACGAACCACTACAAACAAAATAATTTAAAAACAGAATTGCCAGCAGTCAAACAAATTCTAAATATTTAAAAGCATTGCCATATTTCATTACAATTGGTATCCGATTTCACAACCTGCATTTCGTCACCTAAAAAGCTAAAGGCCGTAACTATACTTTTTAGTTTTTCACATGAGAAGGAATAAACGCCGTAAATATTTCTTAAAAACTACTTTTTCCCATTAATTTGTTTTTCAGGAACAAGTCCGTCTTTGTATTCTAAGGTTGAATCTAATATTTGGATATTAAATTTTATGTAGTCTTTAATTTCTAACGTTTATTCCTTCTCGTGTAAAAAACTAAAAAGTGTATATTCAAAATTCTGCAATTGTCATTGCGAACAATGGTAATTATTTTACATTTTCAGATTAAAATCCAATTAAAGTTAAAAAATCCCAACACCGTAACAGATGAACGAACATTATTAACTTGAACATAAACTGTTTCATGAAAAAGCTTGTCAAAAGTTTAATGATTGATGGTTGAAAACCTTTTGTAATCTGCTTAAATAAAATACCATCAGGATACGATTTGTCAGCAGCCTTCCGACATTGCGTGATGTAACTTTTACTAATGTTCGCTTCCATTTTTGTACCTGAACGACCTTCGCTACTTTCCAAATATGTAGTGGGGGAATAACAAATGTTGAAGCAGTGATGATAGTCAAATAGTGAAAAGCTTTAAGACATAGTTGTATGATATTATAATTAGGAATGCTATCCCTTTCAATAGAATTTTTGTTAAAAATTGAATGTTGAACTTTTTTTGAGTTTAAGGACGTAAAGGAGCTGTCGAATGCTGTAATTGTGTTTGGAACTTCAGAAGTTGTATACTGTTTACTCTACACGCTGAAAAATAACGGTCTCTCTAACATATTCTCCATAACATATTCTGCAGGAACCATGTATATGTTTGGAACACACTTCAAACCTTCATATGTTTACAAGTCGCAAACTTACTTTTGTTTAAATGCAAACAGTATCATGTTTACTGACAAACATGTATCCTTTTACGTGGAAACATATACGTTCTTCATCCCAAACATCCATATACTTACGTATAAGCATTCGCGTCTCTCTCCGAAACCTTCATATACTTACGTCGAAACATATGAGTATTTCCTCCCGAACATAATAATATTTAGAAGCGAATTATTCTTTGATTTCAATATATATGTATTATTTATTATAATTAATATTATGAATATATATCCACATTTATAAATAATTAAAATAAAAATGAAAAATTTAAAACATGCCTTTTTAGACTTACTTGTATTGAATGCAGTATTTGTTTTATTTTTCATGAAATGAGAATCTGCTGCTCTTTTGCTTCTCCTTTCTTTGTTGTCTCTCACGTTTTTGTTTGCAGAAGGTTTCAGCTATGCGTTGGTATACAAAAAAGATATTTATATGCAAATCTAGTTCATACAAGCCAAGCGTGAATTAATTACTTGTGTTTTTTGTATTACACTTATTTCACAAATGGTCCGCCATTCCGATTTTCTCAGTAAAGGCTCGGACAGACAAAGGGCTTCACGTTGTTGCCCTTTCCAGTTTCTTTCCTTAAAATCGTTTCTCACTTTGGTAGCACCCATAAATATTTGTGAAACACATACACAAAAACCAAAGCAACACCACAAAACCATTTCACCGTCCGAGCGTTCGTTTATTCTTTTTTCACTGATCAAGCGCTTTAGATATCCGCTGCCCGATGAACCATTGGCGACTGAATGCATGAAATTAAAATGCAATACATCAGCCAAAATAAGAAATACTGACTTCATCTGTAATTTACACACCCATTCATGAATATTTATGAATCACTCACTGAGAGAATAATGCAAAAATACAGATATACACTTACAAGATAAACTCTCTAGTTGTCCCTCTTTTATTCTCTTGCTCTCGAGAGAGCATAGAGAGTGCAACAAACACAGCTGTATTTGTATCACAACCACAGTTATATTTGTGTCGCAAACACATATATTACAACATATAAATCATTGTGTCTCAAACATGTAATATTCAATATACCAAAACAAAATGTGTTTGGACACAAGTATCTTGTATTTGCAACAAGCTCCAAACACAAGTTATATTTGCATCCAAACAATAAAAAATTACAGATTTTTCAGCGTGTATATGATTTAAATGTTCATTAGTAATGTCATTTTTGAACAAATTGTATTTCCGAAAGAAATATTTACTTTTGGTTTCAAAAGCAGGTCCAACTGTGGGAGAGATATTTGCATTTTACTTGGAATATGGTCTGCGAATGGACGGAATATAGAATTCTCATAATTTTTGTTAATACCATCTATGAGAATGCAACTTAAGTTAAGTTAGGTGTTGATGGTAGTCGCCGATTGACTCATTTAGATTTATTAGTTCATTGTGATACCACTGGCTAACATGATTAATCGCTTCTCCTAGCGGAGAACAATTTAGTTTGATTCAAGCTTAGTATGGGATCTACTATGGGATCCCACCTAGATAGGGACCTGGAAGAATTATCACAGATAGGACCATAGAAGATCTTGCGCTTGTTGGAGCAAACTAATTGATGCTCTGATGGAGCTAAAGCATAATTTCATTAGTCCGTGCTATTACAATAGACTAATAAGTCTAAGTGAGCCGTTCATCGACTGCCACCTTAGATCAAGATCTTATCTACCCTATCTGGTATAATTCTCCAAGGTCCCAAAATAGAAGACATCCTCTTCCATCGATTTGTGCTGTAGTTATGGAATACTATAATCCTAAGCCGTGGCCGTGGGTTGTGCTATGGCTAGTGTGCGCAGCTCTTGTAAATGAGAACGCGGATTCGATCCCTGCTCAGACCACCTTACATTTCTTTCGACGACGGTCACCTCGCTTAGTGATGGCGACACTATCGAGTACTTAGCCATGAAAAGGCTTCGCCAAATATCATTCACAACCGGTGTAAAACTGTAGGTCCCAATCAGTAAGTGTAAAAACTAGAAAGCGCACATCTCACTGATTGTGACAACCTCTAACCAATCCCTTCATGGAATGTTATGGGACACCATTCTCTTTTTTAATCCTAGACCTAAGCGAAGTGCGTTGGCTTAACACTGGCAAATCTCAATTGCCATCAGATCACTGCCTTATATAACCCGGAAATGATGTGCAACGTATAAACACAGTCAGGCTTCTTCTGCTCTAATATCATACAAGGCTATATCTGATCGCATCATCATTGCAAATATTAATTCGAAATTCTACAGGATTTCTGTGGTACAAGCATAAGCACCCACTGACCACCTTCAAAAAAAAAATTTCTTTCGGCGGTGGTCACCTCGCATAGTGACCTATGTTCTTCGTGAACCTTTTAATTAAACTTTGTATTGTAATACTGTTTTCTACACTGTTTAAATAAATAAAAGACATACATCACAATGTCTGAAAAGAGCTAACTAACAGTTATAAGTGTCAAATCCGATACAAACTGGCAGCCAAAACTTTTAGTTAACTTTAACTGTAGGTTAACTTGAGTGTAAATCTTTTAAATTAATTTGATATGTTTACAATCTTTTTGTGTCATGTCATATTGGCTCATATTTTCCGTTTCCATTTACAGCGGATGTTTGTTACCGTTACAGGAAACATCCATTCAACAACTGAACGAACTACTGCCAAACAAATGACTTCAAATGCAATCCTTAACACAAATCTAAGAAGTACATATTGGCTCATATTTTCCGTTTCCATTTACAGCGGATGTTTGTTACCGTTACAGGAAACATCCATTCAACAACTGAACGAACTACTGCCAAACAAATGACTTCAAATGCAATCCTTAACACAAATCTAAGAAGTACCTGTTGAGGATATGTTAGAAACTCTCCACAACGATGTTAAAATTAAGTTGAAATTGTTTTAACAGTGTGAGTAACCCATTAGTTGTTGATTCTCCAAAAGGATACTGGGGAGAGAGATAGAGAATACAACGAGAGAGAGCTGCGCGATACAGTAGTAACATAAGCATTGAAAATGTTATGTTAACTTGAGTTGCAGTACAATTCGTCGATTTAACAGAACACAGCAAATCGTTACTGTCTCTCAAAATTGCACGGCACCTTTATCATATCGTTAGTAAGATGTAAAATTTCTTAAGTTTGATATGGAAATGTCCTTTAGTTTATTTTTTAAAACGCCTAAGAATGCACAATGTAAATGTATAAAAATAAATTCAAAAAGTAAATGTCTAGAGGTTGCTCATAAGGCAAAAATAAAAACAATTTTCCAGAAAAAGAAACAGTTTTTAAGAAATTTTTATCAAAGTAAATAAATATGTAATTACGTTGGCGTTCGAAAATTAAAACACATTATTAATTGAAAATCCAGTGATCTGTAGGTTGTTTATTGGAAAAATATTATTTTTAAATCGATGCAAAATTTCACCCATCTACGAAAATATTTGTACGTTATTTATCAAAAATATTTACGTTTTTAGTCCATAAAGAATTTGGTATATTAACAAACTAAATTCTATATCAGGTTTCGTTTTGTCTTCGATCCGAAATATTTTTAGAAATTTTGTTTATTTAAAAATCCAATGAGTGTTCGAACTCACGGGCGATGTGTTAACACCTTTTTGCTGCACGGTGCCTGTTCGATTTCTATGAACACATTCGTAAATGTTACATTTTAAAAATAAAAAACAGCGTTCAATCATATGATGACGTTACAGTTAAATAATATTAATACTTAAAATTATGTAAAGACCCAGTGCAAGCACATGTGTCATTATATTCTTGCTCAATACTTTTGTTTTATTCCCACAAAAGTCAAAGAATGCAAAGCAACAGACACTTGTACATACATACATACATTGTTATATTCGTACGATATAACCGAAGATCAACATAAAATACTTTTTTAATATTACTCCAAATTAAAACACTTCAACCTCGGCTCGCCGATATCGGATCGCCTTAATTTTTGGAATAAACTCTTCGTCGAAACCCGCACTAGCTTTTTGATCCAAAAATTAATAAAATCGGCTATGAATTTCCGGAGAAAATCGCGTGGGAAAATTATATGAAAATCGCCCAATAATCACTTTCAATACCGACTGCCAAGCAACGAACAAACAAACGATGATTTACTCTTACAAACCTAACACTTGTGTATGTATTAAATTTATAGTTTACTGTCCTAGAGGCGCGCGTATAGATGTTAACACATCAAAAAAATTAAACAGCCGCGGCAGGATTCGAACTCACATTCACTGGAAGATCGTTTCGATGTTTGTAACGTGTTGTTTGTCGTTTCGGGCAGCGTCTAGCCCGTTACGCCACCGACTGCCCGTACAAAATTATATCTAACCGAAGTTCGTATCGTGTTTACTTCGTTAAATATTGGGGTATTTCTTATGAATTTTTTTTGTTGGTACCATTTATTGATTTTCATTTCAATATTTTAGTAATTTATCAGTATAGCAATGGAAAATGTAATTGAGTGCTGAGATTTTTCACGTACCAATTTTTTTGTTAAAATTTTACAGTCGTCTTTTTTTCTGTGTAACAATTTGGGAATATTATTGCGGCGATTAAATATCGCTCGCAGAAGTATGTACTTGTTTTTTGAACTTCGACCTTTGCGAGTGATATTCTACTGCTAATTTGGCTGTGCTTACACTTCTCTCAGCGGCATCAGTTACAAGTTGCATATTATATTTCTTAATTAAATTAAAAATTCTAAGGTTAATATTTCATAAACAGTGATAAATATTCCCAAATGGCAGTATGGCAGTAGAATTGAGCACAGGAAATAAATATTTTTACATTTGAACACAAAAATCATTGATTCAGTAAAACAAATTTATTGAATTTGAATTTCCTGGAACGAAATTTTTATTATTGGAACGAAATTAATTATCGCACGTTGCGTAATGGGGGATAAATGCAAAAAAATTAAACAACTTTTTTTAACACTATTATGCAACAACCCAGTATTAAAAACTATATTGGGTACTTTTGCTTTGGTTTGTGTCTAGACTAACATATGTTGGGAAATTGTTTGTATAATTGGAAAATTTCTAGGTGGAGGCTGTAACCAATATTAAGCATAAATCTATAACCCAATAAAAAGTAAATTTAGAAAAGCCAAAGTGAAAGAAGTTTAAAAAAGAAAATGTTCTTAAATAAGTGCCTTTTCTTAACAACAGTAAATTTTCTCAAAAAATCATATTCTTAATCAAAGTACCCTTCCTTTAAAAAAATACCTTATCTTAAAGAAGTAGATACCTTTGCTTAAAAAAAGTAAATATTCGTTCAAAAACTTACTTTTAATTAAAAAAATACATTTTTAAAATAAGCTCCTTTTCTTAAAAAAGTACATTTCCTTACAACAAATTTCCTTTTCTTACCAAACTTCCTTTTTTTAAAGAGTACGTTTCCTTAAAACAAAATAGCTTTTATTGAGATATATACCTAGTCTTAAAAATGTACCTATTCTTGAAAAAAGGACCAATTTTCAATCTTCTTAAAAAACCTTTTCCTCAAAAAAAAATTATCTTAAAAAAATACTTTTTCTTACAAAAATTCCATTTCTTGAAAATAAAATAATACCTTTTCTCTTCTTCTCTTGAAATAAGTAGCCTTTCTGAAAATAGTACATTTTCTTAAAAAAAAAACCTTTCCTGATCTTAAAAAAGTACTTCTTTGAAAAAAAAACTTCATACTCTTATGGTTTTTCGTAAAGAAAGCACTTCTTCTTAAAAATAATACCTTTCCTATAAAAAACATTAGCTTTTAATAAACGAAGTACATCTCTTTAAAAAACGGCCTTTTCGGGAAAATATAATACATATTCTTACAAAAAGGACCCAAAAATATACTTTTTTTAAACAAAAATTCATTAAATTTTCCAAATTAATTTATTCAAGCCCAAGACATTTTCAATAACATAAAGCTTTATATTATTATAGCTTTATTTTATTTTCAAAAAAGTCGAGCACAAAAAATGTTCCAATGATACCAGGGCTGTCTGTATAGCTATTTCGGATCTTGCCGAGATCTTCATCAGCAGACGTTTTTGGTATGTTTTCGTCAAAAATCTATATCTAGAAACACTCATCATATTAATGAGAATTCCTTTATACATACGTTTAAAGAATACCAAGCACTAACATAGGAACACTTTCATGCACAACTCTTTTTTATCATGTCGACAAACCATTGGTTTTAAACAGGCATGATTTTTTTTTTGTTTTGTCGTTACAAAACAACAAACCAGAGGGTTGCCATCAACAATATTATTGTTTCAAGCTCGCGGTGCTCTTCGTCAACTTTCATCATTTCTCTTGTGTGAAATTTATTAGCTTTATATTATTTTCAAAAAAGTCGAGCACAAGTCAAGCTTTATATTATTGAAAAGGTCTTGGGCTTGAATAAGGTTAGGAAACAGACCGACTAAAAACTCCCGCACGGCAAAAGACAAAAATACATTCAATAAAAAAAAAAATTTTAAAAAAAAGTTTATCATTTTACAAAAAGATATTTTCATTTTACAAAAAGATATTTTCTTAAAGATCCATTTAAATTAATTGGAACTAACTAGAAAATAATATATAGCGAAAGGAACTTCGTTCCAACGGAGTTTCCCCTGACACCCCATGTGACTTTTTTTCAGCTAAATAATTAAAAATTGTTGTTGGTTTTAATTTTTTATTTAATACAAAATGTAATTGGTTTCATAAAAAAAAATATTGAAAAATAAATAAATAATCAATTGGGTTTACACACAAAAGGCGAAAGGCAAGGGGTATCAAAAAATGAGTATTGACGAGTTGATTACGGGAACATCAAACTTGTTTTCTACGAAGGTACTTATTGTCCACTACCGGTCGTTGAAGTTTCGATTCCTGGTGTTTTTTGGTTAAAAAAATATTCTTCCGTCAATATGGGGCTCAAACGATGTGTCATGACGAGCATAAATAGGAAAATATATATTCAACATTTTGAAAGAGAACTTTTTGTGGTTTCAGACCGACTGACCAAATATTCAAGCTTTGCCAAATCCTGGAAAAGACCCACTAGAAGAAAATCGATGCACAGCACCTATT
Source organism: Phaonia tiefii (assembly GCA_963931995.1). NCBI lineage: Eukaryota > Metazoa > Arthropoda > Insecta > Diptera > Muscidae > Phaonia > Phaonia tiefii. Next base: position 361,173,029 of record OZ008367.1, read on the forward strand.
TGTCGATGACAATGCTGCTTTCGATAGCCCCATACGGAAAAATTGTACGAAGCTATATCTGAGCTTGGAATTCCGCAAAACTCATCCGCCTCTGTAGAATAACGCTGACCAACACCAAATCAGCAGTGATGGTGGTGAAAGACCTCATGGAGCCATTGTGTACCAAGCTAGGACTGAGGCAAGGCGACACACTTTCGTGCAATCTCTTCAACATCTTTATGGACACTTTCAAGCATTCTCTTCAACATCTTTATGGAGATAATAAAGAGAAAAATTTTAAAAAATAGGAACAAGACCATCAACATCATTGGGTGAAATTAGCGAAACATTACTGCAGTATTTTTAAGAATCGAAACAAAATTAGCGAACGTGGCTCTTGCTGTTAATGAGTACAAGACAAAATTGATGGTGTCAACGACGGACAAACCTTTCGACTTGGTCCGCACTTAAACGTCGACAAGCGATTTAATTTTGGAGTGGTAGATGCATTTTTCTACCTTGGATTCGCCGTGAACAAGGACAACAACGTCAGCCTGGAGATAGATAGGAGAATTGTGCTTGCAAATTGACTCTATTTTGGGCTCAGCAAGCAGTTTAGGAACAAAGCCTTCTCTCGACGGACAAAAGTCCTGCTATACCAGACTCTCATTTTACCTGTCTTGACATATGGCTCCGATTCTGGGGTCATATCGCAAGCGGATGAAAAACACTTGGGAGTTTTCGAGAGAAAAATTCTTTGTAAAATATATGGTCCTGTTAGGGAAAACGACGAGTACCGACGTCGCTGGAACGCAGAGCTATATAATCTATGTATATTCTGACGTGGGCATACATAGCTAGATGAATCAAAGATAGCCAATTGCATTGGCTACGCCATGTTATCAGAATGGATGAAGATGAACCAGCGCGAAAGCTTTGCGATAACATACCCGATGGAAGCAGGAAAAGAGGATGACCAAGACTCCGCTGGAAAGACCAGGCCGATGAATCCCTCCGTATCCTTGGTGTTATCAACTGCGTGAAAAAGCGAAGGGTATAACCAGTTGGAGAAATATGTTAAAGTTTGTTTAATTTATTTACTTGTTTGTTTAATTAATATGTGTATGTGCATCTGACCTCATGAGGTTGTAAAATAGCCAATAAAAGGAAAAAAAGAAAGAAAGAAAATGTAATTATGAATAACACTACATAGGTTAGGTTATTACTATGCTATTACCTCTGTTAACCTTTTGATTTATTCACGGTACACTACTGCATTCAAATTATCATATGACTGGCAGTTGCCTTCTTATTTCTTAGTCGTTATTAAGTTTTAACAAAGAATGAAGTTTTCGCGTTTACTTTGATGTCATAAAGTTTATTTACTATCAGGTTTATTTACTAAGATAATATGTTTCACGTAAAACAAACAGCCTGGTTTTACACAATGTGAGCCTTCCGGTATTCAGTGCATGAGCTACAAAACGTAATGAGATGGCAGAACGATTTCCATCCTACAACTTCTACTATTAAATATTTACATTATACGGTTGCTACTCGAAAAACTTGTAATGAAACAATTTTTTCATTTCTATTATTTTTTATCCGGATCACAAATGTAACATTGTCTTCTTATTGCAGCTCGTAAAGAACTCAGTTACTTCCAACAAAATACTTTCAAAATCATTTGCTTTGGAGATATATGTATATCTGAATAATTATGTACGAGTTTTGCTAGTAGTCACTGTATTTGTGTAGATATAAAATATTGTGAGCCTTTAAATTGTAAGCTTCAATTTGGTATAACGGCAGCTATTCAGGATGAAAATTACTCTATATAATCATAGGCAATTCCACCTTGATTACAGTAACAGAGGATAAGAAATAAGCAGCTGGATTTGTTTTACATGAAATGCTTTCCCAACGAAGCAAATTACAGGAAGAGATAAACATATATTAGATTTGCATATTTAAGCGAGTAGTATTTGTGTAATTCAATTACAAATTTTAATCAATACCCGACTTAATTTGTTGATAATAACAAGGCAGATAGAAGAAAATCGAACCCATTATATTATAGAATTTTTCGCAATTTAAATATTCAAACCGAAAGGTCATTGCTGGATATGAGCAATATAGGCTGAAGGTTTACTTCACAGTGTCGACTGTTTATATATCGCATTACCGTGGTAGAGTGGTAAGTGGTGGAATTAAAAAAGTTTATTATAAATTGAGCCCAATCGGCGAAAGAACAACGCATTTGATGGTCTCATGGCTTTCATTCATACGGCATTTGCACCGACCTAGATAAGCGCATTTCGAAGGTTAATCTTCGCCTTACCAAAGGTTTTTTATGTGCAGCGTTTACCAATACCCACCAAAGGGTTACCCTTTTGATTGATGGCAAACTATGAAATAAAATTGAAAAAATTTAAAAAAATCTCTTAAAAACTTATAACTTTCTAAATTTATTCAAGCTAAAGACCTTTTTAATATAATGCTTATTTATTAGCTTTTTATTATTTTCTTTTAAAAAAATAAAAATGGGATGATTTCTTTTTTTATAAAAATAAAAATGTTATCATATTTTTCCACAACTCTGAACAACTTGTTCAGTGAGTCAAAATGTACCCTAGGTCAGAACAAAATTAATAAATATATTAAAGAATTAAAACCGAAATGGTCACCCGGCTGGGTATTGGTAATGCGAAGGTTAACTCCGTTAACCCACGCTAACCCAGAAGATTACTCATACACTTGTAATCTGTAAAAACTAAAGTTTAAGTTTTAACCTCATTTTAAACTGGTGTACAATTTGATGCAACTCTGCTAATTACTAAAAAGAATGCAACCATATTAAAAAAGACATACACAAAAAATCAACTGTTTGGCAGACGGAAGCCGAGTGAAATTTTTCAGATTCGTCGATGCCACCAAAATGTGTTTTGTAGCTCACGACGCCACCGACATAATTGGCTCTCAACGGTTTAAAATGTGTGCCGATTTGACAGACTGCCCCGAATTGACCGACTGATTAAATTTTTAAGGTTCATTTATTTCAAAATCATCGCAAATTCATATAGAACTGGAAAACCAATGGCCGCCAATTTAATTTTTCCGCCGTCTTCAATAATTTAGTCTGGCCACGGTGCGTTAGGTTCGAGCGTTAGGTTTATTTGAAATTATTTTATTCTTAAATAACAGGTTTTTCAATAAGAGCGCTACAAAAGTTTTTTTAAATAAAACAACACCGGTTTTAGATACCAATGAAATTCTTTATTCCTGTGAAAGTACGTTCGATGCCATTATGTATGGAACTCGATTTATTTTGCATGGCTACCACGGGCACGCTTGCAGAAGTCCAGACGCTGAGCCCAATTTTCGACGGTTTTCAATCATAAATCGGCCGATACTGCTGCAATTTCACGTTCGATATTCGTATGAAGTTCATCAATCGCCGCTGGCTTGTTGGCATAGACCATAGACTTGACGTAGCCCCACAGGAAATAATCTAACGGCGTCAAATCGCACGGCCGAGGCGGCCAATCGACTGGGCCATTTCGTGAGATAACACGTTCACCAAACTTGGTTTCCAATAAATTGATTGTGGCATTCGCTGTGTGGCTTGTGGCGCCGTCCTGTTGGGACAACATGTCCTCCAAGTCCATATTATCCAACTGGGGCCAAAAATATTCGGTTACCATTGAACGGTAGCGATTCGCATTCACAGTAATGTGCCGGTCTTGATCATCACGGAAGAAGTACGGCCCAATGACGCCGCCGGCCCATAAACCGCATCAAACCGTAATTTTTTCGGGATGCAATGATGACTCATGGATTACGTGTGGATTGTTGTCTGACCAATAACGCATATTTTGCTTATTGACGAAGCCATTCAGCCAGAAATGAGCTTCATCGCTGAAGATGATTTTCCGATGAAAGTCCGAATCATTTTCAAGTTGTTGCTCAGCCCAATTCACGAACATACGACGCTTATGGTGGTCAAGCGGCTTCAGTTCTTGCGTCAATTTGATCTTGTAAGGATGTAGGCCAAGATCTTTTCGCAAAATTCGCCACAACGACGTCACAGATTTGCCCAATGCTTGAGAACGACGTGTGAGAGACACATTTGGGCTTTCTTGAACTGAAGCCTCAGCGGCAGCAATATTCTCGACACTACGGGCACTTCTTTGTCTCACTGGCACGGGAACATTTTGTACTGTGCCTGTGGATTCAAATTTTTCCACTAGACGCTTAATTGTTGATCTGGTAGGACGATTATGGCGACCATAAATTGAACGTAGCGCTCTTAAAGTTGACTGACTCCAACTGACTCCAAATTTCGGTAGTAAATTTTAATCATATCGACTCGTTGTTGGCTCGTATATCTTTCCATGATGAAATGGCAAACCTTACTGAAGAGAAAGGTCAAAAGAACGGGAAAAATATGGCGTCGTTTGCTGTCCCTATCGATTTACTTTTGAAGCGTCACTGTTGAAAAACCCTTTATTTTTATTAAAAAAATTTATTTTTATTTATTTAAAATCACAATGTTCGAGCGATAGGTTTATTTGAAATTATTTTATTCTTAAATATAACGCTACCCATTGGGTAACATCGTCAGGGAGATAAGCAACAATTACTAATTAAAAATAACTGAATAAAAAATCAAAAATGTTTCCTTATGTCATTTGAAAATACAACAATTACAAAGTGAAAAAATTAAAAATTATTGTAGAAATTGTATAGCTAATGTAACCTGAATGGAAACCTCAAAAATTGTTGAATATGTTCCTACTTTTAAGCGCTTATGTATTTGCATCCACGGTTATTAACTCCTTGTTAAACACAATACAAAACGTGTAGCAATATAAGAGTGCTTCCGCCTTCTCTACCGCTGTATGGATTAGAATCTACATATTTACACACACATTTGAAATTCAAATATTGCTACGTATTAAATCAATACACATCCTAGTAATCAATACATTTTGTATTTGTTATCCCGCTTCTCAACACCAAACTCACATGTTTATTTACTATTCCAATTACACCCGACGGCCTTGGAAACCTTGAATACTGTGCACTCCTGTATATGGAGTCCCCCGCAATACACGCAAGATGTCAGCGAGTGTGTCAAGATACAAGCGCAATGACGCAGAAGTAATTTAAAATTATATGAACTCGTACACACTCATCATTCATCAAATGTCAGTTCTGTAAGTATTTACCCCAGGAGTGTTGGTTGGTACTCTTATTTGCATGAGAAATTTTTTAAAATTAGAGGTGAAAAATGTTCCAGACGATAATAAAAACAAAATTTAAAAGTGAACTTATCAGCTTATAAACGCATGGTGGACATATGTGACTCTTGTAAATAGGGATGCAAGTTCAAGCTCCCCATTACCCAACTTTTGTTTCATTCAATGACGTTTCATTAATCTCATACTATAGATTAACCGTGAACTCTGAACAGGACTGAAGTGTAGGATTCAACGAGTGAGCCTAAAAATAGAATGCACCCAGCTTACGAATTGTGAGAAACTCTTCACAAATCCCTTATGACGTGAAATTGCAAAATACTTTTGTTTTTTGTTTTACGAATATTCCTGTAATTAAATGCGTAGAATTGTCAAAGTCATATGAAACAATTCGTGTATAAATACGATGGAAATCTTCTAAATGGCCCTAATAACATTATTATCCAAAATTTGATTTATCATGACTACTTAACCCTTAAATGACCACCGATTTGTCCTAAAAAAATATATAATATATAATTGAGTTTATAAACCAGAGAAACCACATGAGTCAATAATTAATCAGTGTTGCCACTAATAGAAGGAACAATATGAGTCACTGGCTCATGTGCTTTCTACACTAATTTCAGTTCTTGCACACTGAACTTTGAGATTTATAACAACCAGACTCATGTCATTTCTGAAGACATTTTGTGAGTACCCCTTGGTTGGTTGGTTATTGGAAAAGGCTGCAAGACAGCACGCTGTCTAGCACACTTGATCTAAAGAAGCACATTGTGATACGTGCAGTTTCCTCCATAGCAACTATTGACTAGTCGCCTAGTCAATTTGCCCTTTCAGTGAATATGTCTATAAGACCTACAGGAATATCCTGTAGGGCTACGGTGCTAACTAAATGTGTTCCGAATATTCTACTTCTCAGTCCTGCCAGAGCAGGGCAATCTAAGGGAAGGTGTTTCGTCGTTTCCTTGTCCTCTTCCATGCAGCATCTATAGAGAGTGGAGTTTTTATGTTCCAATCTTAGGGCGTGTATTCATACAAGACAATATCCCGTAAGTGTTCCTATCATTGTAGATAACCTGTCTCTCAGCAAGTTAAGTAGTTGCCTAGTCCTCTTCCTGTCCACCTGTGACCAGAGGACCCTGGGATGTTTGCAAGTTAAAGTAAGTCTCCACTTCTCCTTGAGCATATTATCGGCCAATTGCCTGATCTGCAAACGGCAGGTAGAGATTGGCATACTAACACCTACTTTTGCCGGATGAACCTGTGCCCTAGTGCCCTGTCTAGCTAACGCATCCGCTACGCAATTGCCTGGAATGTCGGTGTGTCCCGATACCTAGATGAGCCTGATGTCAAAATTATCTGCCATCACCCTAAGTGATGAGTGTCATTCTTTCACCGTCAGGGACGTAGCAAACATGGCTTCCAGGGATTTTATGGCAGCCTGGCTGGCTGTGTAGATACATATTCTCCGGAGGGTTGTGACACAACTTTTCAGTAGTTCAGCAACCTCCAGTATGGCGGTAATTTCCGCCTGAAATACACTATAGTGATCAGGCAGCTTGAAGGAGATATTTACATTTAGGTCCGGTGAATGGACCCCATAGCCTACTTGCTCCTCCAACTTTAACAACAAATCTGATACTACTGGTGTCCCCTTCCAGTGATTTTTCCCAGGTATTCCTGTTCGGAATAGAAGTCCTTAGATTTGTCGCTGGTAGAAGGTAGTGGATACAGTAGTCCGTTTTTACGGGAATAGAGTTGATCCGGTGTAGTAATTCAGCGTGTCCAGAATGCACCAATATCATGACGCCACAATCTCTAATTCTCGCCAGGGATGTAGCGGCTGCCGATTCGGGCATTATATCAGGAGTACAGGTGTTCAGGATAGCACTAAGTGCAGTAACTGACGTCGTGCCCATTGCCCCACTAACGCTAATAAGTGCTGATCTTTGAATTTTCATCAAGGAATTTAGAATATATTTCTTTTGGAGGGAACTCCTCCAAACTACGATGCAATACAGAAGTATTGGTCTGACTATTGCCGTCCAAATCCACATGGTGATCTTTGGAGACAGTTACCAGCGCTTTCCTATCGCCCCTTTACAGCAGTAAAGAGCAACAGACGCCTTTTTCACCCTCTCCTCCACATTCGGTTTCCAAGACAGTTTTCTGTCGAGAATTATTCCCAGATGCTTCACCTTCTCCGTCAATTGTAATTGCACCCCATTAACTAACGGCAGTTCAAATGCGGGTATTTTATATTTCCGAGAGAACAGGATAAGCTCGGTTTTAAGTGGATTAAGCGATAGTCTGTTGTTAGCGGTCCAGTTCGAAATCAGACTAAGTAGGCTAGTTGTACGAATGCTAAGTAAATTGAGGTTTCCACCCGTACAGATGATAGCAATATCATCGGCATTGGCAAAGACCTGGCATTCGGCCCTGTCCAATTCAGGAAGCAGTTCATTGACAGAAGTTAACCATAATAGTGGAGACAGAACTCCCCCCTGCGGTGTCCCCCTGTTAACGGTCCTAGCAATTGTAACACCACCCCATTCAGCTTTGCCGGATCTATCCACCAGAAGCTTCTCAATTAGGCGTGTCACTAAGCTGTCGACTCCTAGATTCTGTAACGACCTAAGAATCGCCGAAGGTTCAATGTTATTAAAGGCTCCCTCGATGTCCAGGAAGGTCCCTAGAGCGAAGACCTTATTGTCGAGAGAGTTTTATATTATGCTGACTATAGAGTGGAGAGCCGTCTCAGTTGACCTGCCCTTGATATAGGCATGCTGAGAACTCGATAGTAGATTCTGTGAAAGACTACTTCGAACATGAGTGTCGAGTAAACTTTCAAATGTCTTAAGAACAAAGGATGATAGACTGATTGGTCTAAAGTCCGTTGGTTTGACATGAGAGCATTTACCCGCTTTCGGGACGAAAACCACTTTGGTTTGCTTCCAAATGCTAGGAATGACTCCCAGCATAAGGCAGCCCCTGAAGATTGCCTCCAACCAACTACAAGATAGGTATAGTGCCTCCTGTAGTTGCGCGGGAATTATCCCGTCAGGTCCGGCTGATTTATAGGGCTTAAAGCATCTAATGGCCCATATCAGATTCATTCTGTTCGCTATTGAGCGAACTTTTTCTATGCTAGGTGAGTTTCCGCCTAACTCTTCTGGCTGATGACCAGCATTCCTGTCATCGTTGGGAAAGTGGGTATCCAGGAGAATGCCAAGAGAGTCTTCAGACGAATAAGTCCACGTTCCATTGTCTTGCATTAAGAACCCCGCACACGGTGGGTTTTTAGCGAGCACGCATCTTAAGCGTGCAGTCTGGTTGGTTCCCTTAATGGATTCACAGAAGTTTCGCCAGGATTTCCGTTTGGTCTTCTTGATATAGATTAAGACTAATCTTGGAAACGTCCCAATCCCTTTGGTCGCCGCTCTTTTTGGCCTTGTTGAAAAGCCGCCTAATTGACGATCTTAGATCCAGAAGCTCAACGTTCCACCAATGAGGTTATTTGCTACCCTTGGCAGCTTTATAACCACTGGTCTTACAGGATTCATTGAGCGTGTTCCTGCACGCATCAGTTATTTTGCCAACTAGTTCTTCCAGTACCCCTTTAGGATGTTAAAAATGGCATCAAAACCATTTGGAAAAAGATTGACTCATGTGGTTTCTACAATAAGCGATTCAATTGTTCAAAAATTTATTTGATAATATTGGTTGTTTCTGAAGACCATTTTTTTTAAATCCATGAGAATCAAATGCACCCACAACGAGCAACTACCTGGTGCGGATTTCGGTCAGGCTGCGTCATTGGGCCTTACTCTGTTGAAGATGAGGCCGTAATGCTTTTTTTATCAAGCCAACACTCAAGGGATGCCCGCTATAAATGCCGTGCATTGTGTTGGCGAAGGAAAATTGAGGTAGTGGAGGATGGAAAGAGGGAGTAGTGTCTGTTGCTATTTGCCTTGAATCTTTGTATGTCACAATTGGTGGGAAATTCACTAGCCGGAAGTTTACTCCACATACGGACTGTACGGCAGAAGAACGAATTTTCTCTATAGTGTGTGTGTAGTGCGGTCAACCGGCCGCTCGATAAAAACCGGATGTGTGTTCCTGGAAAGCCACGTACTTCGGCTGAATATCCTCACGTCTGGCATAAGTTGACGGATGTTCGAGGAACACATACCGTGGAAATATCGATAGAACAGCGACACATTTCGACGATACTCAAGGGAGGCAATAGAGTTGGATACCCTACTGTCCGCTATCAACACCGTCGCTCTCCTCTGTACACGGTCGAGAAGCTCCAAAGATCTCCTAGGAACACCTGCCCATATATGGGAGTTATATTTAATCTTTTTCATGATGTAGGTGGTGTAGATATTTAGAAGATCAGATGGAGTGAAGTATTTCTTGCACCGCTTTAAAAAACCTAGACACTTGAATGCATCTTGCGACACTTCAAATACATCTTTTGCCCAACGGACATCACATTGTATTTTCATGCCCAGAACATCAAGAGCGTCTGATTCATCAATATTCACACCGTCCATTGACAGTGACGACACACCTGGGTCAGCAATCCGTTTATGCGACAACAAAGAACACTGGGTCAGACCCGCAGTAAAATCTACTCCATTCATTCAACCCCATTCAACAATGGACACCAGATTCCGGCCGAGTGTTTCATTCATCGTCCAGCGTTTGACTTCAATCTCTTGAAGACTTGGCCTACGGTCGAATGAATACGAATGACAGAGATTACTGTCATCCGCAAAAGAGTAGATTGGATTCACAGTCTGACCCAGGAGATCGTCAATGAAAATAAGAAAAAGAGATGGAGAAGAACAGAGCCGTGTGTTACACCTGCAGTCAATTTATGCTCGTCGGATGACTGTGAACGGCATTCATTAAAGGAACATAATAACGGAGTTCTTGTGACCTCAACTGGAAAGCATGTGATTTCAGCAAGACGGAGCCACCGCGCAGGAAATAATCGATTTATTATCAGCTGGCAACCAAGATCATGCGATTTAACTCTATGCGAGTTCTTTCTTTGGGGTTTTGTGAAATCTCGGATATATACGAATAAACCAGAAACAATTCCTGAGCTCATATTCGAGATTCAACGCGTCATCGGTGAGATACAGCAACACTGTAGAAAAGTCATGGAAAATTTCATCAAAAATTAATGGCCTATCATCACAGCCGTGGGTGACATTTGACGGATGTTTTATTCCATACGTAATCGAAACATGTATTTTTTAAACTCCAATAAAAAGTTCACAACTATCTCTATAAATGCGTGTCTTTACAAACAAATATAATTTAAATCTAATTCGCGATCTACAATGAGAAATTCGCGAAAAATCGGCAAAAATATGCTTGATCAAGACTTTAAAATTCTGCATGCAAAAAATGCTCTGTCCAAATTTTTAAAAAATATTTTTCGAATTATGGTCATTCTGACACGTGTTTTGAGCCTCTTATTAAACAAACACAATTTTTTTGTACCCAAATACTTTTGGTATCGATCATAAACGGATCATAAACGGGCGGCAGGGGCCTATAAGTATGGGAGGGTTATGAGTACATACATCAAAATTCAGGTTTCCGTAGTCAGCTTTTCAATTCGCACCTTTTGAGACCACCCACCATTAAAATTCAAAAAAACCCGGTTTTCAGTATACCCTAATGTACACGCAAAGAAAAAACTCGTTCGTCCCAAACGAAATCTCAGATAACTGAAGTTCGTTTGGTGCTGTAGTTTTGAGAAATGAACTTCTGTTAAGCCATAAATGTCATTTCGTTTGGGTGAACCGAAAAGTGTTTGCAGTAAATGAGTCATGAAAAACATAAGGTAAAAAAGGTTTGCGAGGAACGAAAAACGGTTCCGCCAACTGTTCCCTCGGTTACAGCAACCGAGTTTTAGTTGATCCTAATTAAAAAAACGTTTGTGAGAACTGAAAAACGATTGCAGTAAATGAGTTATGAAAAACTAAAGCTGAAAAACGTTTGCGAGAAACGAAAAACGGTTCCACCAACTGTTCTTTCGGTTACAGAAACCGAGTTGTAATTAAGTTGTAATTTTAAAAAAGTTGGAATTTTTGTCTATTTGTTTCACTGTATACTTACACGCCTGTCTCGCTTTGTATTCAAATAACAACTAAAAGCGCAGTAAACTACAACACGTCAATTGTCCATCCAAGATATATCGACAAGTTAGAAGTATTAGAGTGTGTGATCACTTCAATGTGTATGCGTGAGTGTGTATACCAAACGAGTGGATAAGACTGTGTATACAGTCGAGAGAATGAGAGAAATTTACGTTTTTCGTAATCTGTGCTCTTATTTAAAAAATGGCTAATTTGAGTTATCGCAAACGTTTTTTAAATTTGCGGCAAATGTAATTTTGTACGCGTTTGATGCAAACGAGAACTCGTTAGCAACAACATGATACTTATTTCCGATATACGAGTTTAGTTGGGAGAACTGCCTGAAAGGTTGCGATTAATAAATTAATACAAACCAATCATAGTATTGTTGTGGCAACAATACAAACCAATCATAGTATTGTTGTGGTATATACATATTTCCCACAAACTTCATTCGATTCGTTGTCCTAGTCTTAACCCTATGCTTCTTCTTCTTATAGTAATTACCAAATTCTGGACCCGATTTCCTACGCCTCGCCGAAGTGGTTGCTATATCATTTACAGATCCTCACCATAATATTCTCTACTCTTATCTCAGTTACGCGTGACTAGAAGGGACAGATATCACGCTACTCAGGCTTCTTCCTATGGCGCTGGATAAAAACCCAGCCAAAAGGCTACAAGACCACTGTACTATTTTGCAGGTATAATTCACAAAAATCGGAGAAGTTATCCGCTGGCAGTGAAGAGACGTCATTGACCGCCTTCGGCATCACCAGTTTTAATAACTTTAATAACTTTGCTACTTGCACGCAACGAACTAAAACGTTTAGAACTCGTTTGGCGCAAAAATATATCTTTTATCTTTTTACTCTCAGGGTTGACCGAAAAAGTTGATACTGTTCCCGCAACTAAACGCAAGTATCGTTGAATTACTAAATTGTTGCTGGCATTGATTGCCACCGAGTTTTTTTGAGCCGTTGTATCTTTAAAGGTACAAGACGCATTTAAGGTTTAGGGGCAATTACTTCAAAAGACTTTTGTAAATTGCTCCTAATTGTTGTACTTGTATACATTTAATACACATTTGTAATTTGTACACAAATTGTCGGAGACAGTTGAAGGTGGATACAATTTGTCGCCCTGGCTACAAATTGAGGAGGAATAAAAATCCGATACACAAAGAACTAAATAGACGGGAAAACAAAACTTTATTCAGTGACGCATTTGAACAGACGGTGACTGGCCTGGAATGTTAAGAGGCGCTGGTGAGAAGTACCACAAACTACGTAACGATAGTCCGTCAATGTGAATTCAAGTGCTACGTCCGACTACTTAAACTATTTTCATAATTGTAGAAACCTCGCAACTGTTAACTCATACGAAACTAAATCTAAAACCTCTACACTAAGTTGAACAAAAAGGTTTAAAGTTCGTTTTGAAACACATTCGCATTAATGTTTGCAAAATACTTCAATTTTTTCAAAATTGACCAACTTTAATTTTTGACCTCGACAGTTCACATGTTTCTCTCTATATATGTATGTGCATTGGTGATAGTACAAATATTAAATTTAAATATAAAGGTTAAACTGTCACATTCCCCAACGACTGTGTATCAAAGTATATTTCTTTAAATCAGAATGGGTGAATAAACCCAATTAAATACTCGCAAGTGAGCTACTCAGAAACCAATTGATCTAAGTCAACATAACAGAAAGTGGAGAAAATTGGAAAAGAAGTGTTCGACTTCTGTGTGTTCTCATACAAAATTAAAGCGAGGGCCATAAATATTTGTAATGATGAAAAACAAAAAGGTTTTAAATACGACAAGAATCGTATGTTTTTGGATGCAAATATAAAGTGTGTTTGGAGCTTGTCGCAAATATAATATACTTGTGTCACAACTCGTAGTGTTTGCCATTCAATATTACACGTTTGAAACACAATGATTAATATGCTACAACATATGTATTTGCGACCCAAATATATTTGCGTTTGTGATACAAATACAGCTGTGTTTGTTGCACTGTCTATGCTCTCTCGAGAGCAAGAGAATAAAAGAGGGACAATGAGAGAGTCTATCTTGTAAGTGTGTATCTGAATTTTAGAATTATTCACTCAGTGAGTGCTTCATAAATATTCCTGAATGTGCGTGAAAATTGTAGATGAACTGTTTCTTATTTTGGCTCATGTATTGCGCTTTAGTTTCGTGTATTCAGTCGTCAATGGTTCATCGGACAGAGGATATCAAAAGCGCTTGATCAGTGGAAAAAGAATAAACGAAGGCTCGGACTCTTAAATGGTTTATGATGTTACTTTGGTTTTTGTGTATGTGTTTCGTATATATGTATGTGTGCTACCAAATTGAGAAACGATTTTGAGGAAAGAAACTGGAAGCAAACTGAAAACGGCGGACCATTTGTGAAATAAAACAACACATGTTATTAATCCACGCTTGGTTTGCATGAACTATATTTGTATATAAGTATCTTGTTTGTGTACCAACACATAGCTGAAACCTTCTGTAAACAAAAACGTGAGAGACAGCATAGAAAGGAGAAGCAAAAGAGCAGCAGATTCTCATTTCATGAAAAAAACAATTAATGCATTCAATGCCAATAAATGAAAAAAGGCCCGTTTTAAATCTATTAATTTTCTGTATTAATTATTTACAAATGTGGATTTATACTGTTAAAATTAATTATAATAAATAATACATATGTATAGAAATGGAAGATTCTTGGAAGGAACTTTGCATATGTTTCCATATTTGGTAGGAACTTTGCATATGTTTCCATGTAAGTATATGTAGGTTTAGGGGAAACACGCGAATGCTTCCACGTAAGTATATGGATGTTTGGGATGAAGAACGCATATGTTTCCACATAAAAGCATACATATTTGTCAGTAAACATGATACTGTTTTTATTTAAATACAAGTAAGTTCGGAACTTGGAAACATATGAATGTTTGAAGTGTGTTCCAAATATATACATGGTTCCTGTACAACTTCGGGATGACCTTCTGAAAGTGGACTGAAAAATGAGTGGAACTCCCGAAATTGTAATCGACAAATCCAGATCAAAAACAATGGAAATGAAAACAAGAGAAAAACACCAAAGGTACAGGTTTAGTTTGTATGGATTTATTGCTTAGGAAAAGCCTTCACTGTTGCTGCGTAAGTGAAGTAGCCCATTGCAGAAGAATATTCAAAGCCATTACAACGTAAATTCAGTAATACAGTAATTAAAAACAGTATTCGGAAGTGGGAACAACTGGTAGTTTGAGTGAAAGCTATTCCCTGCATGTCAGGGAAAGATATTAGAGTTGCCACAATTTAAAGAACATAAGAAAACAAGGATTTCAAATTTACTTATAATTAGGATACCAACAATTCATTTAATTCATAATAAGTTAATAAAGAGAAATTGTTGAACTGGCTTCAACAGTTCTTGCAAAATATGTTTGTTATGTGCGTCTTGTACAGTGAGCCATTGCATATGTATGGTCGCAGTGACATTATTGGTGAATATTAGCGCACTTGCGGCTGATTTTATAAAAGTGTCACACTTTTCAACGAATGTCTAGCACAGAAATTTATGTTATAACTAGCAGGAAATAAATTCAAGCAATGTCTTCATATATTCAATTAAATACGCACATATAACAAAGTTGGTTAATCGCTCCGATGACATTAAATTAAACAACAAATAAACCTCAATAGTTGGTCTTGTTTAAACCCTCTATGAACTCTCCTTAATGCAACAAATTATTTACCTTTTCGTGGTTTTCACAGCCAACTCCATTGTATTCAATTTCCACATGGGCTATTTAATTTAACGATGTTCAATTTAAAGTTCATATAGTTTGCCTGTATCGTTTAACTGCACTTGCCTCGCAACAAATGTGCATGCCGAGTATATTATGGATGTACACAATAAAACCACAAAAATGTTGGAATACATTTGTGAATTCAGCAGATATGAAGGTAAGTCAACTTTGACATTCTATGGCAAAACCTGAAATATGCATTCGTACTTAGATAAACTTTGGTCAAACTTAATGCGCTTTTATATCTACGGACATAAACTAGCATCTTGAATTTTAATAACATCCTCCTTGACAAGATGAATGTAGATAACAAGGATGAGGTTCAAAAATATATGAATAGGGGTCATATCAAAGGTGCGTGTAAAAAGCCTGAATAGTTTACTTGAGACTTAACAATTTTTATTATTCCTTTTTCAGATATTTTTGAGAGCTCGATAGTTTTACATGTCACCAGTGAATCATAAGAAATATATAATCACAGTGGCCTTCATCAAACTATTCAAAATGTAGGCCAGAAACTACACGCAACTTGTTTTACTGTACAATAAATGGATGCAGAAGTAGCAAATTGCAGATACACCTACCAAGATTATCGCTTTTTCGTTATTATTAATGTTAAACTCCATAAGAAAAAAAACGTCGATAATCGCGAAAATTCGATAACCTTGGTCGGTGTAAATGCCGCTTATTACGGCATAACATCGACCAAGTTTATCGCATTTCGAAGGTTAACTCCGTTAAACCACGCAAACTCAGTAGATTAGTCATACAATTTTAATCTGAAGAAACAGAAGTTTAATTTTTAACCTCATTTTAAACTGATGCAACTCTTCTTTTTTCAAAAAAAAAAACTGCAACCATAATAAAACAGTAAGGGTTAACGGGTTGACTGACGGAAGCCGAACCAAAATTTTCGTTGCCTCCAAAAACTTTTGGAAGCTCACGCCGTTTTCGATGTTGTTGGTTCTCATCGGTTTAAAATGTGAGACGATTTGACCAATTGCACCGATGTGACCACCTGATCTAATTTTAAAGTATCAGTAATTTAAAATACATCCCAAATTGTGTATAAAACTGACAAAACCAAGACCCGCCAATTTAATGTTTCTGTTTTGCAGCCATCTTCAAAAATTGATCCCGGCACGGAGTATTTGTAAATTGGATTATGCAGAAAGGTTCCACCTGATATCAGACAATTGTTGAAAACCTTATTGGGTTTTATCTGTGTGGTTTTAGAACACGCAAATCCACCACTGACCAAATATTCACGAAAACCAAATCGATTCATACGGCAAAACTGATCCGCCTGATCCGCCTCTGTAGAATGCCACCTCTGCATAATGACCAAGTCAACAGTGAAGGTGGGGAAAGACCTACCGAAGCACTCTGTACCAAGCGAGGACTGAGACAAGGCGATACACTTTCGTGCAATCTCTTCAACATCTTAATGGAGATAACAATGAGAAGAGCTGCAGTAAATACGAACAAGACCATCAACACGAAAAGCCATATGTTGCTGGCGTATTCTGACGACATATGTAGGCATCATTGGGTGAAATTTGCGAGAGGTTACTGCAGTATTTTCGAGAATCGAAAAAGAAACAGCGAAGGTGGATTTTGCTGTTAATGACAAATCTCGACAGCCCATTTGATTTTGAAGTGATATTTTGGGCTCAGCAAGCAGTTTAAAAACAAAGCCCTCTCTCGACAGACAAACGTCCAGCTGTAGTAGTCACTTATTTTACCTGTCCTGGCATATGGCTTCGAAACTTGGGTCACATCGCAAGGGGATGAAAAACTCCTAGGAGTATTCGAGAGAAAAATTCCATGTAAAATATATGATCCTGTTAAAGAAAACGGCAAATACCGACGTCGTTGGCACCAAGACCTATATCATTTGTATTCCGACGTCGACATAGCTAGACGAATCAAATTAGGCCGATTGCGTTTGCTAGGTCATGTTATCAGAATGGATGGAAATAAGCCAGAGTGAAAGGTTTGCGACAACATAACCGATGAAAGCAGGAAAAGAGGACCACCAAGACTCCGCTGGAAAGACCAGAACGAATAATTCCTTCGTATCCTTGGTGTTACCAACAGTTGACAACAGCTGGCACCCTGCACCAGCTGTAAGCGTCCTGTAACAGCTTTAGTTTTAAAGCTTATTGGATTCTCATTCTGGCCGTCAGTGTTGCAATGATTAGTGTACGTACCTCTTGTACATGAGAGCCTAAGTTCAATCCCAGCTCGGACCACCTCAAATTTCTTTCATCGGCGATCACGTCGCAAAGTGACGGCGACACTATCGAGTATTTAGCCATGAAAAAGCTTTTCAAAATACCGTTCGAAACCGGTGTAAAACTGTAGGTCCCAATCAGTGATAGTATAAGACTAGAAAGCGCACAGCTCACTGGTTGTGAGAAACTCTCCCCAATTCCTTCATGAGATGTAATGGGAAACAATTTAATTATTTTAGTTCTCTTTCAAATCCATTTTAAATTTTGAAAATATCTTCATTGTTTCAGAAGTTATGAATTTGGCAACAAAAAAGCCCAAAGGCCGCACTCTGCATCGCAGCAATCAAAGGATATTAAATTCTTATTTTTTATTATGTTGCCACAAAGGTTTCTCTTACATTGCTCAGGCTTATTGTAATCCGATGGCAAAATGGGTTTGGAATGGCATAGAATATTATTATTGTGACTGGCAAAATATGTCATCCTGTTACTTCAACACTTAACTCTAAAACAACTCTTTTGCTATTAAATAGGTATGTGACCCAACTTTACTATACACTTGAATATTAATATGGAATATTTTATACAATTCTACAACAATTTAATTGGTCTTTAGAAACTTCAGGTTTCCATGTGGACAAAATACATGTATTAAATAAAACAAGACACACAATTAAAATAAATTACCAGACTTGAATAAACCCTTTATTTGAAAACAATACCATACAATTATGGCAACAATACAAAAGAGTTTTGACAAACAAATGTTGTATTATAAATAAAATCAAGAAGCTTTTCATAATGGGAAACATATTCACCAAAATCCTATTAAAGCACAAAATCAGACAATCATTATTTCAAATCAAAAAAAAACGCTTGCAATTTGTAGAACTGATACGAACTTGTTGAAACGTATTAAATTATGCACATCAACAGGTTTTTAAAATTAATTGCTTAACATTTGAAACAACTTTCCAGTTTAACACCCCTAACCTTTCACAGTAAAAGTTTTTATAGTAACTTGTCCAGATATAAAATCAGTTTAACGACCTGAATAAATTAATACATCGTATCGTTGTGTAATTATAATGGTTTAGGTGCAAAATAACACATTACCAAGTATTTAGCAATATTAACGAGCAGCACTAAATTTGTAATTTAAGGTATTAAACCCCTTTCAAGTGTCAATAAACCTTCTTAAAATTGTTCTGTCTACAATAACCATAGATAATGCAAATGTCATGATTTATTAAATTGGTACAACACAGCGTATACGTTATGCTTAACACAGCAATCATACGTCACGGCTGCCAGTGGGCAGAAATGCTACTATGAACTTTAAAAAGCAAATAGAATTAGATGAATAAATTAAATCAAATAATAATGAAATTTATACAGTCGAATCCGCTTAATTGAAAATGGCAAAATGCAGTGAGTTTGTTTCAATTATCCGAGTTTTTCAATAATGCGAACTCCGGATAATTGATATATGTTTCATTTATCCGAAGTTCGGTTAATTGAAAAGTGTTTCAATTAAGCGATCTGAAATTCAAATTGCTTTACCTTATATTTAAATCTCTTTACATTGATAATCAAATTCAGTTTATTGATTTAAAAATTATAAAACGTAAAAAAAATTTTATTCAATTCATCACAAAAAAAATATACATATATTTCTTTTAAATTAAAATTATAGGTTTAGTCTTTTCGTTTCATTGATATGATTTTTTAATGTGTTTTACACATTATTTTAAAAGCTTAAACATATATGTACATAAAAACAAAAAAGGATTTTTTTCAATTCATAACAAAAAATGATAAAAAATATAAATACATTCTTTTAAATTAAATGTTTAATCTAAAATAATCTTTAATTTTCGTTTGGTTTAAATTTTTTAGGTTTGCTTTGTACATTATTTCTTCAAGGTCTTGTAATTTACTTAAGGCACTAGAATTTTCAATGAAATAATCTTTTAAATTATTGATGGACTCTAGAGCTTCTTTAATTGTAGGTTTTGCAGGTTTTATAATATCTTCGTCACTGCTTTCTTCTATTTCGTCCACATTTTGGAAGCTTGACACTTGTTCAATAATGTCCTCGTCAGTAAATTCTCCGAAGCAATCCACGTTTTCATCAATGTCAATAAGTTGGTCAATTTCTTCTCCTAAAGCTTCATAAAGGGCATCTATTTCATCAGCCGTATTTATTTCAATAGTACCAGGAATAAATCCAGCTTTTTTGAAACAGTTGGAAATAGTTTCTGCCGTCACATTATCCCATGCCAATTTCACCAACTTCAGCGCCTCCAGCAAATCAATTTTTTTTGCAAATTGTTCCCAAGAAAATCCACATTCTAAATGCATAAGTTGTTTTCCCACAATGCTCTTCCGGTATTGACATTTAAAAGATCGAATGATCCCCTGATCTAATGGCTGAATTAATGATGTCGTATTTGCTGGCAAAAATACAATTTTTAAATTATCCAAAATAGTACCACCAACTACTTTATGACAGGCTGCATTGTCCACAAAAAGGAGCACTTTCTTCCCAATAGCTTTAAACTTAGAGTCCAGCCCCTCCATTATTTTTGTCCATATATCGGAAGTCATCCATGCTTTGGTGTTAGCAAAATATTTCACAGGAATTGAGATCGATTTTTTAAAACAGCGTGGAGTTTTAGATTTCCCTATTGAGTAAATGAGCTTGTCAGTACCAGTGGAGTTTGTAACAAACAGTAGCGTAATTCGATCTTTGGCGAGTTTTTTTCCAGAAATTTTTTCTGATTTATTAGCCAATGTTCCGCAAGGCAATGCTTTAAAAAATAAAGCTGACTCATCGGCGTTGTATATTGCATCTGCTGGGTATTCTTCAAGGTAAGCAGGTAGGATATTTTGCAGCCAATCATTTGCTGACTCCGTATTGGCGGAACTTTTTTCACCGTGCACATTTTTAAATTGGATATTCTCCCTCTTCTTCCACCTTTCCAGCCACCCATTTTTTGGTACAAAGTCAGCATTGAGTTTTTCGGCAAAAAAAAACAGCCTTTTCCAGCAATAGAGGTCCAGTCAATGTGGCTTGTTTTGATCGCATTTGATTAAACCACACAAGAAGAGCATTTTCAACTTCTTTGTTACAACCCTTTCTCATGCGTTTTTTAAAAATATTTTTGTTTTGATGAGCAAGACCGGTAATGCTCTCCTTATGTTTTAAGATTCGAGAGAGTGTTGCTGGACTACATTGGTATTGATAATAAATTTCCTTTTTGGTTATTCCAGACTTTAATTTCTCTAAGATTTCTATTTTTTTCTTGAAAGTAAGGCACACGTACTTGTTTGCTGATCCCTAAAAAAAACTTTACTCAATGTAAAAAAATTCACAGAAATTCACTTAATTTGATGTTTACCTTTTTGGTCGACATTTTTTTCAAACATAAAAAGAATTGTAATTTAGTTTCTTATGCACACACAAAATATGTATCAGTGATTTTTTTCTTAACAAACAACTGCTGTTTTTTTCTTTTTTGACACGCAGAGTACGAGGCCGACACTAAATTAATGTTTGTAGGCGTTGAATTTCAGCTAGTTTAAGTGTGAAATTAGTCACTACGTAAAACATAACGTTGCCAAAACGCAACGCATAGTTTTTTCATAATCATTATATTTTGCCAATTAAGCGGAGTTGATTTCAAGGAAATATGACTTTTTGGAAGTAATTTTGTTTTCAATTAACCGATTTTTCATTTAAGCGGTGTTTCAATTAAGCGGTGTAAAATGTGTGAAAAATTTAATGAATTATTAGGTTCAAACATTTTCTTTCAATTAATCGGAGTTTTCAATTAAACGGTTTGCAATTAAGCGGATTCGACTGTATATATTTTTCAGGCTTAAAAACTAAACTTAACATTATTGTAGATACATACTTTACTTACTTACTTTTGTTGACCTCATGAGGTCAGACGTCTTACACATATTAATTAAACAAACAAATTTCAACATATTCTTCCAACTGGCTCTATCCCTCGAAATTTCCCGCGAGTTGGTAACACCAAGGATACGGAGGGATACTTCTACCTGGTCTTTCTAGTGGAGTCTTGGTCGTCCTCTTTCCTGCTTCCATCCGGTACGTTATCGAAAACCTTTCGCGCTGGCTCTTCTTCATTCATTCTGATAACATGGCCTAGCCAACTCCATTGGCCTAATTTGATTCGCCTAGCTAGGTCGACTTTGAAATACAAATTATTTAGCTCTTGTTTCCAACGACGTCGGTATTCGCCGATTTCTTTAACAGGATCACATATCTTACGGAAAATTTTTCTCTCGAATACTCCTAGGAGTTTTTCATCCGCTTGCGATATGACCCAAGTTTCGGAGCCATATGTCAAGACAGGTAAAATGAGAGTCTGATATAGCTGGCCTTTTGTCTGTCGAGAGAGGGCTTTGTTCTTCAACTGCTTGCTGAGCCCAAAATTGCATCTATTTGCAAGCACAATTCTCCTATCTATCTCCAGGCTGACGTTGTTCTCCTTGTTCACGGCGGATCCAAGGTAGATACAGTCATCTACCACTTCAAAATTAAATCGGTTGTCAACGTTAAAATGCTGACCAAATCGAGAGGTTTCTCTATTCGTTGACACCATCAATTTTGTCTTGCCCTCATTAACAGCAAGGCCCACCTTCGCTGATTCATTTTCGATTCCTGAAAATATTGCAGTAACCTCTCGCAAATTTCACCCAATGATGTCTACATATGTCGTCAGCATACGCCAGCAACATATGGCTTTTCGTGTTAATGGTCTTGTTCGTATTTACTGCAGCCTTTCTCATTATAATCTCCATTAAAATGTTGAAGAGATTGCACGAAAGTGTGTCACCTTGTCCAAGTCCTCGCTTGGTATAGAATGGTTCAGTGAGGTCTTTCCCCACTTTCACTGCTGAAGTGGTGTTGGTCAGCGTCATTCTACAGAGGCGGATCAGTTTTGCCAGAATACTAAGTTCAGACACAGCTTCCTACAGTTTTCCCCGTATGGGGCTATCGAAAGCAGATTTGTAGTCGACAAAAAGTTGGTACGTATCGATTTACTTTTCGTGGGTCTTTACCAGGATTTAGCGTAGCGTGAATATTTGGGTCAGTCATGGATTTGCCTGGTCTAAAACCACACTGATAAGGTCCAATCAGGTTTTCAATAATTGGCTTTAGTCTTTCACATAATACGCTCGTCAAGACCTTATACGCGATGGATAAAAGACTAATACCGAGATAGTTGGAACAGACACACGGATCACCCTTTTTAAATACAGGACATAATACACTGAGACTCCAATCTTCGGGCATAGATTCCCCCAGCCATACACCGCATCTAAGTTGATGCATGTGGGCTATCAGTCCTTCGCCACCTGCCTTAAAAAGTTCAGCGGGTAGGCCATCCGCACCAGCGGCTTTATTATTCTTAAAGCGGGGATTCGCTGTTGGGGGGGGGGGTACAATCTACACTATCTTCCACTATCATTACCTCCCGATCTTCAGTTGAAGGAAGGAAGGATGAAAGTGGTCTCTCCACATTTTGAGCACACACTGCATCTCTGTCAGCAGATTCCCATTCTCGTCCCTGCGGGAGGGAGCCCATTATTAGGCCCGTTATTCAATCTTCTTGCCCTCTGGAAGGCATAAGTCATCAAATTCAAATGCAGCTTGGCATAACTTAAAATCAACTGATCCTATAGAAATCAGTGAGTGTAAAACTAAAAATCGCACAGATCGCTGATTGTGAGAAGATGTCCCCAAACCCTTCATAGGATACAATGGGAAAGCATTGTTTGTTTGTACGCCCTTAAACAGTTGTTTCGATTAATTAAATGTTGACTAATATTGATGATCAATTTTGCTATTTAGTCTTATCTAGTTGAACTACTATCCTTCTGATTTCAAAAAAACAACATAACTGGAAGAAAAATTTTCTTCAATTGTATCTCAATAGATATTTCAGATACGCTAACCGACAGTTAAAAATAATAAATTCTATACAAACTGATAGCTAACTCTGTACGCTAGCTCCAAACATACGATAAATAGACTTAGTGAAACCGGCCCTAAATGTAACTTTTTCTAAGATTCGTCAAAACTTCTACTTTTTGGGTTTCTTATAATTTGACTTCAACCTGTCGAAACAGAGTGATTAATTAAATTTCCGAACTTAAATATTCTTCCGTATTTAAAAAACTTTCGTATTTTATAATTGAGGCTCTGTATCATGTATTCCACTTCATTATGGGTTTTCTGAACTTTACTTTTGCAATTTAGGTCATTGCGGTTAAACTTGTTTTTGTTGCGTTTTTGTGGAAACGTTTCAGTTAGGTTCATAAGCAGAAGACCCAAAAAGGACATCATTAATGAATTCAAACTCAGCTCGTAGTAGTCAAGGTGAGTAACAGAATTTTATGTATCGTAATATTTAATTCAAGTGATTTTTTTTAATAAGGCGACTTTAAATTATACGCATATATATCCACAATGTACAGTACTCGATTTCATATTCATAACTATTTAAAAAATAATCTTATTGATATATTATTGCCATATCTCTACCTCTACCTATACATTCAAATTTAAAATCCTTGACTTGATAGCATATGCGCTGAAAATGCTAAATATCTACAAACACAAGGATAAGCAAACATAACAACCTGGTTGCAGAGAAGATAACGAATCTTTTGTTTTCTCAGTAACCGCTTTACAAAAAATTCACAACAAAAGACACGAAATCCTCAACTACATTTTGTCTGTGACAAAAATAATACTTTTCTCAGAGCTGACGATAAGCCGATTAACTTTATGTTCGAATGTTAAAATTGTAAAAGAAATAAATGTTAAATTTAACGTCCAACAATCGCTTTCCATAAATAAAATATTCACGAGCTTAAGGTTTCTTCCTCTGAAGTTTGCAAAAGTTAGTCAAAAAATAAACTGTTTTGCTTATACATACACGCAAAAATATAGTGTTTCCCCAAAAATAGTTATTTTTTCCAAAAAATATTTCGTTTATTTGGTCTCAGGGGTAACATTGAAGTTTGATACTTTCCCAGAATTAAACAAATATTGTCTAGTAGAAGTCGGTCCCGTAGAAGTCGGTAAACGTACTTTATTTATCCCAGAATTTTCATAATTTACTTTTGCGGCAAATAAATTAAACCTCTCAATATAAACGAAACCCTATACTCCCCCACGCTAATGAGAGTGATCACCTTCTACTCTACAGAAATCAATATTTGTAGAGTATTTCTTGAATTGATTCTGTTTTCTTTCGAAAAAAAAACTTACAAGAAAATCTTAATGTTAAGATTTATTTCGTCTTTCGCGCAACATATGCGATGTTTCAGAGGACAGATAGTGTCTGGGTTCAACTCCATTCCAGTGAAAATAAATCTTACTCAGTGAAATATACCAAGTTTACATTAAAAGAAAAATCAGATTGTTGCAAACATTTTCTTTTGAATTAGAAATAACTAAATCTATTTTGCGTTAAACGAATTAACCCATTATCTCAAACATTCCCGATTCTTGTGAAAGTTTTTTGTGTTTGGAGTATCTTAGAGTACTTCGTTCGAAATGAAATGAGCTGAACTGAACTTAACTGAACTGAACTGAACTGAACTCAACTGAACTGAACTGAACTGAACTACTGAACTGAATGAACTGAACTGAACTGAACTGAACTGAACTGAACCTGAACTGAACTGAAATGAACTGAACTGAACTGAACTGAACTGAACTGAACTGAACTGAACTGAACTGAACTGAACTGAACTGAACTGAACTGAACTGAACTGAACTGAACTGAACTGAAATGAACTGAACTGAACTGAACTGAACTGAACTGAACTGAACTGAACTGAACTGAACTGAACTGAACTGAACTGAACTGAACTGAACTGAACTGAACTGAACTGAACTGAACTGAAATGAACTGAACTGAACTGAACTGAACTGAACTGAACTGAACTGAACTGAACTGAACTGAACTGAACTGAACTGAACTGAACTGAACTGAACTGAACTGAACTGAACTGAACTGAATGAACTGAACTGAACTGAACTGAACTGAACTGAACTGAACTGAACTGAACTGAACTGAACTGAACTGAACTGAACTGAACCTAACTGAACTGAACTGAACTGAACTGAACTGAACTGAACTGAACTGAACTGAACTGAACTGAACTGAACTGAACTGAACTGAACTGAACTGAACTGAACTGAACTGAACTGAACTGAACTGAACTGAACTGAACTGAACTGAACTGAACTGAACTGAACTGAACTGAACTGAACTGAACTGAACTGAACTGAACTGAACTGAACTGAACTGAACTGAACTGAACTGAACTGAACTGAACTGAACTGAACTGAACTGAACTGAACTGAACTGAACTGAACTGAACTGAACTGAACTGAACTGAACTGAATGAACTGAACTGAACTGAACTGAAATGAACTGAACTGAACTGAACTGAACTGAACTGAACTGAACTGAACTGAACTGAACTGAACTGAACTGAACTGAATGAACTGAACTGAACTGAACTGAACTGAACTGAACTGAACTGAACTGAACTGAACTGAACTGAACTGAACTGAACTGAACTGAACTGAACTGAACTGAACTGAACTGAACTGAACTGAACTGAACTGAACTGAACTGAACTGAACTGAACTGAACTGAACTGAACTGAACTGAACTGAACTGAACTGAACTGAACTGAACTGAACTGAACTGAACTGAACTGAACTGAACTGAACTGAACTGAACTGAACTGAACTGAACTGAACTGAACTGAACTGAACTGAACTGAACTGAACTGAACTGAACTGAACTGAACTGAACTGAACTGAACTGAACTGAACTGAACTGAAGCTGAACTGAACTGAACTGAACTGAACTGAACTGAACTGAACTGAACTGAACTGAACTGAACTGAACTGAACTGAACTGAACTGAACTGAACTGAACTGAACTGAACTGAACTGAACTGAACTGAACTGAACTGAACTGAACTGAACTGAACTGAACTGAACTGAACTGAACTGAACTGAACTGAACTGAACTGAACTGAACTGAACTGAACTGAACTGAACTGAACTGAACTGAACTGAACTGAACTGAACTGAACTGAACGGAACCGAACTGAAATGAAATGAAATAAAATGAAATGAAATGAAATGAAATGAAGTGAAATGAAATGAAATGAACTGAACTGAACTGAACTGAACTGAACTGAACTGAACTGAACTGAACTGAACTGAACTGAACTGAACTGAACTGAACTGAACCGAACTGAAATGAAATAAAATGAACTGAAATGAACAAAAATGAAATGAAATGAAATGAAATGAAGTGAAATGAAATGAAATGAACTGAACTGAACTGAACTGAACTGAACTGAACTGAACTGAACTGAACTGAACTGAACTGAACTGAACTGAACTGAACTGAACTGAACTGAAATGAAATAAAATGAACTGAAATGAACAAAAATGAAATGAAATGAACAAAAATGAAATGAAATGAAGTGAAGTGAAATGAAATGAAATGAAATGAAATGAAATGAAATGAAATGAAATGAAATAAATTGAAATGAAATGAAATGAAATGAAATGAAATAAATGAAATGAAATGAAATGAAATGAAATGAAATGAAATGAAATGAAATGAAATGAAATGAAATGAATGAAATGAAATGAAATGAAATGAAATGAAACGAAAACGAAACGAAATGAAATGAAATGAAATGAAATGAAATGAAGTGAAATGAAATGAAATGAAATGAAATGAAATGAAATGAAATGAAATGAAATAAAATGAAATGAAATGAAATGAAATGAAATGAAGTGAAATGAAATGAAATGAAATGAAATGAAATGAAATGAAATGAAATGAAATGAAATGAAATGAAATGAAATGAAATAAAATGAAATGAAATGAAATGAAATGAAATGAAATGAAATGAAATGAAATGAAATGAAATGAAATGAAATGAAATGAAATGAAATGAAATGAAATGAAATGAAATGAAATAAAATGAAATGAAATGAATTGAAATGAAATGAAATGAAATGAAATGAATGAAATAAATTGAAATGAAATGAAATGAAATAAATGAATGAAATGAAATGAAATGAAATGAAATGAAATGAAACGAAATGAAATGAAATGAAATGAAATGAAATGAAATGAAATGAAATGAAATGAAATGAAATGAAATGAAATGAAATGAAATGAAATGAAATGAAATGAAATGAAATGAAGTGAAATGAAATGAAATGAAATAAAATGAAATGAAATGAAATGAAATGAAATGAAATGAAATGATATAAATTGAAATGAAATGAAATGAAATGAAATGAAATGAAATGAAATGAAATGAAATGAAATGAAATGAAATGAAATGAAATGAAATGAAATGAAATGAAATGAAATGAAATGAAATGAAATGAAATGAAATGAAATGAAATGAAATGAAATAAATTGAAATGAAATGAAATGAAATGAAATTAAATGAAATGAAATGAAATGAAATGAAATGAAATGAAATAAAATGAAATGAAATGAAAATGAAATGAAATAAAATGAAATGAAATGAAATGAAATGAAATGAAATGAAATGAAATGAAATGAAATGAATGAAATGAAATATAAATGAATGAATGAAATGAAATGAAATGAAATGAAATGAAATGAAATGAAATGAAATGAAATGAAATGAAATGAAATGAAATGAAATGAAATGAAATGAAATGAAATGAAATGAATGAAATGAAATGAAATGAAATGAAATGAAATGAAATGAAATGAATGAAATGAAATGAAATGAAATGAAATGAAATGAAATGAAATGAAATAAATTGAAATGAAATGAAATGAAATGAAATGAAATGAAATAAAATGAAATGAAATGAAATGAAATGAAATGAAATGAAATGAAATGAAATGAAATGAAATGAAATGAAATGAAATGAAATAAAATGAAATGAAATGAAATGAAATGAAATGAAATGAAATGAAATAAATGAAATGAAATGAAATGAAATGAATGAAATGAAATGAAATGAAATGAAATGAAATGAAATGAAATGAAATGAAATGAAATGAAATGAAATGAAATGAAATGAAATGAAATGAAATGAAATGAAATGAAATGAAATGAAATGAAATGAAATGAAATGAAATGAAATGAAATGAAATGAAATGAATGAAATGAAATGAAATGAAATGAAATGAAATGAATGAAATAAGTGAATGAAATGAAATGAAATGAAATGAAATGAAATGAAATGAATGAAATGAAATGAAATGAAATGAAATGAAATGAAATGAAATGAAATGAAATGAAATGAAATGAATGAAATGAAATGAAATGAAATGAAATGAATGAATTGAAATGAAATGAAATGAAATGAAATGAAATGAATGAAATGAAATGAATGAAATGAAATGAAATGAAATGAATGAAATGAAATGAATGAAATGAAATGAAATGAAATGAAATGAAATGAAATGAAATGAAATGAAATGAAATGAAATGAAATGAAATGAAATGAAATGAAATGAAATGAAATGAAATGAAATGAAATGAAATGAAATGAAATGAAATGAAATGAAATGAAATGAAATGAAATGAATGAAATGAAATGAAATGAAATGAAATGAAATGAAATGAAATGAATGATGAATGAAATGAAATGAAATGAAATGAATGAAATGAAATGAAATGAAATGAAATGAAATGAAATAAAATGGAAATGAAATGAAATGAAATGAAATGAAATGAAATGAAATGAAATAAATTGAAATGAAATGAAATAAAATGAAATGAAATGAAATGAAATGAAATGAAATGAAATGAAATGAAATGAAATGAAGTGAAATGAAATGAAATGAAATGAAATGAAATGAAATGAAATGAATGAATGAAATGAAATGAAATGAAGTGAAATGAAATGAAATGAAATGAAAAGAAATTGAAATGAAATGAAATGAAATGAAATGAAATGAATGAAAGGAAAGAAATGAAACGAAATGAAATGAAATGAAAAATGAAATTAAATGAATGAATGAAATGAAATGAAATGAAATGAATGAAATGAAATGTAATGAAATACAATAAATAAAATAATGAAATAAAATAAAATAAACGAAATGAAGTGAATTGGCAGCAAAATTCTGAGACCGTCAAGGTGAAGTGCTAGGCAATTTTTTGGTTGTAATTTGTGTAGCATTTACTCCATATTATATGAACAGATTGTGGAAAAAAGACTAACTAAATTTTTCCTCCCTTATTATTCGTAAATTGGCAACCGTAAGGATGAAATCAATTTGCTTGAAATTTAAAAAATTATTTAATTTACAAAAAACCACAAATAATATTTACACAAAACTTACCTCTCAAAGTGAATGTTTGTTTTAAAATACTTGTTGGGTTTGCTTCAATATTATCACATCCTCAGCATATAATAGGATTATGGGCAACATGTTATAAGAGAACAACAATTGCGGAAATCATAAATTTTGCAATTGTATTTTTATCGAAAAGTTCTACCGAACACCCATACCTGCAGTTATATTTTATTTACACGTATTTTATCAATAACAAAATAATATACAATAATAATTACAATTTCGTAGTAAATGTTCCGAATTTTCAGACAATTTAAACCTATTTACATCACAATGACAACAAAAACAGCGAAATATTCGAACATCGAATAAAAATAAGTTATACACGTGTAAATTTAAAAAAATATATTTTTTTAATTATTGTTTAATCTCAATGTCACGTTGCTAGTGGGGAGTTTTGACGACGAAAGTTTGTTTTTGATATTCAAACCGTTTGGGAAAAATCAACTTGAAGGGTTATGTTTTTTTAGGAAACTCCTTTGGCTTACCGGAAATATACAGGGGTTACATATCATGATACACAAACCTACAAAATGTGTACAGAAAAGTAGAAACTTCTCACAATGAATGCGCTGGGCGCTTATAGTTGTACACCGACTGATTGGGACCAACGGTTTCACACGGATTCCGAACGATATTTTGGAATGATTTTTCATAGCTCGATAGTGTTGCCGTCACTAAGTGGGGTGACCGTCGTCATAAGA
The DNA here is from genome assembly GCA_963931995.1 of Phaonia tiefii. Lineage (NCBI taxonomy): Eukaryota > Metazoa > Arthropoda > Insecta > Diptera > Muscidae > Phaonia > Phaonia tiefii. The sequence goes on from OZ008367.1 coordinate 361,203,657, forward strand.
AATTTAACGAAGTCAGAGCATGTTACGTTATCATTTACGTTATCATGTACAAGTGCCGCGCACAACAATTACATAAAGTGCCGTGGACAAATTTTATGGTCACTGAGGTGATTATGATAATGCCAACGTCTGCTGTCTGATGAATTTCAGTACCACCTGCATGCAATTCAACGGTAGTAGTTCGATTTATATCCTAAATGTTGTGTTGCAAGAAATGTTCAGAATAAATCTCCGGAAATGAACTCCGACTTATAAAAGAAATACCAAAATGATAAAGGGAATTTTATCACCTTTTCTGAAGCATCATTTGTTTTCTAAAGTTGTTGAGGAAAAAATTAGTTATTCCATTTAAGCACGAAGAATTGTTCCATTGAATGAAAACTATATTCTTTCTGTTCAATCGGGTGGCAGCAAAAGTTACCCTGCGAAATTGGAGAACATCTTAGCCTTTTCAACTGTGTCACACATTCATTGAAAAATTTTGAAGCAGAGAAGTTATGTGGTCCAAAGCCAAAATTTTTTCCAACTAGGATATTTTTGAAATATTTAGGACAGCTGAATTGTATTTGACATAAAACTACACAAGCACTCTTTTTACCAGAAAAAAATTGAGTGCAATATCCCTGAAACTTAATGAGATACACTGCAAAAAATCCAAAAAGCAGTGATCGAAATTTTTCGATTTTCAAACAAGCCGAATATCTGTAACACGAAAACTATGAACAACTATATCAAAATATGCTTAGAAAAAGACATAAAATGGAAAAACCATAATTATTACGTTCGTGGAAATAAAAAAAAACAAACAGCAGTCAACTTTAGAAATTTCTCCGAAATGTATCACAATAATAACACAGTGCAACACGAAAAAATATAGTTTTGCCCAAAGTCATGGACTTTTTTATGGCCCCCAAAGATTTGGGGCCTCGGTGTCATTCTTGCAAAAAAGTGATAATTTTTTCGGGCTCATATCTTGCAATTCGTTCGGAATTTTGGTTTACTCTCTGAGGATAACTTGTAGCCTTTATCATAAAAAACAAATATTGTGAACATATAAAATCAAAAGAACTTCATCTTCAAGGTCAAAATCTTTGCCTGTGCTGCTGCGGTCGGTGAGATAGCATAGTATCTCAATGTTGATGTAAATGGTGTTAAACATCATTCCTAAGAAGTTCATAAAAAGTTGTTTACTGAGATCTTTCGAACGGTTTGCTACCTATGGACCTGGACAGGGGAGAAAAGGAAAAAAATTTAATTTTTTAAAGTTTTTTGCGATTTAGACCTTGAAGATGACGTTTCTTTGATTTTATATATTCACAATTTTTGTTTTTTATGATAAGGGCTAAAATTTTCCCTCAAAGAGTAAATCAAAATTCCGAACTATTTAAGAGATATGAGCCTGATAAAATTATCACTTTTTCGATTGAAGTATATCGATTTGAAGTAAGTATCATATAGGGGAATTTGATACGTTAGGGGCTATTTTCTTTGACACAACTCGGTAACGACTAGTACGATTTTGCTGCAACAAACTTAGAAAAATTAAAAAGTACCAGAAGTACCATAATCCATTCATATACCGCTTCTCTACATAATCAACAGTTTTGTAGTTATAAATAAATTTATGCGTGGTGGTTCACGTTCTTGTTCGGAGTCTGTTTCGGACGAGGATCTGTCTTCATCTGAAAAAAAATCAATTGTTTTTAATCAGTCAGTTAACTTCAATTTTGTGACCTTCTCTCGGAGGAAACTCCCGTTGTATATTCTTCTTCTTCATCTTCAACGTCGGGATCGTTTGTCTTTTGCGACCATCACCAAATTTCAGCCACCATCGAGTCCAGCCTTTTGCTTTTATATCGCATTTCCATGGGCATGGCCACTTGATGGAAGCGTTCGCCATTTCTATCCGACTCTGAGTCAAGCTGCTTGCTGAAGTATTCGAGATGGTGATTACCCACGTTTTGTAGTTATAAATAAATTTATGCGTGGTGGTTCACTTTCTTGTTCGGAGTCTGTTTCGGACGAGGATCTGTCTTCATCTGAAAAAAAATCAATTGTTTTTAATCAGTCAGTTAACTTCAATTTTGTGACCTTCTCTCGGAGGAAACTCCCGTTATATATTCTTCTTCTTCATCTTCAACGTCGGGATCGTTTGTCTTTTGCGACCATCACCAAATTTCAGCCACCATCGAGTCCAGCCTTTTGCCTTTATATCGCATTTCCATGGGCATGGCCACTTGATGGAAGCGTTCGCCATTTCTATCCGACTCTGAGTCAAGCTGCTTGCTGAAGTATTCGAGATGGTGATTACCCACCCAAGGTAATCATTACCGACTAAAGTCTCTTTAAATCCTTTTGATTTCATGAGCTTCCATATATCGGGCCCATCACAATACCTTCCTTCAATTTTACATCGCTCAGTCGTGGCAAAATATTTTCCAAACAATCGACAATTTTCAGATGACTCACAATGGCCTTGGTGAAATTTTGACGATTCCCAGTTTGATATGCAAGGGGGGTATGAGAACGTTCTCCAATGGTACGAGTGGATCATTTACGCAGTTCTGTCCTTTCTCCTGTCTCTCTCGAGCAAGCCAGTTATGGACTTGGTATTGGTTTCCCTCAATTCGGATATCCCACAGACTCAAGAACACATGTGTTTCGTATAGCATCGTTAGAGACCTCTTAGCATCGCCACGACTTTCAGATCACAACTGATACCCCACATGTGATCAGTGTAGCGAACTTTATACCACCCATGTTATCAGTGTAGCAGACTTTATCCAAAATCATTTTCATGGAATCATATGCTTCACTCATATCTGTGCTGTATGAGTAGATTGCTTGGGTTTTTACTATATTTATGTAGCGAAAGGACTTTCAATCTTGATTTCGAAAAATAGATGAACATTCGCCAATCACATGCGACGGAATTAATATTAATATTTTGAATAGAGTGTCATTTTGCATCAGGAGATACATATTGTAAGGGTGGAATTAAAATTCAAAACGGGTAAAATTCGATCTTCGATATGCTTGCTCTTCAATCATAAGCTGTATTATTTTACATCACACATATTTGATCTTAGATATAAAAAAAAACTCCTATTTTTGTGAACTCTAATATTTGTGCAGAACTAATTTATTCATTAGAATATAAAATAATGTGCACCCTATTCCTGTCAGACGCAGTTCAGCAAACACGATTAAATACCAAATTGCGTCCTTTACAAATGTCTTGTTAACAACGGTCATAAGCAAATTCCGTAACCAAACCCTTATCAGAGTATTCATATGAACAAGAATTTGAATCTGTACGAACAAAAAAAAATATAATCATTTTTGGTTTGTTACAAGAACACGTGTTTCGATTTGACATGTGTCAACGAGATATGTTTAACCGGCTGCCACAAAATGTACTTAACTCGTACTCCAACGGAAATAGCATAAATGTAATTGGTATTAGTCATTATATATGCATGTACTCGTGTTTGTTTATAAAGGAAACCCTCAACACTTTATAAAACTAAAAAGGTCATGGGAAAATATGTATATGAAAACGACAAAAACAATCTCATGATAAAATTCCTTTAAGAATTTTATTAAAGTAATATAATTCCTCACGAATTGTGTCTGTCAAATACCGGATGGGGTCTAAACGATTTTCTAGATTAAACGGAAGTTGTAGTCAAATATTTTACGGGATTCTAAAGGTGGGATCGCACGATTGTCGCAATGCACTAATTATTGGTCTATTTTATACTCCAATCGTGTTATTTCACAATTTATTGGCTCATACGGCAACCCACCAGAATATTGTGCTTAATTGTCCCAATCAAATGCAACCCTGGTGCGGCAATCGTGTGAAAGCACGATAGGCAACCATGCACCAATATAAATGTGAAAAATGCGCCAATATTTATTGTGTTCTAGAGCGGCAATCGAATAAGGCAATACGTGCCAATTTTTGTTCTTTTAATAGATTTTTTTCTTGTGACCGTGGAACAGCATTTCTATTCGTAAGTACATTGAATTTTTTATTGTTCTAAATGTTTTAATTATTATTCCCTTGCAGTTTTTATATGGATTATGAATCTTTATATTTAGAGAACACATCATCTTTATTGCAGTAAACTAAAGTTTTTAAAATCTATGTATATTGTACGCGTATAAACTGAACAAAATTTGCAATTTACCACAGCACAACAACAGCTGTTTCTCAGAGTCGCCGTAAACTACACCAACCGTGTGACTGGAAGCCGCCAATTATTGCCACCTAATCGTTTTCAACAATTTGCGACAATCAAATTTATGAAATGAGAGGCAATCATGTGACTGTACAAAATTTGGTTGCGACAATTTTTTTATTGTTGCCCAATTCAGTACAATAAAAATTGTTCCAAATTGGTGTATTGCGACAATCGTGTGATTCCACCTTAAGAGTAGAATTTTTTTGGCAATTTACTAGAGTGTTCACAACCGAATCCGAAAACCCGGTTAACCGGTTGTTTTGCAAATAACCATGTGCCGGTTTTTTAAAACACGTAATTTTGAAATAAACCGAAACCCGGTTACTGGACGTTGGTTAACCGGTTAACAGGTTTTTACACAATTTGTGATAAATAGCCGTACGAAAATTAGGAAAAATATATAACTTTCAAATATTAATGAAGTTTTATAATTGAACTTAAATTTCAAGATGATATTATAATATGAAAAAGAATTACAAAATTTAAATTATTAAATAAATTAATTTTTATACTGTTTTACGCTAATTTAAATTAATTCAATTCAAATCAATTAAATTCAACTCAATTCAATTCAATTCGATTCGATTCAATTCAATTCAATTCAATTCAGTTCAGTACAATTCACTTCATTTCAATTCAATTCAACTCAATTCAATTCAATTTAATTTAATTTAATTCAATTCAATTGAATTTATTTAAACTCAATTAAACTTAATTCAGCTCAACCCAGTTCAATGCAGTTTAATTCAACTCAGTTCAATTGAATTCAGTTCAGTTCAGTTCAGTTCAATTCAATTCAATTTAATAAAATTCAACTAAATTCAATTTAATGCAATTCATGCAATTCACTTCAATTCAACTCAACTCAATTTGATGCAATTTAATTTAATATAATTCAATTCAGTTCAATTTAATTTACTTTAATTCAATTCAATTCAATTCATTTCAATTCATTTCAATTCATTTCAATTCATTTCAATTCAGTTCAATTCATTTCAATTCATTTCAATTCATTTCAATTCATTTCAGTTCATTGCAATTAATTTCAATTAATTTCAATTCATTTCATTTCATTTCACTTCAATCCAACTCAATTCAATTCATTTAAAGTCAATTCAATTAAATTCAATTCAATTCGATTCAATTAAATTCAGTTCAATTCAATTCAATTCAGTTCAGTTCAATTCAATTCAATCCAACTCAATTCAATTCAATTCAATTAAATTCAATTCAGTTCAATGCAATTCAGTTCAATTCAATTTAATTTAATTTAAATCAATTCTATTCAGTTCAATTCAATTCAATTCAAATCAATTCAATTCAATTCAATTCAATTCAATTCAGTTCAATTCAATTTAATTTAATTTAATTCAATTCAATTCAATTCAATTCAATTCAGTTCAGTACAATTCAATCCAACTCAATTCAATTCAATTAAATGCAATTCAGTTCAATGCAATTCATTTAATTTCATTTCAATTCGATTCAATTCAACTAGATTGAATTCAATTTAATTTAATTAATTTAATTTCAATTTACTTTAGTTCAATTCAGTTCAATTCAATTCGATTCAATTCAATTCAATTCAATTCAATTCAATTCAATTCAATTCAATTCAATTCAATTCAATTCAATTCAATTCAATTCAATTCAATTCAATTCAATTCAATTCAATTCAATTCAATTCAATTCAATTCAGTTCAATTCAATTCAATTCAATTCAGTTCAATTCAATTCAATTCAATTCAGTTCATTTCAATCCAACCCAGTTCAACTTAATTCAATGCATTTAATCCAATACAATTCAGCCCAAACTAATCTAAAATACTATAAATATAATTCAGCTCAATCCTTCCCAAGAAAAATATTAATTAATGTTTCTCAATAGTAATGATGCTTTTAACGGTTAAAGGAAATAAGTCAAGAAAATTTATTTTATGCTGATTTTGTATTTGTAAAGTTAAACCTATTGTTTCCATGCAAAACGAAAAAACCGAAACGAACCCGTGAATAACGCCGAAAATTAACCGGTTTCACTGGTTTTTTAATTTTTGTGAAGCCGAAAATCGGTTTTCGAAATATGTTATTTTTCGAAAACACCGAAAACCGGTTATTCGAAAATCTGGGATTTTTTAATACTCTACAAATCAAATGCTTAGATCCAATATTGATGTATTGATTGATCTAATTATGCCGATTTATGACGATTGCGAAATTTTTGCAGAAAGTTTTAAAACTTTTGTTCAATTACGAACTTCTAAAATGTCAATTTCAGATACTTAATGTCAATTTCCTAGAGCGCAAGTCCCGATCATTTTGATTTTGAAGTTTTTTCTGATTTTTAAGAGAACTAGCCTGATTAAATGTCATTTCAGTTTCATTTCATTAAGGAGAATGAGGTTTGGCGTGGAGAAAATAGTACCTTAAGAGACGTATGTCTCTCCACATCGTACGACTCGTATGTATGTAAACTATTTTGTCTGTGCCGTAGAAAAAATAATACATACATCCATACATAAATAGTATTAGACATATAACTACAGGTCCTAGAAGTCGTGGCTTTGCAATTTACTCGCTTTGTTTCTTTTCTTTGCTTTGACAGACTTGGCGTTGTGTTTTACAAGAATTAGTATGTACCTACTAAATACGTGCCAATACAGTCGCTATCTCTGAACAGCAGAGAACAGTCACTTAAACTGACTCAGTTTTTGAATAGATAGATTAACCACTTAAGGCATGACTTAATTATATAAATAGTTATATAAAAAGGTATAAATATAAAGATAAGTTCATAAGGGAACTAAAATATTTTACGACGTTACTGTGAACAAACTTGTATTTTTCAGAAAGTTTAAGAAAATTTATTTTAAGAGAAAAAAGGACGCCGTTTTATATTATTATGAGTGACATAAAACGTTTTTTAATTTCAACCAATAAGCGCAAGATCGATGATTTAGATGATGGTTTACGTACAACTGCAGATCCTATCCCGAGTACCAGCACAAGCCACGATCAAACTAGCATTGGATCAGAAAGTACCACTGATGAAACTTCGTTGGATGTCAACCCCAATCGCCTCGATATCGGGTTGTACACAAACACCAACTGTCATATTGATGACGAACTTCGTCTGAAGCTGCTGCAGGAATATTGGACTCCTAGTCAAACGTATGATTTCAAGAAAGATGCAAACCCTGAAGCTAAACGTCTCTCCAAATTGGATGCAGTGTCCATCTCAGAGGCAATCCTTCAGTTTCTGAATGATTGTAATTTAGATTTGTCGCGACTTGTCGGTCAAGTTTATGACGGTTGTTCTACGATGGCAGGTAAAGAAGGTGGTGTTCAGAAGCTTATCAGAGACAAGCACCCTAAGGCTTTGTATTTTCATTGTGCCAGTCATATGGGTGATTGTTCGGAAATTGTTATTTTACAGATAGCAATTTTTCCAAACCTCGATATGTCTGCAGTACCATTTTTTTACATTTCTGAATGTTATCATGGTCCAAAAGTATGATCTGAAGATCACTATACTACAATACCAAAGCAATCGAAGTTATGGAGCATTGATGGTATTCCGATGCCACGGTAGTGACTGCCTGAACGAAACTTGACAAATCAAAGTGTTGATATGATAAAACAATTTCATTGATTTGTTATCCAATTTTTATGTGTAAAGCCTCAGTCACAATGAGAGTCTGGCTTAATATATCGATTTATTCAGAAACCACTGAGATTTATATTCAACATGTCAACATGTCAAATACTACACTCTCGTTTTGCCAGGTCTTCGCAAAAGCCTACTGTGTTGCCAGGTCTTCGCAAAAGCCTACTGTTGTTGTCAGGTCTTTGCAACAGCCTACTCCACATTAATCATTCAGTGTCAAGAATTCATTATTTATCAATTTAAGTCAGTATTGGAAACTATATGACACGGTTGTGACAGCCACGGTTGTGACATTCAGTGTTTAACCTAACCGGGTTCCAGACCGGTTTGGAATTCGACAAGTTCCAAAGACAATGAAGTTCAGGCAATGAAATATTACTTTCATAACCGGGAATCAAGCCTAAATATCGTAAGGCATATGTTAATCATAAGAGAACGGTTGTGGCGTATTATTTTGTGACTTAGCTTTTCAATTTTTCGAATTGAATTCTCCTTCGTATACATGTGCGTGTGTTGACTTCTGCCGGTGTAAATACTGCCACTTCCCCCTCCACTCCAAAATGCCAGCAAGTGGGTCATATTGAAACCCCGGAGATGGCGCCACCACAGTCGAATTCAAATTGTACAAAATTCTGACAAAACTGTTGGACAGACTTCGTGGACCGTTCAATAACCATGGCGTGCATATTCCTCCAATTTTTTTGCGTAGAATTGTAAATCTAAATGTCCCTTAGAACATATATGCAGGTAACTTCTTTCAAGTCACGTCCTTGACGGATATTACTGCTGAAGTCCTGAATTCGATACGGAGGACAGACCATGGTTGTGACATTTTGAACAGTTTTTTCTCCCTAAAACCGGCTTACACGGTTCAGAATGGAATGTGTTTCATGGAAATAATAGAGTACCATTTTAGGGTGGGAAAATTCAAAGGACGAGAAAATGACAATTTCCGAACAATCACCCATATATTGAATCTTGTCATTAATGAGTTGAACAATGTCAAAGAAGTTCAAAATGCCAGTGGCACAACTAAGGAAGTAATCAACTTTTTTAGAGAGAGCACTTTACGACGATCTTTGATTCATAATATTCCTCTGTTTTGTGAACACGTTGGTCGGCAAAGTATAAAAGTATCAGAATATTTTCTGAGAACTTTTTGGTAATTGTCCAAGCGCTAGAAAAGCTTACAGAGGACAGTGCGAACAAAACCACAAAGGTTAAGCTCAATTTGCTGTTCACTGCTATCACAACTCCAACTTACATTTTGACGCTTTTAGTAATTGCTACTTATTCGGCTAAACTCGAACCTGTGTGCAATCAGTTGCAGCAAGTAAATATGAACATTAAAGATGTAACTGCTCATATAATTCAATTAACAGATGTGCTGCAATCCCATCGAGACAATGTGTCTGAAGAGTTTTCATTGATTTTCAAAAAAGCACAATCGATTTGTGAGGAATTCGACTTTGAACTAAAACAGTCATGGTTAAATAAAAGGCAAGTTCACAGATCAAATTTACCTTCTGAAAACGCAGAAGAATATTTTAGGAGATCCATTTTCATCCCTTATTTGGATTCTATAATATCTTCTCTACAAATTCGGTATTCTGCTATACAAGAGAAAGCATTTTCACTTTTACAACTTCACCCGAAAGAAAGGAGTAAATTGGACAAGTCATCGTTTTAACAGTTCTGTAAGACATTAACAGTCTGTGTGGTGATATTCTTCCAAACTTTATATCTGACGCAAACACATGGTATGAGATGTGGAAAAATAAAAACATTGCAAACGAAATTACCAATTGCATGAGTTTAATTGAAGAGGCTACGAAGTTTTATCCGGCTGCTTCCGAGGCACTCAAGATTGGCATGACACTTCCTGCAACAACCCGCAGTATTTAAAGATCTTTTAGCACATTACGGCGCGTCACAACTTGGAACCGATCTACAATGAGTGACGATAGACTAAGTGGATTATGTAATCATAGTGTACACAAAAAAAGAATAAATAATTGTCCAAATTGTATCGACAAAAATTGTAGACAAGTTTGGACAACAAAAAGGAAGGCTTGAGTTGCTCTTTTAGAAACAAAGTGAATGACTGTTTATGTATAGTTGTAAGTTGTAAAATGTAAAATGTAAATGTCTAATTGTAATTTAAAAATTTAAAATAAATACAATTTTTTCGCGTTTTTCTTATTATTGAAAGATTTATTTTTTTTTCTCCATTTCCTTTTTTTTCAGAAGCTAGGGGATGTTTAATATTTTCTATTTCAATTTAGTTTTTCATAGAAAAAGTACATTTTAACATACATTGATCTTGATCCGAACAATTATTAATGAACAAAATGTACTTTTTGTAAGAAAATGTACATTTTTAAGCAAAGGTACTTCTTTAAGATAAAGTACGTTTTTTAAGAAAAGGTACTTTGTTTAGGAATATGAATAGGTATTTTTTTTTTGAGAAAATTTCCCTTTTTTAAGAAAAGGCACTTTTTTTAGAAAATTTTATTTTTTTTAATTCTTTCACTTTGGCTTTTCTAAATTTACGTTTTATTGGGTTCAAAACTGCAATATATACTAAATATTGGTAACAGGCTCCACCCAGAAAACTTCGCATTTAAGAAAAATTTTCCAACATATCTAGACATCTAGTTAATTTCTTTATCTATGTTGCAAGCCTTTAGTCTAGACACAAACCAAAGCAAAAGTACCCAATACAGTTGATAATACTGGTTTGTAACATAATAGTGTTAAAACAAAAGTTGTTCTTTTTTTCTCATTTAGCCCCTTCATAAGGAATTTCGTTCCAAAATTTAAAAAAAATCCTGGATAAATAATCAATATTCTTCGAGCTTGAGGTCAGATTTGCTGTTGTTATATTTATTTTCCTCGATATTTCGCTACTCCTTTGTGTAGCATCATCAGGAGATATAAACAATATTTAACAATTAAAACAAAACAAAATTAACAATTGTGAAAAAATTATGTCAATTTAAAAATGTTCAAACAAATTTTCCCGCCTTTTTTCAAAATTTTCTGAAGTTGCACAAACAAAAATAATGTTCGTAAAAAGTTCATATAAATTAACCCAAAGAAAAATATTAGATTGATATGATAAACAATTCTTGCTTAATTGGTTCTACTTTTTACTAATTAAATGTCTGTAAATTTGGGCTACATTATCTGTATCTGTTTTATAGTTAATTCTTTTAAATCTGACCTCAAGCTCGAAAAATATTGATTATTTATTGATAAGGAAAAGGTCGAACAACAGAATAAAAATACAAAAATCCTGGATTCTAAATATAATTGGGTTGCCAAAATACAGGAATCTTTTCAAATCATTTATTATTTTGAAACCAATGGTTTTTTTTTTCTTCTCGAAATCTTGACAATCAGTCAGTAACATTCCTCCGCGGTCTAAAATTAGTCGATTTATCCTTGAACAACGTTGCCCAAACTGTGTGTTTCTTGAAAACATGTTTTGATCGAAATGAAGCAACCACCGCACATGCTAAACGCAAGTTTGTGCAAACACTTCATGAGACTGGCTTGCTAGTGGATAACACTCATGGCAAACCAGAGAGGATCTTATGAGAAATTCTACATCTAATTAAAGGAATAATGTAGAATTCAAGCAAAAAGGGGCATAAGGGGCATGAATGATGTAATTAGAGGAATTCAATTTTGTTCCCGTAGATTTACGATCGAGATCTGGGAACAGGCAATTAATGCAAATTAAAGGCATAATATTTGTACCGAAAATAAAATTGAATTTTAAAACAAAAGTTGAAAGAGCATTATGGATTTGACACCCTGTATCAGGATTGATTTCAAAGCTTAAGGGGATTTCTTTGGAATGGCTTTTAAAGTTTGAAAACTAAGAAGAAGTTTTGATTTAGAGGTTATGATTTCTGCAACGAAATTAGGTTTAAACCAAATCAAATATTTAAAATTCTGTAAAACCCCCAAATCATTTTATTTGTTTTTAACGTTCGCTCATGGCTAAAAAGAGGCTTAAGGTTTTCCTGTAATTTCAAACATTCACTAAAAATCATGGCATAGATAATTTCTTTAATTTAAAATAGTTAAAATATATTTACTTTCAAATCATTTCACGTCAATTTAAATCTCTTACAAACATAACTGCTTCACTTAATCCTCCGAATCATTGTGATTCGCGGAAGGGAATTTCAAATGCGGCACGTGGGGTAAATACGCTTTTCTTTATTATCGTATTTAAGTGTTTCAAGGGTCGCAAATGTCAATACATTAGTATTCCTTGCGGACGTTTACTAATGGATTTCAAATTCTTTAACAATTTTCTTTAACCGCAGTCAATGACACTTGGCAGGTTACCCAAAAGAGGGTGAAGTGTTGTTGATATTTGTTGCCCCATTAATTCGTCGAATGCTCTAATGATTCTTATTGAGTGTTGGCTTTTGCCTATTAATGACGCCACAACATCGTAATTTCGTAATGATTGATTGGCATTCAAATCACGGCCAAAATATTCAATAGAACATAAATTGAAACACGTGTTGTTAAATATCTATACCCTATGACCACTATAATTTATATATTTTAGTTTTCCTTTTGACAATGTTTTCTTTAAGCCTTCATCCACGCTAAATGCTAATAAAATTTTTGTATAGAAGTTTAGAATGAAACTAAAATGAACTTCTGATTTGCCAAAATCTTCACATTTTAGTGTAAATTCCATTTATAATGCAAGCTCATATTCAAGTATTGCTAGCATTTAAAAAGTGCTAAATTCAGCTTCTTTTCTGTTTTCATGAAATACAAAATTAGAAGAAAAAACTTCTATTCCATGTTCTCTGCTTAATCGTTTCGTCAAGCAATCGAAGAAAACCCCAATGAAACCTTGCTACACTGTAGTCATTTAAGGCGCCAAATGCAGTCTCTCTTCCGAGAAAGGCAAACGAAATTACATGCAATCAAGTCGATTGCCACTGAAGCAAACAAGAAATGAAGCTAGCTTGGTAATAGTTTTTCGTGCTTGTATTGGATATTGCAATTGGAATGGTGTAGACTCCTTTATCGCAAAGGAAGAAATTGCGATTCTGTAGTCACATGCAATTCTGTTTCAGCGAAGCAACAGGGACCAGATTAAAATGTACGAAGAACAAGCAAAGATACAAAATTGTACTACCACCAACTGGTTTTTGCATAGACTTGAAAATTAGGTTATATTTTATTTTTTTAGAATTTCAAATTCGGAGAGCTCACGCGATGCGTATTGATTACTGAAATGTCAATGGGTTTTTTGCGATGGTGTTTTGGGTTACTACACGATGAAAAATCTGTATATTTTCTTGTTAGAATGCAAATATGACAGGTGTTTGGATCTTGTCGCAAAAATAACATACTTGTGTCCAAAAACATAGTGTGTTCTATTCAACATTAAATTTTTGAGGTATAAGGATTACTATGTTATAACATATCGTCGCCAGAATCTTGATTTGCCGTAAACGCCAAATTGCCGTTTTGAGAACAAAGAGGTGAAAGTTGTGTCCAGTAGTACATATTCATAACCATCGCCCTTATACGGCAAAAATCTGAAACCAATGAAGGCAGAAGAATGAGGACCACCGTGTCGTAAAATCTTGTTGTATCTCGTACCAAATCTGTTTCTAACTCAAAATGTCAAAATAGCGTATACTGCAAATCAAGATTCTGGCGACGATATGTATTTGTGATCCAAATACAGCATTGTTTGTGACACAAATACAGCTGTGTTGGTGCACTGATTACTTCAAACAGAGATTGTTGTCAGCCTTAGTTAATGTTATGACAAGTGTATAAATGTATTTTTTGGAAGGAATTACATAGATGTTTCGAGTATATGGATGTTTGGAATGAAACACGAATATGGCTCCACGTAAAAGCATGCATCTTCGCAAGTAAACATGACTATGAATGCAATTAAATATAAATGAGTTTTAAACTTGCATTTTAAACTTGAAAATATATGAATATTTGGAATGTTTTCCAAACCTATGTACACATGATTCTTGCTGAATATTCAATTCTATTCAATTCAATTCAATCCAATTCAATCAATTCAATTCAATTAAAGTCAATTAACTTCAACTCAATTAAATTAAATTCAATTCACATCAGTTCAATTCAACTAAATTCAATTTAATTCGATTCAATTTAATTAATTCAATTCAATTCAATTCAAATAAAGTCAATTTAGTTCAATGCAATTCAGTTAAATTTGATTCAATTCTATTCAGTTCAATCAATTCAATTCAATTAAAGTCAATTCACTTCACTTAAATTAAATTCAATTTAATTCATTTCATTTCATTCCATTTCGTTTCAATTCTATTCAGTTCAATTCAGTTTAATTAAATTCAATACAATTAAAGTCAATTCACTTCAATTCAATTCAATTCAATTCAGTTCCATTCAATTCAATTAAATTCATTTCATTTCATTGAATCTCATTTCAATTATATTCAGTTCAATTCAATTCAATTCAATTCAATTCAATTCAATTCAATTCAATTCAATTCAATTCAATTCAATTCAATTCAATTCAATTCAATTCAATTCAATTCAATTCAATTCAATTCAATTCAATTCAATTCAATTCAATTCAATTAAATTCAATTCAATTCAATTCAATTCAATTCCATTCCATTCCATTCGATTCCATTCCATTCAATTCAATTCAATTCAATTCAATTCAATTCAATTTAATTCAATTTAATTCAATTCAATTCAATTCAATTCAATTCAATTTAATTCAAATCAATTCAATTCAATTCAATTCAACTCAATTCAATTCAATTCAATTCAATTCAATTCAATTCAATTCAATTCAGTTCAATTTAATTAAATTCAATTCCATTCCATTCAATTCAATTCAATTCAATTCAATTCAATTCAATTCAATTCAATTCAATTTAATTCAATTCAATTCAATTCAGTTCAATTTAATTAAATTCAATTCCATTCCATTCCATTCGATTCCATTCCATTCAATTCAATTCAATTCAATTCAATTCAATTCAATTTAATTCAATTCAATTCAATTCAATTCAATTTAATTAAATTCAATTCCATTCCATTCCATTCCATTCCATTCGATTCCGTTCCATTCAATTCAATTCAATTCAATTCAATTTAATTCAATTCAATTCAATTCAGTTCAGTTCAGTTCAATTCAATTCAATTCAATTCAATCCATTTGTCGCCAACGTTCGACGTTTAAGCCCCATATTGACAACAGAAAACAATATTTTTTCCCAAAATTCTGTATAATTGGAAAAGGGATTTTCCATTGCATCCAACGAATGTATTGGGGGAGTTTCTGCCATAGGTTCGCCATGGTATTTCTATTTTAAGTCTCTCCCAACGGTACCTACAACTGTTTGTAACAAAAAATTGCTTTGGGGAGATCTTCTCACAACCACTGAGCTGTACGCTTTCTAGTTTTGCACTCTCTGATTGAGACCTACACTTTTACATCAGTTCCGAACGGAACTAAGCGAAGTGACCGCCGTCGAAAGAAATGTTAGGTCATCAAAGCAGAACAAACGTTGGCTTGCCTAAGAGCCGCGCACTCTACCATTGATCCATCGACGGCAACAGTTGTTTCCACTGATTCCAAAAAATAATGCCTTGTCTCTTGGTATAGTGATGGCGAATAAAGCGAATGATATTGACTGGTTTAATTAACTTCGCGATACACAACATAGAGCAAATTGGGACAGAAGATTATGACTCTATTTCCTTCTTTTTTTTGATGATCAAATGGGGTTTCACTATGACAATATTTAAATGTTTTAGTTCATTCTCATATATATTAAAGAGTATTTAATAAAATTTCGAAATATGCGTCGCAAATCGGTGTTGTGCCTATATAACTGTGTCCTATATTTCATGGCAAACAAATAAGGTCCTTTGAAATTTCTTTACATCATGTCAACTATTTGACAAATCAACAATTGGCATACGCGCTACATCTTATTGTATTTTTTTAGTTCTCTGTACTATACGTATCATGGAATAAAGGAAACCATTCCGCAGATGGAAGGACAACCATAAATATTGAAATATTGAACAATTGGCTTGACCTCAACTTGACTACGTGCATACATTTGTACATAGTTGCCAGCATTGTTCATCTCTTTCATGTTGACGTTGTCAAGAGTTGTTCATTTTTCTGCATTTTGTAACAGAATTACGAGTATTATTGTTGGTCGCAATCAACATGAAGGCGATATTGTATTGTGTGTTAATTAAATGTACAGAAGGTGTAGACCGAATATATGACCACCCCATGAACCCTTTTACATAACCCCAGGGAATATCATGTGAATCCGTAGGCGTATGCAAGAAAATTTTAATGAAATTCTTGAGGGATTGACCAACAAATTCGATATCCATGAAATGGGATGCGGGCATTTTTCAATACTGGTATTTCCATACAATAACGAAAACTCATGCAACGTTTACATTTAATGTTGTGCCATTTCAAAATATAAATTAACCCTTTATTTCCTAAATGGAAACAATTTGACGAGTAGTACATCAAGTGCGGTCATGTATTATTTTGCTAGACCATTATTGAGTTTGACGTTAAACAAGCAGTGAGTCATATTTACTGGGGTGGGACAAACAAGGAAAAATTAAATTTTTTAATTTCATTCCATTTCGAGCCTACCAAAATATATACGAGTATTACGCCCGAACGGATTCAAGGAGATTCAAGGACAAGTAAGACTATATTATTGTACAGATTGTATTATCAAATTACGATTAGGATCTTTCAAATGATTTCAATATCTTCATCACACCTTGTCGTGTTAGAAAGTTATCAACGGTATACATTCAAAAGGTGCTATCTGTACTTTGGGGAAATTGTGTTTTTGATGACATGCTAAATTTGAACGCCAAATCCATAATATCTGGTGTTACAATCAAGTTAACCACAAACTCGGTTACTCCGGCCGAATTTACACAAATTCAGTTACTGCGACGTAAACGATATTACATTCGAAATTTGCAACTGAATTGATGTATTATTCGGTTTCTGCAACTGAAATGAATGCAATTTCGGTTGTTGCAGTTGCAACCGAAATTCTAAAATATTTACTTCATAGAACGAATATCATTGGCAATTCAATTGTTAGAAACACATAAATTACACAGTGCAACACGAAAAAATATAACCATATACGTACACCACTACGTGATAAAAGACCTGTGTCACACAGTTTTGCCCAAAGTCATGGACTTTTTTATGATCTCCAAAGATTTGGGGCTTCGGTGTCATTTTTGCAAAAAAAAAGTGATAATTTTGTCAGGCTCATATCTTGCAATTCGTTCGGAATTTTGATTTACTCTCTGAGGGAAAGTTGTAGCTCTTGTCATAAAAAATAAAAATTGTGAACATATAAAATCAAAAAAAACTTCATCTTCAAGCTCAAACTCCCTTTTAAAAAAATCGATTTTTTTATGGCTTTTTCCCCTGTTCAGGTCCATAGGTAGCAAACCGTTCAATATTCAAGGAAACAAAACTGGGAGACACGGGTCTGTATTTTTTTGGTCTTTTATCACGTAGTGGTGTTCGTATATGGTTATATTTCCATGACTTAAAAAATTACACTTACGAATCGAGGTTTTTTCACTGAACTTCAGTAGTGGGGACTAAATTCTGTCGTGGCAACATTAACTTGTTTGTGGCAGCTACAATTCGGTAGCGACAGTCGAATTCACGGTTGCTACAACTTCTTTTAAATCAGTTGATTCTGTGAGTGTAACAAACTAAATCTGATCTAAAGGATAATGCAAGATATATAGGTGAGATTCTCGATAGAAAGTCTATTTTAAAGTCACAGGTTATGGATAGGATCAGCAGAGCTGCAGTGGTCCTATATTCGTGAAAAAGACCATTCGAATGAGGATGAGGCCCATCCCCGAAAATAGTTTACTGGAAAAATGCAGCTGCACCGTAGGCCTCGTTCCTCGTACGCTTCGTACGATAAATGTCTCAGCTATTCCTCTCGATGAATCAATAACCCATTTGGTTATAATACGAATTTAAAGGATCTGTGGTTACCCGCAATAGAAGTGGTTTACATGACACCCTACCTTTAAGAGAAAGTTCTTCACTCATTTTCCGCACGGGCAGGACTTGAATGGACGAATATTATATAGTAATATCAAGTACTTAGGCTTCTATAGTAACGGCTCCAAACCAAATGGCAAAATTGGGTATGGAGTCTATTCTAAAACGGTGGATCTAGACCTTATACATGGCTACCACATCATTACAGTGTCGTTCAGGCAGAAGTCATGGCAATCGGAGAAGTTGCCTTTTGGGTGGGACAATAAACATCATCACCGCCTGGGGTATCAACATTTACTCTGGCAATAAAACTTCTATAGAATTTCTACAAAAATTGGATGTTGCCGCCGAATAGCGGTTGCCACAACCGAATTGAGGTTGCCACGACTGAAGTTAGTCCACATAATTGAAATTTGGTTGAAGCAACCTAGTTTCAAACAGGATTCGGTTGTGACAATTGCATTCCAAGTTATATTTATTCATATACATTTTTTATAACTTTGTTTGCAGCAACCGAATTTGGCGTCACTTCGGTTGCCACCATCGAATTTGGTACCAATTAGGTTCCAACGAGCGTATGTGGTTTTAACAACCATCTTCGGCACCAATGAGGTTGTCATCATTGCATTTACTATCAATTCGGTCGCAGCAACTGAATTTAGTTTTAAGACGGTTACAACAACCAAATTCGGCGTTACTCGCAACAACTATAGCATTTGCTTCAACAACTATGGCCGTCGGTACATAAGAAAGTGAGTTCGATCACTGTGTTCGACCACCTTACATTTCTTCCGAAGACGGTCGCCTCGCTTAGTGATGGCGGCACTATCGAGAACTTAGCCATGAAAAGGCTTCGCCAAATATCATTCCCAACCGGTGTAAAACTGTAGGTCCCAATCAATTAGTGTAAAAGTAGAAAGCGCACAGCTCAATGGGTGCGAGAAGCTCTCTCCAATCTCTTCATGGGATGAAGTGGGAAACCGTTTTTTTAAGACTCATTCATTTTGATGATTGTGCTTCGTGAACTTTGACATTGTTGAGAACGATGCCGAATTGATGTTTACGGGTTTTCGTCGACACTCTTGTTTACAGTAGCAATGTTTACAAGATACCAACCGGTACGTTGACTCACTGGTATCTTACCGTCCATAATCGACCCAGTTTCTTCAAATTTTTTGACCACTCCTCGAATGGGTTTTCGACTGAAAATTCTTCGAAGTTTGCGAACGGTCTCAGCATAACTTTCCAAATTTTTTTTATAAGTTTTCACAATTATAAGGCGTTGTTCTCTCATCGAGCGATCTATTTTTACTAATCGGAATAAACACCTGCCAAATTTCAGAGTTGCCACTTCCACAAAATAAAATTACACTAAATTTAAAAAGTGCAATCTTACTGAGACACCCTGCGTAGTTCCTGTTTAATGTTACAGGGGACATTTTTTCTCAGTGTGCACCAGACTTGTTCTAAGGCCGGAAGTGTTGAGCTATTTGGGAATTTCCCAGAGATATTCATAGAATTTGATTTGGACTCAAATAAAAAGGCCCCATCCCCCACGAAATCTTCTTAAGAGCAGATATAGAAATATAAGATTTTTTTTTTTTGATATTTCTATTAAAATGTACTTTTTCATAGAAAAATTACTTTTTAATAGTTATTGATTTTGGACCGTAAAATTATTGAGAACATGACGACTAGAGATCGGATAATGAGGACGAATGTAAATTTGAAGACGGTACACTCTAAACGCCAATCTCATGGCAATCGTTGTTTCTTTTTTAAAACAACAACATCTATGCAATGGCTTTCGATGAAAGCATGCATAGGAAAGAAATGTTTTGAATATTGATGGTTATGGCAAAGTATTGTTGTGGATGTTTTCGCACAAGTAGGAGTTTAGACAATTCTCGCTTACTTGAGATTTGTTTATCCCTATAATGTGTGATGATATACCTAAATACTTGTGGAGAAGGGAGCTGATGATATGCCTGGGAGGGCATTGAAATAGCTATATTCCCAACCATCCACCATAATGATCAATTTCACATTTTTTTTTTTTTAAATATTTCTATTAAAATGTACTTTTTCATAGAAAAAGTACTTTTTAATAGTTATTGATTTTGAACCAGACAATTATTGAAAACATAACAACTAAAAGATCGAATAATGTAAACGAATATAAGATATAATATTGGGTAAATAAATAAAGACAAGAACGAAACATAAAAAGAGGTACTTCAAAATCGTTACAACGTTAAAGCGTTGACCAAAACTAGGGTCATCTTTTTTACTAAATTGCAATGAAAAGAATATAGTTTTTGTTTTATTCGAATGAAGTCAACTATGTCGAGTGTATTTTTTTTTTGTGCAGTGCTTACAATATTTCCACAAAAATGTGTTCAACTGGCGCATCCCATTTTCCTACATTTCCATGGTACTAACCACATACTACTACTAACGATGGTTTATTTGAATTTCCAACCTGGTCACGTTTCGCGCACATAATGTTGAATAAACGTCAAATGAATGGTGCAGTTACTCCCTACAATGTGTGTTCAAATTTGAAAATCTGTACTTTACATAAATGTAGATGAGAACGAAGTGTTGTCCATATTAAATTCACCTCGTTGAATTTAACACATTTTCATATAAAAATGTAGTTTAAGGAAATTGCAAGAGCTGCTTCGCTCCCTTCCCACTAGTTTCATTATTTTGCAGAGAATGTAGAGGGAATTTAAAACGAAGGTTCATTTGCTTTGTTAAAATAGAAACTAATAACTTATTTGCTGCATAGCAAACTGTTGCTGCAGAGAAGAGCAAATGACTGGGTTTGTCTGAAACTTTTTCAATATTTGTTACCACGAAACAGGGAAAATAGAAAAAGTACAAAATTTAAACATTGACAATCATAACTCATATCCTTGGCCCGGCAATGAGTTGCATGTCTTACTATTTGTCTCTACTATAGTTGTATTCTAAAATCCAGGTTTATTTGTTTATTTGTCAGGTATTTGTCACTGATGTCTTTTATTTTGGAACGAAGTTCCTTATCGCACGTTGTGGGATGGGGGCTAAATGAAAAAATTGTAAACAACTTTTTTTTAACTACTTTATTACAACCCATTATTGTCAACTATATTGGGTACTTTTGGTTTGGTTTAATGGGAAGTTTTCTAGGTGGGGACTGTTTATTACACATTGTAGTTTTGAACCCAAAGGAAGTACATTTAGAAAAGCCAAAGTGCAAGACTGGCAAATCCATGAAATACAACCCTGAGCATGGAATTACATTTGGCAGCACACTTACTCTTACACTCGTGCTTTTGGTTTGGTTTGCGTCTCGACTAACATAAGGGGACAACTTTATTGTTTACTGGGAAATTTTCTAGGTGGAGCCTGTTTATTACATATTGTAGTTTTGAACCGAATAAAAAGGAAAGTTAGAAAAGCCAAAGTAAAAGAAATTTAAACAAGAACATTTTCTTAAATAACTGCCTTTTCTTAAAAAAAAAGTAAATTTTCTCAAAAAAAATATCTATTCATAAGTACCTTTTCTTAAAAAAAAATACCTTATCTTAAAGAAGTGTCTTTGCTTAAAAAACTAAATTTTCTTACAAAAGTACCATTTCTTAAAAAAAGGATTTTTTCAAATAAGTACCTTTTCTTAAAAATTTACATTTTCTTACAACAAATTGTCATTTCTTAAAAGACTAACTTTTCTTTAAAGGGTACGTTTTTTATGAAACAAAATAACTTTTCTTGAGATAAGTACCTAATCTTACAAATGTACCTATTTTTGAAAAACGGACCAATTCTAAAAAAAATTCCCATCTCTTACAAAAAAAAAACTTTTTTTCAAAAAAAACTTTTCTTCAAAAACATACCTTCTCTTAAAAAAAACCTCTTCTTACAGAAACTCCTTCTCTTAAAAGTACATTTTCTTAAAAATAAATTAATACCTTTTCTTTTCTTTTCTTGAGATAAGTAGCCTCTCTGAAAATAAGTACATATTCTTAAAAAATTAACCTTTTCCCAAAAAGAGTACCAGTTCCTTAAAAAGTATCTGTTCTTAAAAAAAGTACTTCTTTGTAAAAAAAAAAACTTCATACTCTAATGGCTTCTTCTTACAGAAAGTACTTCTTCTTAAAAATAGTACCTTTTCTTAAAAAAAACATTAGCTTTTATTAAAAGACGTATCCGTCTTTAAAAACGATTCTTTCGGGAAAATATATTACATATTTTTACAAAAGGACCCTAAACTACACTTTTTTCTTCTGTAAAAAAAAAATCTTTAAAAAAGTTTATCATTCTACAAAAAACATATTTTACTTTTTAATTTTATTGTTCAAACTCGAGGCCATTCTATATCTCTATTATTAGAGACAACCGCTGATGAAGATCTGTGGCTAGATCTGAAATAGCTATACGGTTTGCCAGGAATCACTGGAATACATTTATAAAACTCTTTTTTTTAAAAAAAACCATATCTCTGTTACTATTATCTCTGTTAAATATAGCAAAAGATCGAACTGGTTGGCGAAATATGTTACCTTCGTTTTGTAAGGTCCCTGACCCCCCGGGGTTGTCCGAGACCGGATAAGTAAAGTAAGTATATCTCTGTTAATAGAGATATAGAATGGCCTCGAGCCTGAACCATAAAATTAAAAAGCACTAATAAAAAGGCCGAATAAATAAAAATCATCCCTGACGAATTTAAAAACATATTTTCTTAAAGATCCGTTAAAATTATCGTATTTTTCAATGGGCGCCTTAGGCGTGTTGGAACTAAATACTACATAAAATATAGTGAAAGGAACTTGGTTGACACCTTATGTAATTTTTTGTAAAACGAAATTAAATTCCAAATTTCCAAATAAAATTCCAAATACGTTTATATCGATTGCAGCATTAAAAGCTAAAACGAGTATGAAGCCTTTTCGCAGTTATCCGGAAACAATGCTATATTTATATGATAATTAGTCACATTATCACAAATTCCATGCACATTAATTAAAATATTTATGTATAATTTTAACATTAGCATACACGTGTGACCTCGCTTAACGCTACCCTCGTTGAACGCAACTCCTCGATTATTCCAACCGCTACTTTTTTAGCAGTATTGACTCAATAAACGAATTATTTGGAAAATAAATTTAATAAAAGAAATTTCAATTCCTAACTAAATTTTATGACTAAGTTTTTGTAGACTTTCTAATACAATTTTTTGTTTTACAATTCAACAAAGGTGCGAGCATAATATGTAATCCAGGAATTTCTTCTTGAAACCAATACAACTTTTTACTCGGTTTTCGCAACACCCTCCGTTTCCCCCAACTGCCACGATTTCTAATAGTTGCTTTAAGCGAGGTCATACTGTATTAGTATTTACACTTAATACCTGTTTCGCAATAATTGGTTATTGATAATCAACTGAGTATTATAGACATATTATTCACATGACCTTAATGACATTGTAATCGGATAATAAAACACCTACAGAAATCCTGAAGTTGTGGTTTTAGGACACAAGCAAACAAAAGATTTTTCTTAGAAATCTTCCATCCGCTATCTGGTTCGGACAAAAATATAATTCCGTCATTCAAATACATAATTGAGTTATATGATTTAATCAGTACTGTTTCTTATCTGTTGTTTCCTCTACAGCAAGTTTTGCTAAACTTTTCTGATCCATTTGGTTGATAAAGTAAGTCTGTGGTTTGTTCTTTGTCCATTTGCCTCTTTGTTCTCTGCGCTTATGCCTTATTAAGAATGTTGTATCATGAAGTCTTAGATTGTGGTCTCGACACAGTTAGATAGAAAATTCTAAAATTCCTACACTGGTGGAATCCCATTTACATACCCAAACCCATACAGTGAGTAAGATATTAAAGCAATTAAATTAGTTTGTCTAAATCAAACTTCATTTCTTTTTACTTGATAATATGTCACATTTGTACACGTTGTCTGAGAAGTTCGAACCACACTGGCTAATTGGTCAGAGAGATTTGTATGTGCTCCCCTGTTTGTTATTCCGTTTTTGGGGAAGCCTCTAGTAGGCAGTTGAATTATAATTTTTTGTTTTGTATGTTGGCTACTACTACTACGAGTACTTATGTTTATTTCTGTAAATATTATTAAATGTAGGACAATATGTAGTGATCGATTTATGTTATCGAATAAGAAACTTTTATAAAAATAAAATTTAGGAAATAATTGAAAATTTCTATATGTAAAAACTGGCATGAATAGTTTCAAAATAGTTTAAAAGTTCTATATAAGATAACAAACTACGGTGTTTGAATTAAGGCTAAGGTTTCATAATATTTTCTGCAGTCTTTGTTTCTTCTTCCCATATTTCGACATAAATCGAAAATTTGTTAAAGTACTTGAAACCTATTAAATAGACTTGTAACATGGCAACAAAAGACATCAGTACATATTTGAAGTAAACAGCCGTATACCTCTGTCGTCCCTCCGTATATTTACATACCAACATATGTTACACTGACAAACAACTACACTTACAGATAAACGAACAAACTCCCCAGCATCGCAAACGCAGGGGCATTCTCATAATAACGAGTTTTTCAATAAGAGCGTTACAAAAGTTTTTTTTAAATAAAACAAAGCCGGTTTTAGATACCAATGAAATTCTTTATTCCTGTGAAAGTACGTTCGATGCCATTATGTATGGAACTCGATTTCTTTTGCATGGCCACTACGGGCACGCTTGCAGAAATCCAGACGCTGAACCCAATTTTCGACGGTTTTCAAGCATAAATCGGCCGATACTGCTGCAATTTCACGTTCGATATTCGTACGAAGTTCATCAATCGTCGCTGGCTTGTTGGCATAGACCATAGACTTGACGTAGCCCCATAGGAAATAATCTAACGGCGTCAAATCGCACGTCCGAGGCGGCCAATCGACTGGGCCATTTCGTGAGATAACACGTTCACCAAACTTGGTTTCCAATAAATTGATTTTGGCATTCGCTGTGTGGCTTGTGGCGCCGTCCTGTTGGAACCACATGTCCTCCAAGTCCATATTATCCAATTGGGGCCAAAAATATTCGGTTATCATTGAACGGTAGCGATTCGCATTCACAGTAATGTGCCGGTCTTGATCATCACGGAAGAAGTACGGCCCAATGATGCTGCCGGCCCATAAACCGCACCAAACCATAATTTTTTCGGGATGCAATGATGACTCATGGATTACGTGTGGATTTCTGTCTGACCAATAACGCATATTTTGCTTATTGACGAAGCCATTCAGCCAGAAATGAGCCTCATCATAAATTGGACGTAGCGCTCTTAAAGTTGAGGCCACTGACTCCAAATTTCGGTAGTAAATTTTAATAATTTCGACTCGTTGTTGGCTCGTATATCTTTCCATGATGAAATGGCAAACCTTACTGAAGAGAAATGTCAAAAGAGCGGGAAAAAATATGCCGTCGTTGCCGTCCATATCGATTTACTTTTGTAGCGTCTCTGTTGAAAAACCCGTTATATATGCACTCAAATTTGCCTTCTGCAGCAGTTTGTTTGCATTCAATTACGCTTTCTCCTAGCAGGAATACATGCAGGCCCTCCTTACTCCTTATCCTAGACTGACGAAACATGCGATACACATTCATATCTCGCTTCTTAAAGGAGGCCTGCATTGAGGCGTCATCGGAAAGGTACGATATATCGGCTTGTTTCCTTTCCGTAAGCAAGCCTGTGAGAAGGCCTTATTTTTGCCTTCGAAAATATCTCATTGACATGCAAACCTACTACTGGAAGGCGGAATGGATGTTCATAGGCATCCACACTTCCTTTATCTAAGCACACTAGCTAAGGTAATGCAAAAAGAATGCTTTTGTCCATGGAAACCTCTCTCTACTACACGCAAAGAGAAAACCGTTCATTGATCGGTTGCGCAACAATACTTTGTTTGATTTTTGTTAATTTATTAATCGCAACCGTTCATGTAGTTCTCCCAAGTAAACTCATATATCGCAAATGTGTATCATGTTGTTGCAAACGAGTTCTCGATTGCATCAAACGCGTACAAAATTACAGTTGCCGCAAATTTAAAAAACGTTTGCGGTAACTGAAATTAGCCATTTTTCTAATGAGAGCACAGATTACGAAGAACGTAAATTTCTCGCATTCTGTCGACTGTATACACAGTCTTATCCACTCGTTTGGCATACACATTGAAGTGATCACACACTCTAATACTTCTACCTTGTCGATATATCTTGGATGGACAATTGACGTGTTGTAGTTTACTGCGCTTTTAGTTGATATTTGAATACAAAGCGAGAGAGACGTGTAAGTAGACAGTGAACCAAATAGACAAACATTCCAACATTTTTTAAAATAGACTTTATGGGTAAAACCAAAATCATAAAATTTCGGAATTTAAACAAAAAGGAGCTTATGGAAGCCATTAATAAAAGTTTTAATTACAACTCGGTTTCTGTAACCGAAAGAACAGTTGGTGGAACCGTTTCTCGCAAACGTTTTTTCAGCTATAATTTTTCATAACTCATTTACAGCAAACGTTTTTCAGTTCTCGCAAACATTCTTTTTAGTTGGGAGCCACCACAACTCGGTTGCTGTAACCGAAACAACAGTTGGCGGAACCGTTTTTCGTTTCTCGCAAATATTTTTTTCCAGGTTATATTTTTCATAACTCGTTTGCTGTAAACATTTTTCGATTCTTCCAAACGAAATGACATGTATGGATTAAAAGAAGTTCGTTTCTCGCAACTGCAGTCCTCAAACGAACTTCAGTTATTTAAGATTTCGTTTGGGAGGAACGAGTTTTTTCTTTGCGTGTATGTTCGTAATTCGTCGTAGTAAAATCCGAACCTGCGGTTGCCGAGAAGATAACACTTTAGACTGTAAGTGCTGGGGTTGTGTGTTCGATTCCTGAACGCTGAAAACTGTGTCTTTTTATTTTGTTTGGGTGCAAATATAATGTGTTTGTAGCTTGTCGTAAATATATTATACTTGTGATCTAACAGATTGTGTTTGCTATTCAATATACCATGCATGAGGCATAGTGATTAATAGGTTTATCTTCCTGACGATGCTATCCAAAGGGAAGCGAAATTCGATACAAAATTGACGAAGAGTTTATAATATTTTTAGTTTCATATACTGGGTACAACGTTTTGAAAGGGTATAACTCTGAAAAAAAAACCAGAAATTCAAAATTTTTTTTACAAAATTGTTTAGTATTTATCCATGTTTAAAAGTGCTTCATTATTATTCTAAAGCCCTATTTTAAGGGAAATTCGTCTTGTGACCTCTTCTGAAAAACGTAAAACAAATCTCAAAAATACTTTTCACTATAAATAAAGCTTGAGCAAAACCAAATTTTTGTTCATGGGACACCTTATGGACACTCTCATCGCCACTTTAAATTTTCTGAATCAAGACTATGACCATAAAAACATTTATTAAGCCGTGGCCTTATCACAGACACAGTGTTTGTAATGTTCGTGTAATTATACAGGGTGATACAGGAAGTTCCGGACAAATTTCTCCAGCGTATTCCTTGGCTCATTTCATGAAGAAAAATCCACTAGGACCATGTCCGAAAATGCAAGGGTGCGAAATGGCAGCGAGTTCAAAATTTTCGGATTGGTGGTCGGAGGGTAGTAGGCTAAAGTTGCTAACTTCTGAGCCAGTGGTCGGGTTTTTTTGTTTTTGGGCTTGTTGGAAAGGTCTTTAAGAGGGTCATAACTTTGGAGCGATAAGACCTCTGGCCTTCGTTTACGTCATTTTGGAAAGGTAAGAGGTATGGCTCTCTTTCAACATAAAAAACATAAGTTACCTGCTATCTGGCTGAGCAAATTGAGGTTATGTGAATTTTTTTTTCCATTTTTTTCCGAAAGCTCTCTATCTCGGCGATTTGACTTTTTTCTACTTTTTTTTATTGATTCTGAAAATTTCGATAAAATAAAATCTTAAACGTGTTAATTTACAAAAACAAATAAATGTGTGCTGTTATTTCGCTTCCAAAAACAAACATTTTTGCATTTCAGTAAAATGGTAATAGCTTTGGAACGGTAAGACCTCTAGGCTTCGTTTAGGTCATTTTGGAAAGGTAAGAGGTATGGCTCTCTTTCAACATAAAAAACATAAGTTACCTGCCATCTGGCTGAGCAAATTGAGGTTATGTGCAAATTGAGGTAAAGCTCTGTATCTCGGCGATTTGACCTTTTTCTACTTTTTTTATTGATTCTGAAAGACCTTTCCAACAAGCCCAAAAACAAAAAAATCCGACCACTGGCTCAGAAGATAGCAACTTTACCCTACTACCCTCCGACCAACAATCCGAAAATTTTGAACCCGCTGCCATTTCGCACCCCTGCATTTTCGGACATGGTCCTAGTGGACTTTTCTTCATGAAATGAGCCTAGGAATACGCTGGAGAAATTTGTCCGGAACTTCCTGAATCACCCTGTATATAGCATATGACACACTCCTGCATCCTAACGCTAAGGAATTTCTTTGTCACAGTTTAACGCCCTGCACATCACAATTTAGCTTTTTATGTTCCTCCATGTATTCACTCCTTGGTTGTGAATTTTTCATCCACAATCATAAATCTGCAACACCCACAAGTACTTAATGCTGCTATTTAATTATATTTGCCATTTACTTTATTACTTGTGATTCAAAAGGATTCTACTGAGTCCTTTGGTGGCAATTAAATTTAGTCTTATGAAATGGAGATGGAATATCTTAACTATGAGTTGTTGACTGCAAATTGAATTACTAAAGACGAAGCGCATTTGAAAATTATACACACAAGCTAAAGCTTTACTAAATATTTCTGGAATCCTCTTAAAACCAGTTGATTAAGAAGGGATTTAAGCACTTAATTTAATTAAAGCAAGTCACATTTAATACAAGTGGTTGTGAAACCATGAATAAGAATAAAAATATAATATTGTTCAGTCACAGGTTGAAGAATCTGTATTTTTATTATTGTTTGGATGCAAATATAACGTGTTTGTAGAGTATCGCAAATATAGAGAATACTTGTGTCGAAATACATTGTATTTGCATTTTAATGTTACATGATGGAGACAGAGTGATTAATAGAAAATATATATATTTGTGTGACCCAAATGTGGTTTTGTTTATTACAAACTGCTGAAAACAAACACGTGACCGACACCAATGAAACAAAACAGCAGCAGATCTTCAATTCAAAAACACAATGCTGGCACGTAACTATGTGGATGTTCCAAATATATAGTACATGGTTTCAGGGTCAATTTTTTCAGCGTGCACTATTCTCAATCATCCAAAAAATATTGCAAAAAATTATTGAAATTAGCAGTCCAAAATAAAGATTTATGTGACCCCAAAATAAAGTATTTGATTACCTCTTTTTGATAGTGGATTCACCTTAATAGGGTGATTGAATTATAATGAAGATATCTAACATGTTGCTGCTGTGGAGCATAGTGTGGATAAGGCCGCGACATCCTCAATTTGTCGTCGTGCACAGCAATTGAACCTTTGCTACATCACAATTCCACGGATTTTAACAAAAGGCCCAATTTTACAAGCTTACATGTTGCAAACTGTTGAAAACAAACACGTGACAGACAAAAAAAGGAACAAAAAAGCAGCAGATCTTCAATGCATGAAACCAACGCTTCCGAACATATATGTACATTACATTAGTACTGAATTTTTTTTTTTTTGAGGGGGGTCTCAAACGACTTGTAATGAAGATTACGGAAACGTCAAATTTTTTTATGCGAGGGTACTTATAGTCCCCTACAGGCCGTTGAAGTTTCGATTCCCAGTACATTTTGGAAAAAAAATATTAATTAATTACACTGTGTGTAATTTTTTAAGTCAAGGAAATATAACCATATACGGACACCAGTACGTGATAAAAGACCAAAAAAAAAAAGTTTTGCCCAAAGTCATGGACTTTTTTTATGGGCCCCCAAAAATTTGGGGCCTTCTTGTAATTTTTTGCACAAAAGTGATCATTTTGTCAGGCTCATATCTTACAATTCGTTCGGAATTTTGATTTACTCTCTGAGGAAAAGTTGTAACCCTTGTCATAGAGAATACAAATTGTCAACATATAGAATCAAAATAACTTCATCTTCAAGGTCAAAATCGTAAAAAACTTTAAAAATTCGATTTTTTTACCTTTTTTCCCCCTGTTCCAAATTCAAGGAAACAATCAACTACAGAAATGTACCTAAGATCTCTAAAAATAACTTTCTAGAACATATAAACTTCCTAGGAATGATTCTTAACACCGTTTAGGTAGCGCTTAGGTAGCGTTTAGGTAACCGCAAAAGTGAAAAATTTCACGAAAATTTTTTAATTTCACTGTGTGTAATTTTTTCAGTCATCGAAATATAAACATATACAGACACCACTACGTGATAAAAGACCAAAAAAAAGACCCGTGTGTCTCAGTTTTGCGCAGTCATGGACTTTTTTTTATGAGCCCCAAAGATTTGGGGCCTCGGTGTCATTTTGTTGCAAAAAATTTACCATTTTGTCAGGCTCATATCTTACAATTCGTTCGGAATTTTGTTTTACTCTCTTGTCATAAAGATTACAAATTGTCAACATATAAAATCAAAATAACTTCATCTTCAAGGTTAAAAAACGCAAAAAAAAACTTTAAAAAATTCGATTTTTTACCTTTTTCCCCTGTTCAGGTCCATAGGTAGCAAACCGTTGCAAATTCACGGAAACAATCAACTACAGAAATGTACCTAAGATCCCAGTAAACAACTTTTTACAACATATGAACTTCCTAGGAATGATTCTTAACACCGTTTACTTCAACATTGAGATATGTACTATGCTATCTCACCGACCGCAGCAGCAAAGGTAAAGCAGTAAGCTCAACACATAATATAACAAGAGCTACAACTTTCCCTCAGAGAGTAAATCAAAATTCCAAACGGTTTGCAAGATGTGAGCCTGACTTTGGGCAAAACTGGTAGACACGGGTCTTTTTTTTTTGTCTTTTACCACGTAATGGTGTCCGTATATGGTTATATTTTTTCGTGTTGCACTGTGTTATGATGAACGTTTGTATATACATACAATGGAAAATAATATTTTCATAATTTTGGCAGAGCATTTTTTTCACGACGTCATTTTGAAATCTTTATCATGCATATTTGGGTTTCCCCATTTTGCTGTATTTTAAATAAATATTCCATAAAATAACTAATTTTTCAAAAAATCTCATTTGATTCGCAGGTTTGTCATTCTGTTTCGCAAAATCACCTACAAATATATTTATTTTATATAATTGATCGACTATTTATGTAAAATACAGCAAAATGGGGAAAATATGCATGATAAAGATTTCAAAATGACGTCGTGATCTCCATATTTATACTATTTTCATTGTCAAGAAAATTATTTAAAATCGATATCCTTGGAATCTTGAAAGTCCTCTAAGAAGAAAAAATTATCACGAAACAAAAAACTGAGTTCGCAGTTATGCCACTGGTTTTCCAGAGTTGCACCTGTACATAGTTTCGATCTTAGAAGGGGAAAAAGTTATTGTGTGTGACTCGGTGTAGTTGATCCAGAAGTGTCATGAGATGGTATGTAGAGCATCCCCAAATAAAACGAATGATAACAATTAAAACCTTCCCGTAAAATGACCAATGACACTCGACATTTAAAACCCCACAGAAAGTTTTCATATTAAATGATAAACATCGGGCATTTAAAATCCATTTAAATGGAGAATTTTCAACTGTGAAACTGAGCAAAAAAAAAACAAATAAGTTTTATCAAATTTGAAACGCGTTCGCTAAAACACTGTCCTACAAAATTTGGATTTTACAACTGTGCATATGTAAATCCAAACGCCTGGCAACGTTGCTATAGTTTTGCTATTTCCATTGCATTTTTATTATTGGCTTTAGATGTTACTCTGTTTTAGTACTCAGTTTAGAAGCTATGTATCCAAAATGTTTAAAGGATACCAGAAGGAGGTACGATACCAAAAGTCGTTCAATTACAACAAATAATTTGAATATTTGGGACAAAACAACCAAGCTCGTGAATTGCATTTTTAAGGGAACTGTGGACAAACTTAATATATTTTCAGCCCATTTTTTGTAATGATGAAAAATGGGGCTTGAAGTAACAGTTCTATGCAGGCTGCATCAAAACATAGAAGATTCTTACCAATTGTGAAAGACGTCGACCTTGGTACAAATCGAGTGGCATTTTAATCAATATTTTTGATTGCCTGTGCTCCCTCTTCGGTTTTCAATATTATTTCTATATTTTGAATTAATTTTCCTTTTTTGCAACCTAAACCTTTCATTGATTCCAATATCTAATGTCAACACCTAACACTAAACTAATGCCACGAATCAAAATGATTAGCCACAATTTGCCTACTTGTTCTCGACAAAGGTCACATGTCATGTATACAGATATTTCCTCTACAAAAGACACATTTCACTATTATTATATACATTTCAGTATCGTGTATACAATTGAGGTATTTGTATATGGATGTGTCAGTTGCCAAATCAATTAACTCCACTTTTACAAACTGTGGACTAAACTGGCCATTTTGAATTTAACTATGTATATAATAGATACAGCTGTAGTAAAATGATACATAAAGTCAGTTTGTATTTATAAAGAACGTGAAACTTGAAACCCCAACGGGTTCTACAGTTTTTTCTTTTTCTTTTTTTTGATGGAGTTAATCGATTTGGCAACTGACACATCCACATGTTAATGTATCCAACAGTTTACATTAATATGTATGTCCCTCCCAGTAAATAACAGTCTTAGTATGTGTGTGACATTCAACTCAAACATGTGTGTTTTGACAGGAAATGTATTTTCGATTTTTTTTTCCTCTACATACACATGTATATCAGGCTTATCTTTAGCCACATATTTGACATGTTCCATTGACATATATAAGTAAATATTTATATCAATACATACAAATAATTTACTACAAGCGGAAACAGTGGGTACAAACTATCCTGAAAGTTGGAAATATAAGATAGACATAAATTAAATAATTGTAAAGAGTTTCCGATTCATTACACTGTGTGTAATTTTTTAAGTCATGGAAATATAACCATATACGGACACCACTACGTTATAAAAGACCGAAAAAGAAGACCCGTGTCTGCCAGTTTTGCCCAAATTCGGGACAGTTATTTTTTGTGGATGAAGTGGTGATTCATGAAGCACATGTTGATTTTCACCAAACCTATAACGCATATTTTGCTTATTGACGAACCCATTGAACCAAAAATGAGCTCCGTCACTGAAGATGATTTTCCGATGAAATTCATCATCTTGGCGCATCTTCTCCAGAGCCCAATCGGAGAACGTACGTCGCGCCAAATGGTCCATCGGCTTCAATTCATGAGTCACCTTGATCTTGTATGGGTTAAAACCACGATCTTTACGCAAAATTCGGCATAAAGTGGCCCAGTTCTTGATAACGCCGTAAAATCGACTAATTTAGATCGTTTGCTACGGACGCCTGAACGGCAGCGATATTTTCGTCACTTCGACCAACCCGTTGTATCACTGGCACGGCAGCATCACACAATGAATATGTAGACTCAAATTTTTGCACAAAACTTGTTATTGCTTGTTTACTAGGGCGAGAATAACGACCGAAAATTGGAGTTAACGCTCTTAAAGTTGCGGTCACCGACTCCGAATTTCGGTAGTACTATTTTAAAATTTGCATACGTTGTTCGTACGTGTTCTTTACCATGATGGAAATGTAGAGTTTACTGAAAAAAGGAAAGTAACAGTTAGATGATCAGTGAAATAGTGCGTTCACAAATTAAATTCAATATTGTGAAGTACCTATTGGAAAACCCTATACGTGCGAAAGCTACGAGTATAGCATCATCCGATTGGATGATACATTTTTCTCCACCCGGTATAATGATTTTTCGGTTTACTACATCTTACAAAATGTTGTTAACACATTTTCCATAAAATTGTATTTCTTTCCGGTACGCAAACAAAAACTTCGGTACCCACAAACGATCTAAACGTCATAAAAAACAGTTTCCCATTACATCCACTGAAGTGAGTGGGAAGAGGTTCTCACAACCAGTGAGCTATGCGCTTTCTAAGTTTTCACTCACAGATTGATCTAAACGTCATGAGAAACAACAAACAAGTCATGATTTTAACATATCCGACTACAAAACGGCATAAATCCGAGCAGAGTCAAACTCTTTCTTAACAGCAGTTGTTTGAGGCAAACATAATACTTTTGTGGCAAAAATATTTCGTTTGCTATGTACAGCAAAAGTTTAAACGTTTCTCTGAAACAAAATCATTTAACGTAAACGTAGTTTCTATTGTTGTAAACGAAGTTTCATTTATTACGCAATTGTTATAATAAGTATTAAAATTGTACTAAATTTAATTTAAGTATAAAAATTATTAAATTTGGAAAAATTATATATTTGTTCTTATTTTTAGTCCAATACGATTTTTTTTCAAATTTTTTTCTGTCATGTGAACTAATTTGTCATTTTGCATTGAAAAAATTGGAGTTAATTTTAGTACAATTGTATTTCTTTGAAGTACTCAAATTTATTATAGAAAACTTAAGAAAGTTGGTTTCCTTATTCACAGTTCATACTTTTTTATGAGTTTTCTTACTAACTAAAATTTCCCAAATTTTGTTTAAATATCTAAAATTAAGTACACATTGACAAAAGTGCGCATATTCTTTGAACTACAGTTTAAGAAGTTTTGAGGTTCAATTTACATATGTGAATTCTATCGATCAAAAATGCATCAGTACCAACTGAATCTGATAGTCTCTTATTCCAACAACAAAAGCAGAAGGCGTTTTTCGTCCACGCTCTTATGTACCTCGTTCATTCCCGCATAGTTGCAGTTGCTTTCGGTTTAGTTGATATAGAACACACAGTTTAATTTTTGTGTCAGATATCTAGATATAGCCAGCCTTGAATGCAAAAGTTTAAACGTTTCTCCTAAATAAAAACGTTTATAGTGAAAGTCATTTCTATTGTTGTAAACGAATTTGTATAATAACTATTAGATTTGTACTAAAATACATTCTTTAGATATTCTGAATTTAAGTACAAAAATTAAATATTTGTTCTTATTTTTGGTCCAATGCGAACTTTTTCCTGTAGAATTTTATTTTAGCACCGTGTGAACTAAAATGTAAGAAGTCATTTTGCATTAAATAAATTGGATTTAATTATAGTACAATTGTACTCGTGTGAAGGCCTTCAATTTATTGTAGAAAAATTGGGGAAAGTTGTTTCCATATTCAAAGTCCATATTCCTTTATGTGTTTTCTGATTAAATATAATATTCTACAATTTAGTTAAAATTCTAAAATTAAGTACCAACTGACAACAAGTAAGTACATTTCTTGAACTAAATTTTAAGAAATGTTGAACTCTAAATAAGGGAAATTTTTTTTCGTTTGGGTGTTAGGAAATCGAATCATGCCACATGCAATAACTAGATCCTTTAATTTTTTTTAATCCCCACTGTACGTTGAAATTTATAATCTTATTTTTATTTTTAATCATTTGATATTGCGTTCTTAAGCCAAAACGCCAAAGAATCATAAAATTATTATTAGAAACTATAAAAACATGGTAACGAATAACGGCATCGCAGTTTTCTCCAATATTGAAGTAGATAAATCATAAAATAACATATGACTATTTCGAGAGTAAGCAAATAAAATATTCGCCCACGATACAAAGACTGCAGTAGATAAATATAAAAAGATGATGAAATTTATTTGAAAATGTGTTAAATAAAAATCACTCCGTCATTGTATGCGGTTCTGTCATGACTTTTCTTCTCACATAATAAACTAAGAGCCATTCAACTTTTATGAGATTATTAAATATGACATAAAGAAATTTATGTTTACTGACATGTAGAAATCTTTGACACTCAACTAAATTTAATAATTTAAAAAACGAATGAAAAATTTTATAAAAATCATAAAACCAGATTCATTCAAAAATTAAAATGTTGATTATCATTTACTAAGTGCTATGGTGGGGTGAGTGTTATTCCCACTGCTCTTGAATATAGCACTGAGCATTGTTCCGCTTGAGTTGGTGGAAACAGGTAGTACAGTTGTGGTATATGCTGACGACCTGGCACTTGCAGCGCAGGGAAATACCCCTCTCTGCCAACAATGCCGCGCGTCACTAAATGCGATGGCCAATCAGTTCAATATTAAACTTATATACGTGCCGGAGCACAGGAACATTTCAGGGAACAATAGAGCAGATATGGTGGCAAGATTAGGAACCGCCTTACCTGTTCCACTGCATATGGAGTATGTGTGGTCGCCCCTTTCTGTATGCATGACAATGCTTGAAACCGATTCTCTCAGTCATCCCAATGGCAGACGGTCTCGTGGCACAAATTTCAGGATCACCAAACAAGTATGGCCAAGTTTTACCTAAATTGGACGCTAAACCTGATATCCATTCCTAGACAGTATATCTCTATACCAGTAGCCGTGATCACTGGACACTGTCGAATAGGCAGCAACGCGTTTAGAATTGGAATCTCGGCTCGTGATTACTGGAGAAGATGTGGCGATGAAGAGGGAGTCGGGAACGTCGAACATTTCATATGCTACTGCCCGGCCTCTTGTATCATATGTAGGTCATATCTAGGATCTTACTTCGTTTTGGATCTAACAGACAATCAGGAAGTTAAGCTGAATGATCTTCAAACCTTTCTGCAGAGTACGAAGAGGTTGTAACGACGTGTTGTCCTCTTTGAATCTAGGATGGGGTTTTCAGAGTCCGTTACATAAAATTTAGATCGAAAGAGAGAGAATGCTCAGTTGTTCGTGTTTGGTGCCAGTTTGTTTTACTTTAATTCGACATTAGACTAATTTACAATTTATACGTGTTTAATGAACACTCTACGATATTTCACTAGGGGAACTTCCGAAGTTGCTAATCCTTGTAGGACACTCGACGGGTTATACTGCAGTTCAATGTAGTACGCAGGTATTTATAACGCTGGCATCGGATCTGGCGGTGTCTCGAGGAAAGGGCTCTTTCGAACGGCAGTTGCTTGGGTGAAACACGACAGATGATGGGTACAAGGGAGCCGATGTTAGTGACTTTGAATTTTGTAGGCCCCTTCGGCGGTACGGGAGTACGTTGTCTTCCGCTTCAACACTGTGGTATGCAGGGATCAGAGGCGGTAGGCCTGACTGTTATTTTAGGGCGGCCCAATCAGCCTTCTTCTGAAAAGAGACTTCAAAGCATGTTGATGATTTCAGGACAGTGTAATAATACGGATAACCCAGGGCTAAATGCAAAGATAACGAGGAATAAAACTACCGGGCAAAGTATCGTCATGGATACCAAATCGGATTCCCACAGACAAAGTGTCTCCGATTGAGCATACAGGGTTTATCGGTCTCTAGGCACTAACTCTGATTTTTTCAAGCAGGATGTCCCCGAACAAGTACCCAAACAGCACCACTACAGAATTTAATAAAAGGATAACAAGGGCTAAGGCAAAATATCGTCAGTATACCCAAATCGGATTCCATCAGGCAGGGTGTCCCCGATCGAGAATACTTTACAGGACTTATCGGTGTCTAGTCACAAACAGGATCACTACAAGACTAAAACTACTAGCTACCAATAACTACGACTACAACTAGCTACGATGTGTCAAGGTCGCAGACTATCCAACGACTGACTTGTTTAAGTTCTGCCAAGGCGAATTAACTAAGGTGGTAGGACTAGATGTTGCTGGACAAATTCAGGCAAATTTAGAATGTCTTCGGTTGTCAAAATCAGCTAATTGCGCATTTTTAATAAGCTGCAGACACATGCACACATATGTAAACAACATTTGACAATTGAAGACACGGAACGCAAATGTAAACAAAATCGATCAGCTTTCACTTTTATGAGTTCGCTTTGAGTTGTGCGCGCCGTTCCATCTGGTCCAGTGATATGTGGGTGTGTTTCTGATTGTACGAACGACGCATATACTGTCGCTCAGTGGTTTGTGTGGCACAGCTGTTCTCTCTCAGCTGTTGGCTGCTGTCACTCTCAGCTTATCGTGGTGAGATTACCAGAGGTGCATAAAAAATGCCCTAAAAGGGGCATTTAATAAAAGGTACTTTTATATCTAAAGTAAAGTAATTCCATATATAACTGCTAATTATAAGTCAAAGTGATGTAGATGGAAATAAGTTTACGCCTTCCATCAATCTAACAAGGTTCACCAGGACCACAGTACGTCTTTTCTTCAGCTACATCCAGAAATATCAGGTTGAGGTGTCATATGGCTTGAACAACCTTTAACCATACCAGGTCAATTTACAGGTTCAATGATGGGGACGAACTATGTCACCCCGTGATATTACAACGGTCCTCATTGAACTAAATGTGTCAATTGTAAAAGCCACCTATTTAGACATGTGACCTGACAACCTACTTAGACATGTGAAAGAATGACATGGTCAGATGCAAAACCGAGTAGGGTTCTGTGGCATAACGTCAATACACTTTCATAGATTTTGAGAATGGCGGAGGTCTTAAACAAGCCCCTTAATTTTAACTTATTTTTTAAACGGAAACTCGATTTTAGATATAAAAAATTATAAAAAAAAGAAAAAATCCAGCATATAAAAAATTTGTCTTCTTTGGCTGTTTGGGTGCAAATATAACGTGTTTGTAGCTTGTCGCAAATATCGAGTACTTGTATCCAAACACATTGTGTTTGCTATTCAACATAACATATTTGGGCCCCAATCATGAATAGCTTATAATATATGTATTTGTGACTCAGATGTGGCTTTTGTTTGTTGAAAACTGCTGAACACTGTAGCGTGACAGGCAATAAAGAAACAAGAAACACCAGATCTTCAATTCACGAAAACTATGCTTGCAAACATGTACATCGTGCCTGCAATATGTTGCAGGGATCGTTATCTTTCAGCATGTACTGAACAACATTTGCAATTGCAAAACGACTTTATTAAATTTTAGATTTGCTTTTAAATAATTTCAACGCGAAAAATTCCAACTCTATTGGGTTTATTTTCAACTATTTCTTTTAATCGTTGTAGTTAACACTTTCTCTTAATCATTACAATAAAAGAGGGGGGAAATGAAAAGCATAACTAACACAATTGTCGTGACAACTCAAAGCCGTTTCTGTCTAAGTACAATTTACCCGACGATGCATTTAATTAAAATCCAGAACAGAAATTGTATTATGGTGAAACAACTTCAATATATCCTCGCCCTAAATCAATCATTGGAATAGTTAAAGTTATTTGGAGGAAACATGTATGTGTTTGCACGCATTGATTCCATGAACTGAAGATCTGGTGCATTTTTGTTTCTTCGTTGTCTGTCACGATTTTGTTTTCAGCAGTTTTCAACCAACAAAGCGACATTTGGGTCATAAAAACATATATTATAACCTATAATCATTGTGTCTCAAACATGTAATATTGAATCGCAAATACAATGTGTTTGGACACAAGTATATTATATTTGCGACAGACTACAAACTTGTTGTATTTGCCTCCAAACAACAAAAAGGGCAATTTTTTCAGCGTGCAAGATAAATTGAGAGAGGAAGAAATATTTTCCATTAAATTTGGATTGGATAATTTAAGGTACCAGAAACTGAAACTGAAAGGTACCAGAATATTTACAATACACCACATCTTAATGAGATTATGTTCGGTCAATCGATTTTGTCACGCCCATTTTCGTACCTCCCTCACAAAATATAAGCAGACAGTTTGATGACATATCCGATAAATTCCGAAAAACGGAAACGATCATAATTAAATTTAGTACTAGGTAATATGTTTTTAAATATAACTCGGCTTTCACTAAGGTCGAATTTTCCACGCCCATTCCGTTAACTAAAAAGTAAAAAATATATACGCGCTGAAAAAAGGCCCCAGAAACATATTGCAGGAAACCTATATATGATTGCAAGCATTGTTTTAATGAATTGAAGATCTGACGCTTTCTTGGGTCTTTGTTGACCGTCACGTTTTTGGTTGTAGCAGTTTTCAGCTAACAAACCCACATTTATGTCACAAAAACATATATTATAACCTCTTAATAACTGTGTCTCAAACATGTAATATTGAATAGCAAACACCATGTGTTGGGACACAAGTATAATATATTTGCCTTAAGCTACAAATACGTTATATTTGCATCCAAACAACAAAAGAGATAGATTGTTCAGGCTGTAAATATAATGTGAATATGTCTTTCTGTCCAAAATTATACCAATCCTATAAAAGTCTTATCAAATGGATTTCATATCCCATGAATAAATGAGGCTGGAGGTATGTCTGAGTCGGTTTATCCGATTGAAATCACTGCACTGTCTTTATTATAATTATAATGAGAATGGCGTAAAATTTGTGGAAGAGTTGCATTTTTGTATTAATGTGAAAGTAAAAATGAAAGTGAATGTGAAAATGAAAGTGAAAGGAAAGGATAATAAATTACATGCTGTGATAAAGGCATTTGGAGGAGGAATGCTTCTCAAAATCAGTGTACTGTTCGCAGAATACATAGATAGTCACCTCGGTATTCATAATGAAAATTTAACTTCCCACTATCATGTAACTAATGAATTTCAATTCTTAAAACTTCAACTAAACAGTCGTAAATACGTGAACAAAGTGTTAACGAACAGCTGTTATTTTACTTACAACAATCATGGCAATCAGGGTTGCATTTGGTTAAAACACACCTGCTCATATTTTGAGTTTAGAGAGTATATAAATTGTTGTGAATCAACAACTAGATTCCAGTTTGACACTCGTTGTAAGGAGTGAACATACAGTGACTAACTTTCGCTATGATTATGGCCGGGTCTCCTATCAGTGTCTGGAGAACTTTGAATGGTGGTTTTAGCTTTATGACTTAGCGTCGCTGTAACTGCAGTTTAAAGTAATTACAGGTTCCAGGTTTAGAGTTTGAAACCCTAGTCGAACCAATAGTCACGAGCTCTATAGTCCTTAAACCGCTGAATGTAATAAGAATGAAGAATTTTTTTTGAAAAGGAAGTTTTAAATTTGTTGTCAAAATTATTTAATTGAAATGATGAAAAATATTTACCATATACAAACTAAATCTACACTGAAAGAGTGATCTAAAATTAGTTCCAATTAATTTAAACCAAACCTGTTTTTGGTGTGTTAACATCTATAGGCGCGGGTAGAGACTAAACTCACAAAGTGAACACATCCAAACACAGTTTGTCCGACTGCGATCACAGATTGGTTGGCGTTAAACTCCTCCCAAACGGCTGGACCGATTTGTATGAAATTTTGTGTGTCTCAGAATCGGACAGCATCTAGTTTTCATACCCCTAAATGATAAGGGTGACCCACCCCTATATATATCACAGATTTGTCCGACTGCGAAACACAGATTGTCAGACTGCCAAAAAAAACATACTGATGTAGCGGCAGCGTGTGGGTGGGCTTGTGTGGGTGCGAAGCACTCTCGGAGCAAAGAGAATAATGACGTGGTTATACGTATATAAAAATGAGATAGCAAGAGAGCAACGAAAATTGTGTGAACTTGTGTAGCGTATGTACAAACATAACAATCAGGGAATACAAATTATAATTTAAGGATTTTTAATAGTTAAGAAAATGTATTTTCTTTAAAAGTTAAAAATTTTTATGGTTAACAAAATTTGTGTAGTTTGCATCCATATTCACCATTAAATCGAAGCAAAATTAGCTGCACCCTAATAAATATATCAAATTTACACAGAATTTTCCATACATGTT
Source organism: Phaonia tiefii (assembly GCA_963931995.1). Lineage (NCBI taxonomy): Eukaryota > Metazoa > Arthropoda > Insecta > Diptera > Muscidae > Phaonia > Phaonia tiefii. The sequence continues at coordinate 361,245,550 of OZ008367.1, forward strand.
AAATGTCGCACAATTACAACGAAATGCAAAATTGAAAAACTTTTCCTCAAAATGACAATTTCAATGACAACCTCCATAGTTATTTCAACCCACAATATGGTTTTGAAAAGTTTATTTTATTTCTCTAGAATACAACCAAACATTTGAATGAACTTCTATGTATGCACTTGACAGACGATTACAGCTGTCAGCATTTAGAAATTTATGTAGCCCTAGGTACTATGTATATCATGTGTACGTTGTTCTCTAATATCTAGACAGTAACTCTAAAAGGACATTGATAATGACATTTGGTAAAAAAAAAACAAGGACAACGGAGTAGTATTAATGTGTGTCCATTAAAAATTATTGTACTTTGAATGCAGTTGAACTTAAATTGCATTTTAATGTTTATTTATTAGAAGAACTTTTTCAAACATACAAAAAACGAATATGAAATACATATGTTCAGAGTTGCCACACGCAATCACAAAGGTGCAAAAGTCTATTGAAAAGAGGCTTGTCTACTAGTCAGGGATTACATAGACAGTGGAGAAAAATTTAATAAAAAGTTTACGACTTTTTATGTATTTTCACTGAGGACCGTTTGAAATTAACAGCACGGGACGTAATATTCCGTCCCCATCGTTGAACCAGCAAATTGACCCGGTATGGTTAAGGAGCATTCAAGCCATATCCCGATATTACAGGATGTGGCTAAAGAAAAGACGTATATTGGTGCTGACGAAACAATTCGTAATCTGCAGAAAGATCTTAAGATCCTTCAATTTAACTTCATGAATGTCAGTAAGAATATGTAATAATATCATTCAATATTACATATGTGAGATACAATGATTAATAGGTTATAAGGACTAATAGGTTTTACTGACCCAAATGTGGAAGTGTTGGTTGAAAACTGCTAAAAACAAATACGTGTCACATCACAAAGAAACAGCAAAAACACCAGATCTTTAATTCATGGAATCAATGCTAGCAAACATATATGTATATGTTTCATACAATCTGCTACTGGGCCCGTGTTTGTTCAGAGTAAAAGGTGAATATCGCACTGCTTGGTCATCACGTGGTTTCCCATTACATCCCATGTAGGAATCGGGGAGAGCTTTCGTATACTCTCTGATTGGGACCTACTGTTTTACACCGATTCCGAACGGTATTTTGAGAAGCTTTTTCATGGATAAATACTCGATAGTGTCGCAGTCACCATGCGAGGTGGTCAGAGCAGGGATCGCACCCAGGATCTCATGTACAAGAGGCGCGTACACTAACCAAACTGCTGTAAACAAAAACGTTACAGACGACAAAAAAACCACAAGGTAGCAGATATTCAATTCATGGAAACAGTGTAGCAAACATATACATGTTTCATGTGATATATTGCTGGGGCCCTAAATTTTCAGCGTGTAGATGGTTATACCCCAGGCAGTGATGACGTTTCGTCCAAGCTAAAGTGCATCTTCTCCCATTGCCATGAGTTCGGCCTGAAAGACATTACAATGATCTGGTAGCCTTTCTACAAGTTATATACCCAGCTGTTTAGAATAGACTCCAAGCCCTACCTTCACGCTGGAAAATCTGTTTTTTGTTGTTGTTTGGGTGCAAATATAACACGTTTTTGGCTGGTCGCAAATATACTATACTTTTGCCCAAACACATTGTGTTTGCTATTCAATATATTTGAGACACAATGGTTAATAGGCTATAATATATGTTTTTGAGGGTTAAATGTGACTATTTTGTTGAAAGCCGGTAAAAACATATACGAGACAAACAACAAAGAAAAAAAACGAGCAGATCTTCAATTCATGAAAATAGTGCTTGCAATCATGTACATGTTTCCTGCAATATGTTGCTGGGGTCGATATTTTACAGCGTGTTGACATCTAGTTTGGAGCTATCAGTGTAAAAGCCTAAATACCTTCCACAACCTGGCATGTTTCCCTTCCAGCTCTGTCTGTCCGGGATATGAGTGGAGAAATTTCTCTCAAGGTTGAAGTGGATGTCATGTAGTTTAATTGTACTGTGGTTAGCCGCAAATCCCTCAAAACCAACCCTTGACCAAATGGGCTGATGATCCATTGCGGGGATTATCTTAGGAGGATTGCCAACATTACAGCCATTTGGCTTCCCAGCATATCCAGAGGTAACAGGTGGAGGATAACCCCCAAACCCTCAGTATACGATGTGCGTATGACACCCATGATACACACCATTGTCGTTCTCTGTACTTTTGTCAACAGACAGTGGATTTTTCCATTACTGGCCACCAAACAATAATGCAGTAAAGCAATATTCGGCGGATAAATGATGTTTATATCCATCGTCCTCCGATGACTCATGAATATAGGACCACTGTGGTACTACTTATCATTTCCATAGTGTTTGACTTTTGTCAAGAATCACACCATTCTCCGTGGCACACTAAGAGAGTCTCCTAATTAAGTTCTGAAGCAACTTCCAGGTAATCGGCATATGCCACGACTGTACAACGTGATCCCTCCTATTCTAATAGAACACTATTCATCCAGTGTTAAATTCCAGAGGAGTGAATATACGACTCCCCCTTGGGAGATTCCTCTATTCACATTTCTGGTTAAGGTAGAATGTCCCAGGAACGAGGTTATGAGTCTTTTCGTAAGTAAATCGTAGATCAAATTAATGATCCCCGGGTCAAACACAAAGTGCATTTACCACAAACTCAATTTGTCGGTTACGGCAAACTCAATTAGTATTCAGTTAGGACAAACTAAATTTTGATAGCGGAACTTGTCGGTAACCACCACTTCTTTTAAAAATAATTGGATCAGTGGATACAACAAACCTAGTTGCAACAACCTCAATACGTTTTTAAGTCGGTTAATGCAAACGAACTTACCTTTGTTTTAACCAAATTCTTCGGTTCTGGCAACCTCGTAATTTGGTAACGATCATTTCAGTTGCCTCAACCGAGTTTTCACTGAGTGAAGGAGAAGTATTTTCAATAGACGATTTTTACATGTTTTCAGGTCCCATAATTACACAACTAAAAATATATATTTTCCCAGTTTGAACTATTTACCATAACTGGTTTACCTGGACTTACAGATTTAGCGCATATCCACCCTAGGTAAAGTATAGAAAAATGTCTTTTCTATGAAAAGTTTCTGAGTTCAGTTTTTGTTTTATTTAAATTGTCTATGAATCGAGTTTTACCACCAGTACTTGAAATAAACTAGAAACAAACCAATTCTATTTTAATATGAACACGAATGTATATCCTAAGAAGCCATCACAACAAACACACAGTTTTTTCTAAATTGTTGCTTTAATCCAGCTTTAAATCTTGTCGAAAGCACCAGTGACTGCTTCATACAAAACCTACACTATGTTCTTTCACTTGTAACCATTTCTTGCTCTGTCATTGTGGAAATTGCATCGACGAGGAAAACTTGTCACAAAACTAACACCACATTTTCACTTTTTATCATTTGTCATGCTGTCATACACAAGCAACACGTTTTGTCATATCCTCTTTTATTTGAATAACACCTTCGAAGCTCGAAGTTTTCACTTCATTCTGTACTACATATCCTGTTTGACTGCACAAAAGTGAAGCCAAGAAATGGTTGAATAAATATTTAAATTGTGAAGAAAACAGTTTTTCTTGCTTAAGTTCAGCCATGAAAATGTCAGTGATTCTGAGGACAATTTGATATGAAGATTAGAAGCAGTACTAAACTATCAAATGGGGAAACCAACTTAAACATACCCTCCCTCCCCTACGTCAGACATTAACACAAGAATGGAGGACATGTTTTGATTGTCCTCCGTTGTATATTCTATATAATGTATTGCTGTATCTTTCATTCAGCCCTGTACAGCTTTTCCAGGGTTTATTATTTCATTCTTCAGGATATGGCAGAGCGTCGGATTCTCTAATCGGGGCATATTGTCCACGAACAAGTAGGCTTTGAAACGGTTTTCAGTGTAAAAACTTCTTCGTAATTCTATCTATTCTTTTGGCATGCGTTACATAATAACAATATTTTTTAATTTCAGATTTCAAATTGGTAATCACTACAGTATTCAAACCAGAAAAACCAGAGAATCCGGGTCACCGGATTTATTCAATTAACCTTGTGTCGATTTCTGAGTAAACGTAATTTTCGAATAATCCCAAAGCCAGTTATTTGACGTCGGTTAACCGGTTTCTACTCAATTTGTGTTAAATATCCTTACAAGAATTTAAAAATTAAACAAAAACAGATATGACACGATATTGATTTTCGAATACAATTTCACAGCTTGAGTAGGTTTTAAATACGATATTTTTTTAAATTTCAAAAGGATTTTTTAATTTGAATACCAATTAAATAATTTAAATTTTTATATAATTTAATTTTTAACATTTTGTAAGGTTGTCAGACATGAAAATTAAATTTGGATAAAATTTTCAAATTTAAACAAGTTTAATGTGTATTATAACAAAACATATAAATTTTTCAACTCAATCCGATTTAATTCAATTCAAACCAGTTCAATTCTATTTAATTCAACTCAATTCAATTCAATTCAATGAAATTCAATTTAATTTAGTTCGTTTCAATTCAGTTCAATGCAATTCCATCGAATTCAATTAAATGCAATTCAATTCAACTGAATTATATTCCACTCAATTCAACTCAATTTAATACAATTTCACTCCTTCAACTCAATTCAAATCCGTTCAATTCATTCAATTCCATTCCATTCAATTCATATCAGTTCAATTCTATTTAATTCAACTCAATTCAATTCCAATAACAATTCAATTTAATTTAATTCGTTTCAATTCAATTCCATTCAAGTCTATTGAATTCAATTCCATTCTATTCAATGTAATTCAATTCAATGTAATTCAACTCAATTGAATTCACTGCAAATAAATTCAATTCAATTCATTTCAATTCAATTCAATTCCATTCAATTCAATTAATTCAATGCAATTCAATGCAATTCAATTCAATTCAATTCAATTCAATCCAATTAAATTCAATTCAACTCAACTCATTTCACTGCAAATAAATTCATTTCAATTCAATTCAATTCCATTCAATTCAATTCAATTCAATTCAATTCAATTCAACTCAACTCATTTCCATTATATTCTATTCTATTCGATTCCATTCCATTCCATTCAATCCAATTCAATTCCATTCAGTTCAGTTTCATTCATTCAATTCAATTCAATACAATTCAATCGAATTCAATTAAATGCAATTCAACTTTATTTAATTCAATTCAACTCAATGCAATTCAATTCAATTCAATTCAACTCAATTATATTCCACTCAATTCAACTCAATTTAATACAATTTCATTCATTCAACTCAATTCATTTCAATTCAGTTCCGTTTAACTCATTTCAATTCCATCCCATTCTATTCAACTTAGTTCAGATCAGTTCAGTTCAATTCCATTCCATTCCATTAAATTCAGCTCAATTCCATTCAGTTCAATTCAATTCAATTCAGTTGAATTCAATGCAATTCAATCCAATTCAATTCAGTTGAATTCAATGCAATTCAATTCAATTCAACTCAATTCCATTCCATTCTATTCCATTCCATTCCATTCAATCCAATTCAATTCCTTTCAATTAGTTTCATTCCTTCAATTCAATTCAATGCAATTCAATCGAATTCAATTAAATGCAATTCAACTTTATTTAATTCAATTCAACTCAATGCAATTCAATTCAATTCAATTCAACTCAATTATTTTCCACTCAATTCAACTAAATTCAATACAATTTCATTCCTTCAACTCAATTCATTTCAATTCAATTCCGTTCAATTTATTTCAATTCTATTCCATTCAATTCAATTCAGTTCAGTTCAGTTCAGTTCAGTTCAGTTCAGTTCAGTTCAATTCCATTCCATTCCATTCCATTCCATTCAATTCAGTACAATCCCGTTAAGTTCAATTCAATTCAATTTAGTTGAATTCAATGCAATTCAATTCAATTCCATTCAATTCAATTCCGTTCAATTCAATTCATTTCCATTCAATTCAATTCAGTTCAATTCCAATCCATTCAATTCAATTCCAGCCAATTAAATTAAATTCAACGCAATTTCATTCCATCCAATTAAATTCAATTCAATTCAATGCCATTCAATTCAATACAATTCAGCTCAATTCAATTTAATTCACTTCAATTCAATTCAATTCAATGCAACTCAATTCCATTCAATTAAATTCAACTCAATTGCATACAAGTCAATTCAATTCAATTCCATTCAATGTAATTCAATTCAATGCAATTCAATGCGAATTCAATTCAATTCAACTCAATTCCACTCAATTCAGTTCAAATCAATTAAATTCCATATAATTCGATTCAATTAAATTCACTTCAATTCACTTAAATTCAATTCCATTCCACTCAATTCAACTCATTTCAATTCAATTCACTCCAAATCAACTCAATTCAATTCAATTTAATTTAATTCAATTCAAATCAATTAAATTCTATATAATTCGATTCAATTCAGTTCAGTCCAATTCCATTCGATTCAATTCAATTCAGTTCAATTCAATGCAATTCAGTTCAGTTCAATTCAGCTGTTAGAATTTCCAGATCTTTGTCCCTTATACTTCTAGGACTAACCTACAGCTGTAATTATCCTTTATAATAATTAATACTCCATCCAATAACATAAACCGCTTGGAATTGGCCGTATTTTCACAGCAATGCCTTGTGAATGTTTCATAATTCGCCTTTCCAACCTCTCTAATGTCAATACATGACACTCAAATGTTAATAAATAGGGAATATGTACTTACAAAATTCTCAAAGTCTCCTGTCATTTATGTTAATATGTGCAAAAGGACACGTGCCACTACATTGAAAATGTTTTAAATAAATCTTGTGGGGTTTTATTACAACCCATCCTTAAGGAACCTTTTTTAAATATTTCTAATACACGTGTGAACTTTGGTTGACATGAACTTAAACAGACATTACATATTGTAAAATTCTGTGAACGTGGTCTACGCCAAAAAAATATAAAAATTCAATACAGAGATTTTTTATTGCCAGGATGAAATGTTATTCCTAAAGGAAAACACATTCCAACAAAATCAAATACTTGGTTATGCAAATTTTATTAAATTTTTTCATACAGATTTGGAAATTTAATTTAGTGTAGATTCAACAATTTTTTAAAAGAAGAAAACCAGTGAAAGTACATGAAACTGAAATATATGATAGGAGTATTTGAATTCTTTTTTTATGTTTAAAAATGTTTATAAATATTTAACTTTAAATATATTCGCAAAAATTTATACTACAGTACCCGCTTCTGCCAACTTGACATAACGCTCATTCCCAAGCGCTGGATTCCAGCAAAATATTTTCTGCCCTTCTTTGTCTTTAGGTAATTTTTAAATTCCGCACACTGGGCAACATTGTGTGGTAGAGAGTAAAATAAAACGTTAACCCCTTAATGCACGGCGTTTGATTAATCGAGCAGTAAATTAGGCTTTTCTTCATAAATGTTTTACTCAATACATGTTTGCCTCAATTTGCCTCAAACAACCCAGGCAACTAAAATCCTTACAAAACGAATAAAAAATATTTCTCCATATTCTCACATTTCTCACTCTTTGTTAATTCCAAATTGCTAATTGGTAATTCCAAGCTTTCGCAGGGATTCGTTCAAAGGATACTTCCAGTAGAGTCTTGAACGTTTTACTTTACGGCTTCCTTCGATTACGTCTTCGAATACCTTTCGCTCTGATTCATCTCTATCCATACTACTGGCATGACGTTATTTTGACATATTTATCTCCGTCAATGTCGAGGTACAAGTCATACAGCTCTTGGTTCAGACAACGTCGTCATTATCCACTGTAGATCCACATATTTTCCTGCGCATTTTTCTCTTTGTGGTCCTTGGAGGTGCAATGGTTAATGTGCCCAGCTCTTGTAAATGATAACGTAGGTTCGATCTCTGCTCTGACTACCATATATTTTTTTGCTTAGTGATGGCGACACTACAGTGACAGAAAACGCTTCATCAAATTTATGAATTCCTACATCAATTTGATGAAACATTTCCCCATTTTCCAACCTACGACACATTTCATTGTATTGATGAAGAACATTTCAATAATCTTTCATCAATAGTTTACGTTTATTCAACGATAATGTTACGTCAAACTGATGTAAGTTTGTCATCAAGATAGAGTAAATTTTTCATCATTTAGATGTAAATTGATTTGTTATTGGGTAGTGAAACTCTTTTTGCTATTTTCATGGTAAAAAATCCACAAGAACAAGGAATAACACCACATTAAAAATGTTCAAGGCTTTCTATTATGTGCTTATATTAAAATTCCTTCAATACTACGTCCATATTTTGAATCGATTCCACTAATTATTTCCACATTCCAATGATGAAGATTGATTTAAAAATATCACTAATCCAATGAAGCTGAAAAGGGTGAAGAAACGCATAAACTTCAAATTGAGGAATCTTTTCATTGAATTGCTGACAAATTTCAGAACAATTGAAATTTGTCAGTTGGAAGATTGTGGATTTCTTCAACTTTTTCAGCTTCATTGCATTTTTCAGTCTTTCTTCGGGTGCTCATAGAACATATCCTTGTTGATGCATCTCAGGTTAAATACGTGACCCTTTCAATGAAGCTTTTCGAACTAGCGGACATATTTCTTTTGTCCTATGAAGGCGGATGTCATAGGAGATTTGAATATAGATGAGAGTAGGGATCACATACACGACGATGGCATCGACTGCTCCCTCCTAGCCAAAGCGAAGTTAGAACTGCAATTTCCCGGCTTAAGAACAACAAAGGCACTAGTAATGATGGATTAGCGGTTGAACTGTTTAAAGGTGGCAGCTATGAGTTGGAAAGGTGCATGCAACAGCTCCTATGCAAATTCTGGATAGAAAATGCATGCCCGACAATAGGAGACTTGGCCTACTGTGTCCTGTTTTAAAAAAAGGCTATCCGAGTATATGTTCAAACTGTCGAAAAAATAAGCCTTTTATCCATCCGTTTGCTGCAGACCTGATCGGACCTTATCAGTGTGTCTTAAGGCCTGGAAACTCAACTATCGATCAGGTATTCACATTACGACAAATCTTTGAGAAACCTCAAGAAAAACAAATTGACAGCCACCATCTCTTTGTAGATTGTAAGGCTGCCTTCGATAGGCCGTTATACGTGCAAAATTGTACCAAGCTATGTCGGAGCTGGGTATTCCTGGCACGCCTTTGTTGAGTAACACGGACCAACGCGAAATCTTCAGTAAAAATTGGTAAAGATCTCACCGAACCATTTCATGCGATCTCTTCAACATGTTAATTGTGATCATTGTGAGAAATGCTGCAGTCAACACGAATAAAACAATCAGCAGCAAAAGTCACATGCTGCTCGCGTATGCTGATAATTTAGACATCATTGGGTGAAATCTGCGAGAAGTTACTGTAGTATATTCGAGAATTGAGACGGAGCCAGCAAAAGTGGGTTTGGCAGTTAATGCCGACTAGACAAAATTAATGGTTTCGACAAGCAGAACATCCACCCGATTGGATGAAAGGGTGAACGTTGATGATCGTTATAATTTCGAGGTAGTGCACGAATATGTTTACCTCGGATGTGCCGTGAACAGAAGCAACAACGTCAGCCTGGAAATCAAATGGAGAATTGTGCTTGCAAGCAGATGTTATTTCGGGCGATGCAAGCACTTCAGAGATCAGACTCTCTCTCAAGAAATGAAGACCCAACTATATCAGACTCGCATACAACCTGTCTTGTTTTATGCCGCAGAATCCTGCGTCATATCGCATGCTGATGAAACATCACTGGGTGTCTTCGAGAGAAAAATGCTCCGGAAAATATATGGTCCTATAATAGAAAACGGCGAGTATCGACGACGGATGCGCCACGAGCTGTATAATCTGTATGCAAACATCTATGTAGTTATGCGAATCAATAAAACGCATTTTCGCTGACTAGGCCATGTCAGTTGAGTGGATCAAAACGAACTAGTGCGAAAGTTATTCGAAGACGTACTCGAAGCACATCGAAAAATAGGACGACCAAGACTTCGCTGGACAGATCAGGTGGAAAATTGCCTGCAACAGCTTGGTGTTACCAACTCAAGGAGAAAAGCTAAAGATCGAGCCGGTTGGAGAAATATGTTGGCCACCTAAATAAGTAAGTAATGGCTATACGTTAGCTTGCCTGGACTAGATGTTGTAGCCTTTCGGAAACTACAAATACCCAACCAAATGTATGACTTTTCTCATGGCAATTGTAGTAGATGTCAACATTATTGCTGCTTGTGCTGTTCAACGCACTTCTTGTTGCACGTATAATTTTCGGGGGCATCCCTCTATTGTAAACTAGTACCAGATCTATATGGTGTTCTTACATTCCAAGTGCATATCCATACATCGTGGTCCGTATAACATTTTCGGGGGTCGTCATCTAATTTATTTTATGAATGGAGACGGTTGACATGACTAGTTCGCCTGGGTTTGGATTTTGATCTACTGGCCAGGATTTATATGGCAGACGCCCATTATGGATCAGACGCTGATCAGGATACAGGTCTTCGTGAGTCTGTCGGATGCGGATTTTGTTTTTCTTTGTTTTTAATGTGTTAACATCTATAGCCGCGGGTAGGGACTATATTCCCAAAGTGAATACAATACACCGAAACACATTTTGTCCGACTGCGATAACCCAGATTGTCAAACTGCGATCACACAGATTGTCCAACTGCGATCACAGTTTGTGTGGTGTTAAACTCCTCCGAAACGGCTGGACCGATTTGTATGAAATTTTGTGTGCATATCGGGTAGGTCTCAAAATCGGCCAACATCTATTTTTCATACCACTAAATGAGAAGGTGACCCACCCCTATATAGAACACAGATTTGTCCGACTGCGAAACACAGATTGTCAAACTGCGAAAAAACACACACACTGATGTAGCGGCAGCGAATAGATGGCCTGTGTGGGTGAAAGGCACTTACAGAGCAAAGAGAATACTGACGTGGTTATACGTCAGTGATGCCCACACACAAATTCTAACATATTGCGCTTGTATATGAAGCAGAATAAAACGAAGTTCAATTTGATGTCTTTTAAAAAAATTACACAGCATTACCCTCCTTAACAAATGCTGTCCAGCAACTGATTCCATTTGCATTAAAAAAATGTAGACAAAGCAAGAGCCGAAAGCCCACGATCGAAACCACACGAAGAAACTTATACTATATGTGTGTCGACAACGCTGGAACAGAATTTTGCTATCCGGCACATGTGCCGAGGAATTCAAAATGTGGACATCACTGTTATACGTTTATAAAAATGAGATAGCAAGAGAGCAACGAAAATTGTGTGAACTTGTGTAGCGTATGTACGAACATAGCAATGATTAGTATTTCTGGCCTAGGGCAATAGGTCAGCCTAACTTTATATATACAATTTAGAGATTCATATTATTAATTTATTGATTTTATTATTCGATCTTTAAACATTAATTGCTTTATTTCAAAATTTGCAACCTCAAATCAACAATTCGTATTATTATTAAAAAAACAGCTAATAAACTCGTTCATCTAAAAAATGTTTGCTTTATCGACTTATACACGTATTTATACGTAATGAAGAGCCAATTTTTTATTGATATTTTTATACAGCACAACAAATTCATTCAAATCGGATTAAAGTATTCAAATATGTTTCACAATCACCAAGGAAATATTATATCGTTATGAAATTCAAATTGTCGAAATTAAATTATTCACACTTGGATTATTTGTATTTTTGGATTTAAACTAAACCTAAACAATTTGTTCATAAAATCTGAAAATATAACATGAAAGTATATTTTTTAAAGTGCCATTGTAACGCAATGTGTTTATTGACTATTAGAGTGACTCAGTTTTCACCAATTCTTGCCAATTATATTGCTTTATTTAGGAATGGTTTTCAGCCAGATCTATCAGTATCTTCTGTCTCGAAAAGATCAAATTTGAAATCATTTGAAAGATATGATGGAATCTTCCAAATCAATTGATTGCCTCCAAGAAGTTAACTCAGCAATAGTGTGTTATTTTTAAGATTTATTATAAGGGTGTCTCAGTAAGTATGCACCTTTTCATTTTAAAACAAAAACACGTACTTTTTTAGATAGTTGTGATTTTTTTATTGTATTGTAAAGAATACATGTTCGGATTTAGTATGAAATAAAATATTCGTCAAATTGCTCCCAACGCTCTGATGACAGGCCATTACTCTTTTCATGAAATTTTCCATGACTTTTTCTCAGAGATGTGGCTGTATCTCATCGATGACGCGTTGGATCTCGAATTTGAACTCAGGAATGGTTTCTGGTTTATTCGCATAAAACCGTCATTTCACAAAACCCCAAGGAAAGAAATCGCACGCCATAAAATCGCATGATCTTGGTGGCCAGTTGACATCAGAATTTCTTGAGAGAATTAGTTCTGGAAATCGTTGCTCCAATAAAAAAATCGATTTTTACATGCGTTGTATGTCAGGTGGCACCATGTTGCTGAAACCACATGTCGTCCCGATCCATGCCGTCCAGCTAAGGCCACAATAACTCCGTTCTCATGTTGCTGTAACGAATACCATTCACAGTCACTGCAATTTATGTTTCATCTTCAAAAGAGTAAGGCCCAATCACACCGCCTGACCAAAATCTGCACCAGATAGTTGCTCGTTGTGGGTGCATTTGTTTCTCATGGATTGCATCAGGATTTTCTGAGGCCCAAATTTGATAATTTTGTGTATTCCAGTCAGATGGAAATGTGTTTCATCGGAGAAAAATTCGCATTGACTTCACTTTGCTCCATTACCGATTGAACGAATTGGCGGTGCTTTCCATGGTCTGCTGGTTTGAGCTCCTGAGTAACCTGAATTTTACACATGTAGGTGGGGGTCTTTTGTCAAAATTTTCTGCGTAGTGCTTCGTAAAATTCGAGTGGCCGTCGGTGGTTCAATGGTAGTGTGCGCGGCTCTTGTGTATGACAACGTGGGTTCGATCCCTGCTCTGACAACCTTAAAAAAAATTGTTTTCGACGGCGGTCACCTAGCTAATTGACGGCGACACTATCGAGTACATAGCCATGCAAACGTTTCTCAAAATACCGTTCGGAACCGGTGTAAAATTATAGGTCCCAATCCGTGAGTGTAAAACTATAACTCGCACAGCTCACTAGATTGTGAGAAGCTCTCCCTAATCCCTTCATGGGATGTAACGGGAAACCATTTATTTATTTTTTTTTTTTTTGGTCGAAATTTGTTTCGGCACTTTTTAAGGCGATTGAGCCATGTCCGTCTGTCTGACTGGCTGGCTAACTGGTCAACACGATAACTGCCGTAAAACTTTATCGATCACAGTGACTATTATTTGTCCTATGTTAGTTGGGGATTGAAAATGGGCGTTTTGGTCATGCCCCTTCTGGTACCTCCCATACAAATCCACACATTTAGTTCGAAATCATGTTTCTTCTAAAACCTTTTTCTGGTCTACTTAACTGGTGAAAATTGGCGAGGTTACCACGCCCATTCTGGTACCTCCCAAACACAAGCTTGGTGATGATCCGGTTTGTCAATGCGATAAATCGCGTGAAACACGTCCGATCTTAATGAAATTAGGTAATAGGTTTCGCGTCATTAAACGCCAGTCACCGATTAAGACAAGGGTGATTTTGCCATGCACTGCCAAGATAAGTTGTGTGGCTGGCTGTTTGTTTGGCAAGATAACACCCGCAAAACCGAACCAATCTTTATGAAGTTTGATACTAAACACAATATAGTCAAATGCATACAAAAATTGGGCAGATGACAGGTTGATCGACACGATAACTCTCCTAGACTACAAGCTATTTTAATGAAATTCGGTACTCGGCAATGTTTTCCACTCTACTGTCTACGTGGTCTTTCCTAAATAGTTTCCAATCCAGGTTTTCTCCCTAGAAGTTGACCTTGCTGGACAATTTTATAGTCTTTCCAAGGAAGCGTAATTCCAAGTAATAGGCTACTTTAGACTTCATTTTAAATAAACACATTTCCGTTTTATCCGGGTCAGGGTTCAGCCATCTAGGTTGTGTCCAGTTTTCTGCGATATCAAGGCCCTTCTGCAAAGAATATTCCCGCCATTTTGCAAGTAATATTCTAATGTTTTCCCCTACGAATTATTGCCAAACCGACTTCATAGCAAATAGACGGGAATCCTTCATTGGCCATTTATTAGGATATTCTAAATTGATTGTTATCTAAAACCTACCTCCTTTTTATCTCTAAATAGTTGTGCACATCCAGAATTCATTTAATCATATAATCTGTTTCGCCACAAAACGATTCCCACAAAACGCAACACACTAGTGTATTAACTTGTTACAAATGAAATGGTATAAATTTTGAATTATACCATAAATCACCAGCTGGTAGTTTCTAAATCCATCATATGCAAATATCACATTCCCATAATATAAAATCCTTTTCAGGACAACAAATCCCTACCATAAAATTTATGAGAAAAAACTTGAATATATCAAGATAAATTTGCATAACAGTAATAGAAGGATAAACATGAAGACTTGGAATTCCTATTGCATCAATATCAGCAAATGGTAAAAAACATTTCACAAATCATTTGGTGCATGTGTTAAGATTGCACATGAAAGGAAACAGAATGCGAGAATACAAAGGATAACTAACAAAAGCTTAAATCAAATAAAATTAAATGAAACACCCACACAAGGGATTTGAAGTCAATTAAGATTTTATACTGTAAGTTCATTAACCTGTATGGAAACTAAGGAAAATTTCGCAAAATAAGCTAGATAAATAAAATGTTGTAGTCTATTGTCCTTGCGCTTCTTGACACTATACTTTTCTATACTTTTTCTGCCTTCTTTTCGTAGTCTAACTTCTTCTATTCTTTAAGACCAGTCACGAAACGAACCATATTTTTGTTGGAAAGGGTCAATTGGGCTGAGTTTAACGAACTCTACAGACAGTTCAATTGGAAACTATGTATGTTTCCTTAATGACAATATTGATGTTGCGGCAGAAATTATTGGAAATATTATTATAACGGGAATGAGTTTATTAATTCCTTTGAAAATCATTTCTACTAAATCTTCTGATAATGTCGGTTTTACGAGGCATGTAAAGACGCTGTAAGATCGAAAAACGGAGTCTTCATAAATTGGAATTTAGATTAAAGTCAAATTACAGATGCGATATGCTAGAAGTTAAGATTAAAATGTACCAAAGCATTTAGATGCACTGAGTTTCTGTACGAACAGCGTCTTCATGCTAAAGTTCTTCCATTATAGCGGCTTCGGCTAACTATTCTATTATAGCGGCTTCGGTTGACTATGCTATTATAGCAGCTTCGGCTGTTTATTCAATTATAGAGGCTTCGGCTGACTATTCGACTATAGCGGCTTCGGCTGACTATACTATTATAGCGGCTTCGGCTGTTTATTCAATTATAGCGGCTTCGGCTGACTATTCAATTATAGCGGCTTCGCCTACCTATTCGATTATAGAGGCTTCGGCTGACTATTCAATTATAGCGGCTTCGCCTGACTATCCGATTATAGAAGCTTCGCCTGACTATTCGATTATAGAGGCTTCGGCTAGCTATTCCATTATAGCGGCTTTGGCTGACTATTCTATTATAGCGGCTTCGGTTGACTATTCAATTATAGCGGTTTAGGCTGACTATTCGACTATAGCGGCTTCGACTCACTATTTTATTATAGAGGCTTCGCCTGACTATTCGATTATAGAGGCTTCGGCTGAATGAAACACCCACACTTATAGCGGCTTCGACTGACTATTTTATTATAGAGGCTTCGCCTGACTATTCGATTATAGAGGCTTCGGCTAGCTATTCCATTATAGCGGCTTCGACTGACTATTCTATTATAGCGGCTTCGGTCGACTTATCAATTATAGCGGCTTAGGCTGACTATTTTATTATAGAGGCTTCGGCTGACTATTCAATTATAGCAGTTTAGGCTGACTATTCGACTATAGCGGCTTCGGTTGAATAATCAATTATAACGGCTTCGGCTGACTATTTTATTATAGCGGCTTCGCCTGACTATTCGATTATAGAGGCTTCGGTTGAATAATCAATTATAACGGCTTCGGCTGACTATTTTATTATAGCGGCTTCGCCTGACTATTCGACTATAGCGGCTTCGGTTGAATAATCAATTATAACGGCTTCGGCTGACTATTTTATTATAGCGGCTTCGCCTGACTATTCGATTATATAGGCTTCGGCTAGCTATTCCATTATAGCGGCTTCGGCTGACTATTCAATTATAGCGGCTTCGGTTGACTATTCAATTATAGCGGCTTAGGCTGACTGTTCGACTATAGCGGTTTCGGCTCACTATTTTATTATAGAGGCTTCGGCTGAATATTCAATTATAGCGGCTTCGCCTAACTATTCGATTATAGAGGCTTCGGTTGACTATTCAATAATAGCGGCTTCGACTGACTATTTTATTATAAAGGCTTCGCCTGACTATTCGATTATAGAGGCTTCGCCTGACTATTCGATTGTAGAGGCTTCGGCTAACTATTCTATTATAGCGGCTTCGGTTGACTATTCAATTACAGCGGCTTCGGTTGACTATTCAATTATAGCGGCTTAGGCTGACTATTCGACTATAGCGGCTTCGGCTCACTATTTTATTATAGAGGTTTCGCCTGACTATTCGATTATAGAGGCTTCGGCTGACTATTCCCTTATAGCGGGTTCGGCTGACTATTCGACTATAGCGGCTTCAGCCGACTATTCCCCAAAGTGGGTTTGTACTAACTATTCTCGATCTCGAACCATCCTCACCGGACATATAAAACACATACCGAATCAGTAACCCGCATACCCGATCTACACAGCGAATCCGAATAATCGCGAGTGCAACACAACAAGTTCCCGATCATCTTAAAATCGACCAGCCCGCGACGTGCCCCAGTTTAGTATTGCTAAGCCAAGACAAGTGCCAAGAAGAGTGTCGTAAATCCAGACGAGTGTTCTCAACGTGTAAATCAGTTGATGTTATTTCGGTAAATCCAATTGTTCTGTAAATTAAAGATTTATAAAGAGTCTGAACTCGAATATCTCCCGAGATTCGAGTCGTATACTTATATACTTCCGAAAATGCATATGTGACCTGCTCCACGAAAAGGGACCTCTGTGCCGAAAAACGCTCTTTCAAATGCCGCAAACCGCAAGTTTCTATGTCTTTTAGTTTTTTTACAAATCACCTGTAAAGATGAACATAATTAATGATAAAATTGAAAAATGTGATATACACAGATAATATATATAATATTTGAAATTTAAAAAAAATTCAATATCAAAGGTACAAAATTACAAAAATATCAAAATTTTACTCTTTTTTACTCCTAACACCATGCGCAAAACACGGAAAAACGCAGCGCTTTTTTAAACGCGTTTTTCTCAATAACTTCCTGTCGGCGCAGAGATCCCTTTTCGTGGAGCAAGTCACACATATATGTATTGTATCCAAAGAGTTCAAAATTCTACCAACAAGTAAATATATTGTACCTTCAAGTGCGTAAAGTGTACCACAAAAAGCTCAATGTACCTAAAACGTATATATTGTACTACAAAAAGTACATTATGTATACCACAGAAAACCACAGTGTAAAGTGTTTCGTGTACCAAAAACAGTGCATAGAATCGACAAAAAATACCAAAAATAACATAGAGTACCAAAAAAAAGTACACAAAAATTACCAACAAAATTATTTTCCGGTACCAAAAGCTCTTATGAAGCAAAAAGGAACTTAGAATGTACCAACAAGGAAATAAAGAGCTCCAACGAAAAAGTACTATTTGGGGCCAAAAAATTTACCGCAATAAGTCGTTTTTGGTAGCAAAGGAGTACATAAAAAGTAGCAACATTTTTTTGTAGTACCACAAATGAAAAACTTTGGTACCAAAAGTGCATATGTTGGTAGTTTTATGTGCAGATTGTCATCAGAAGTACATTTCTTGGTACTTTTATGTACTTTTTGGTACCAAAAGTAAATTTATGGTACTTTTATGTAATTGTTTGCTACTAAATTGAACTTTTTCTGATACTTTTTAATCCAAAAACTACTTTTTGGGAAATTTTTGGTACTTTTTATACCAATGTTGGTACTGTTTATGCATGGTTTTGGTACACTATGCATTTTTTGATACATTTTATGATTTTTTGTGAATAATTTTATATACTTTGGTGGCACGTGTGTAACTTGTGTGTTTTTTTAGTGTACAATGTACTTTTTGGTTAATTTTATGCCCTTTTTTGGTAAAATATGTACTTTTTGGTGCACATTTGCTACATTTTATGTACTTTTTAGTACACTTTATATGTGCAGATTGTCATCAGAAGTAGATTTGTTGGTACTTCTATATACATTTTGGTAGCAAAAGTAAGTTTATAGTACTTTTAAGTAATTGTTTGCTACTAAAATTGACTTTTTCTGGTACTTTATAACACAAAATGTACTTTGGAAAGTTGTTGGCACATTTTATGTCAATTTTGGTACTGTTTATGTATGGTATTGGTACACTATGTACTTTTTGGTACATTTTACGATTGTTTTTGTGATTAATTTTATGTACTTTGCTGGCACGTATGTACTTTATGTACTTTTATTGGTGTGAAATGTACTTTTTGGTTAATGTTATCTATGTATGATACACTATGTACTTTTTGGTAAATTTTTGCAACATTTTATGTACTTTTTAGTTCACTTTATATGTGCAGATTGTCATCAGAAGTACATTTGTGGGAACTTTTATGTACTTTCTGGTAACAAAAGTAAATTTATGGTACTTTTATGTAATTGTTTGCTACTTAAAATGATTTTTTCTGGTCCCTTTTAACCCAAAAAGTACTTTTTGGAAAATGGTTTGGTACATTTAATGTCAATTTTGATACTGTCTATGTATGGTTTTGGTACACAATGTACATTTGGATACATTTTATGAATCTTTTGTGATTAATTTTATATACTTTCGTGGCACGTGTGTACTTTATGTGCGTTTTTGGTGTACAATCTACTTTTTGATTAATGTTATTCCTTTTTTGGTACACAATGTACTTTTTGGTAAATTTTTGCAACATTTTATGTACTTTTTAGTTCACTTTATATGTGCAGATTGTCATCAGAAGTACATTTGTGGGAACTTTTATGTACTTTCTGGTAACAAAAGTAAATTTATGGTACTTTTATGTAATTGTTTGCTACTTAAAATGATTTTTTCTGGTCCCTTTTAACCCAAAAAGTACTTTTTGGAAAATGGTTTGGTACATTTAATGTCAATTTTGATACTGTCTATGTATGGTTTTGGTACACAATGTACATTTGGATACATTTTATGAATCTTTTGTGATTAATTTTATATACTTTCGTGGCACGTGTGTACTTTATGTGCGTTTTTGGTGTACAATCTACTTTTTGATTAATGTTATTCCTTTTTTGGTACACAATGTACTTTTTGGTAAATGTTTGCTACATTTTATGTACTTTTTAGTACACCTTAAATATTTTGTGGACACATTTAAGTACGCTTTATGTGAATTTTTTACACGGTAGAGTTTATGTACTCTGTGGTAGTTTCTAAGTACTATTTGGTACAAACCCATTGTACACGTTTTTTGTGTTCTTTTGTTATAATTTTTGTACATATTTGTTCCTTCAGTAACACTTTATGTACTTTCTTGAGAATGTTATGTACTTTTTGTTAATCGCGTGTTCTTTTTGATGCAAATGATGATAACGATAACACCAATCATATTCTATTATTGGAACCATTTTTTTCTACCTCGTGGCCGTCGGTGGTGCAATGGTAGTGTGCGCGGCTCTTGTACATGAGTACGTGGGTTCCTTCACTGCTCACACCACCGTACATTTCTTTCGACGGTCGTCACCTCGCTTAATGACACTATCGGGTATTTAGACATGAAAAAGCTTCTCAAAAATACTGTTTGGAACCGGTGTAAAACTGTAGGTTCCAATCAGAGACTGCAAATCTAGAAAGCGCCCAGCTCACAAGTTGTGAAAAGCTCTCTCCTATCCCTTCATTGGATGTAATGGGAAACCATTTTTCTTCTCTAACTCTCTATACAACAGCTTTTACGTCTTGACTGCGGTACGCGAGCTGCACCCGAGGTGATCGTTTTACGCGAATATATACGACTCGCGATATAAATAAACGCTTTTCAGCTCGCTCGCGTGCGCGTGCGCTGTTTTTTATTTCTTTTTTGCACGAACTCGAGAGTCGTATATTTTGGAACTTTTGTACATCTAACGAGTAGGTGGGTTTTTCTGCTCCTCGGTTTGTGGCTTGTGGTGGGTGATTGATGCCTGATTTAAACGTTCCTAATACTGCAAATAAGAAACTTAATAAACTGGGGACTACCGTACATGCTCCAGGGCATGCGGGCATGCCTCTAGCAACTTGCAATCTCTTCTTGGGGAATTGTGCCCTTTAGCAACTAAAGGTAGGTGGGCAGTACTAGGGAATTGTGTACATTCCAGGCTAATATGGCACCACCTAGACTTGAAACGCACTAACGTCCTGCTGTTGTTATCGAAACCGGACGTCTCACTTATCGTGTCTAACACGACGAGTCACTGTCGCATTGGACGGCACGCAGAGAGTCTGAAAGTCTTGGGAAATGACTGCTGCAGAAGCTGTTGGGACGAGGAGAAGGTAAAGTCATTAGAATACCTTCGGCGTCTGCGTCCCACTCTTTCCAGAATGCGATAGGCTTCACTAGGCTCACATTTCTTTAGAGATTTGAAAAATTTTTCTGATGTTAGAATCCGCTAACGCTTGAGCTTTTCAAAGCAAACTAACTGGTTGCACGGGAGGGACTAAGAAAATACTATATTTGTCCTTCTGTCCTTGTGGTAACACAATGGTCTAAGTGAGCCTGACATACAGGCTGCAACTCTAACCTAACTTAACCTAGGTGGCATCACCTAAGTGCTGGTAGAAATAAAAAACAATAACAATCATCTCTCGTTATTTGTTGTGTACAATAAATATCATTGATTATACAAATCCATATTCTAATTAATCACGTCCACAACCACAATCAAGACATTTGATTTATGTTCATAATATATCCACAGGTTCTTTCAAAGCCGGTGCGGGTCATATCTCATCTCTTAATTGTCAACCAATTTGATCTAATCTACATACTGCTTTGTTGATGTTATTCTACGTGCTATATTGTTGTACTCAAGTGACAATAATTAATTAAATTATTTGTGTTTTGTCAATAAATCGTGCGTTGTTCACAGATGTCAACAGATGTTTCCAGCATTTACTTTAACGTAAATGTCCTTAAGTTCGATAGAATAAATAGGATGTAATTAGCTGCCATTTTTTGTTGCTGCTTAATTTAATTATTTCAATATGAATAAATTTTCGTTTTTTGTTTTATTTCAATTAAAAAGGAACAGGATATTAAATAAGTTTCTGTCAATATTCAGCTTGAACTTGTTATATTACCTTTTATTGATTGATATAATTTTATTAACTTATATTACATTTGTGATAATTTCTATTTGCAGAGATGCTCTATAGGTATATAAAACTTTACATCTAGATTATTAATATCGACAAAATCAAAGTTAAGACACTTATGAACAACATTTAGGAAGTAAGCAACGAGGACAAAATAACTTATATTAAATTTAAGTTATTAAATTTTTTCGAAAAATGCATTCCACTTAGTTTAAGCCGACATCTTAATGTTAACAGTTGTTCTAATAGTTTTGTCAAGTTACTGGAATGTAAAGTCGATATATAGTTAGAAACTCATTGCCTACTTTTTGGCTGTAACGGATATACCGTTTATAACGATTCACCATGGGAAATGCACTTTCGAGAAATGAATTGAATATTCCAAAATGAATGAATAGAGATAGTAATTGAGGTATCAAAATATCATTATGACTTTCTCCACAAGACACTTGATGAATTGCGTAACTACAGGGTGGTGTGGAAATTTCTAGATGCTTGTGGGAACAACGAGAAGACGCGTTGTGAAGAGTTATGACTGTTCGACCAAATTAGATCTAATTAGATCGCAAAAATGTATCTTAGCTGAACTAATTAGAGCTTATCAAATCCAAAAAATGGTTATATCTAATAGGATCAAATTTGATCCAATCTGTTGCCAAATTTGTTCCGACCAGAAGATACATGATGTCTTACACTAAGATCATATCTATTCCGTTTTACACGAGCAAGATTAATTTACGAATATTGTGGTATTGAAAAACTATATGGTGATTCAAGGTAATGCCAGTGGAAAATTTTATAGTTGTCAGACGTATTTAAAGCTGTATCTTGCATGGATGGAAAGGAACACCTAGCCATAGGTGTAGATTATGTACTGATGATATTTCGAGAATATTTTTCAACTTTGGCGGGATTGAAAGAATTTTCTGAAGACGACGATATTATGTTAATAGACTCAAAGTCTTTAACTATCATCAAACAGCTGAGACAAAAACAGATGGCCATTCGTCTAGCTATTATAACATAACAAATAAGCACCCTATGTTCAATTTAACTGCCAGTGGCTACGAGTTCATATGGCAAACTTTTACCGCTTAGATATTTGGTTAGACTAAAGAAAACAATGCGATTGGAATATCGGTGGCGGATCGGATTGAAATATCAGATAGGCGGTTTGAAAGCTCCGTGATTTTTTGAATATCCCTGGTAATTAATTAAAAATAAACACTGCTCCTGTCAACTATCATCTGTTAATAGACTACTGTAAAATTTTAATCAAGCAGCATCAGTGAGTTTGGGTTTGACAGTCATTGAAAGCAGACAACCTCGTGAATTTCGATGAAAATTTAAAAAAGTGAATTTGTGCACACGAAATTGAGCATTATTTTTTGCCTAAAAGCAACATCACCAAACCCTCACAATTCTCACAATCAGCGAGCTCTGCGCTTTATATTTTTACACTCACTGATTGTGGCCTACTGATTTACACCGGCTCTGAACGATATTTTGAGAAAGCTTTTTCATGGCTAAATACTCGATAGTGTCGCCGTCACTAAGCGAGGTGACCGTCGTCGAAAGAAATGTAAGGTGGTCAGAGCAGGGATCGAACCCACGTTCTCATGTACAAGAGTCGCGAACACTAACTATTGTACCACCGCCGGCCACGTCTAACTATTGCACCATCAAACTCAATGTCTAAAAAGTGTTTGTACCAGTGTAAGCATAGTCTAATAATATAAGTCGACGCGTGGCGTGTTGTTGTAATAATAAACGATTTTGACAGAATTTTGTTGTACTATTGTTATGACAATACACTCGATATGTCAAAATCATTTTATATACGAAGAGAGGCAAAGGAAAAACGCCAAAGTAAATAATTACATGCATAGAATTACATGTATTAAAAAAAAGTAATAGGCAGAAAGTTGGAACGCATTTAAGATCCAAATTGGTAAGTATCCATCAGTAAGTCCATACATATGTATGTAGGTAATTTTAGTTACTTCTTCTATATATTTTTAGCCATCAAAAAAACTACAGGCGGTGAAACGACCAGCGTAAGGAAAGAGGGCAAGGAAGATTCAAAACAAATGATGCGACAAGTTTGACACTTCGAGTGTATTACGTAAACAAAGAATGATAAAAAGAAACAACCCGATAACAAAATGCCTGATCAGCTGGGCTTATGCTTCCACTTATATTATTACACTATGAGTGTAAGTGACGACGAACATTCAGGTTGCTCGAAAAAAGTCGTTACGACACAAATCCTCGATAAAATCGGAGTACGAAAGATCATAAGGTGGCTGTAGGCATCCCTACTGAGTGGATACACCACATTTTACTTGAATATTTGGATGTGAAAAAGAAATCCGCGCGATGGGTGCGCGATTACACACACTCGATCATAAGCAAAACCGTGTGACCACTTCAACGGAGTGATTGGCGTTGTTCAACCGCAATTCAAATTAGTTTTTTTTGTCGGTTTCGTAACCGTAGACGAAACATGAATTCATTGCTACTTGAACTCATTTCTGAAGAACAAAGAGCAGTCAAAGCAGTGGACTTCTCCGGGTGAACGTGAATCAAGCAAGGCCATGGTGGGTCTGTCGTTCAACAAAGCTATGGCAACAGTTTGTTGGAATGCATGTGGTGGCACTCACATCGATTACCTTGGAAAGGGTAAAGTGATCACCGGTGAATATTATTCACAGTTGTTGAACAGATTCGATATTGATTTGCAGCAAAAATGAAGTGATTTGGCAAAGAATGACTACTACTCTTTCACGACAAAGCAGCGATGCACAGGTGTGTAATCGTCATGGAAAAAGTACATAAATTGGGCTACGAATTGCTACTTCATCCACCATCTTTTCCGTGTTTATGCACCAGTGATTACTATCTACTTTCACACTAAAGAAATGGCCCCGGGGATAAAAGATTTTGGTCGAATGAAGACGTCAAACAAACAGCCATTTTCAGAACCTTGAGAAAAACTATTATTTGGCAGTAATAAAAAACTTGGGAAAGCGGTGTTGAGAAATAAGATGATTATTTGCGAAAAATTTATATTTTATTCCAAGCGTCAAATTGCCCTCGTATATAAAGTGTGTCAATATGAAATGAAAGTAGTATATGAAAGTGTGCCCTCGTATATAAAGTGTGTCACAGTAAGAATGCACTATTTTAAAATAAAAACTCGTATTTGTTGAGATAGTTGTGATTTTTTTATTGGATTTTAAAGAAGATATGTTTCTATTAACTATGGTATAAAATATCCGTCGAATGACCCCCACGGCTCTGATGATAGGCCATTATACTTTCCATGACTTTCTCACAGCGATGTGGCTGTATGTCACCGTTGACGCGTTGTATCACGGTTTTGAGCTCAGGAATTGTTTCTGGTTTATTCGCATAAACCCCAAATTTCACTAAACCTTAAAGAATGAAATCGCGCGGCGCTAAATCGCATGATCTTGGTGGCCAGTTAACATCAGAATTTCTTGAGATAATTTGTTCTGGAAATCGTTGCTGCAATAAATCGATTGTTCATGCGCGTTGTGGAAGGTGGCGCCGACTTGCTGAAACCACATGTCGTCCAGATCCATGCCGTCCAGTTGAGGTCACAAGAACTCCGTTATCATGTTCCTGTACCGAATGTCATTCGCAGTCACTGCAATTTCGCAGTCATCTTCGTAAAAGTAACGCCCAATCACGCCCAAATTTATAAAGTGCAATCTTACTCAGACACCCTCTACTTACATATGAATGTCTTAACTAGATATTCGATGAGCATGAAAAAATTAATATTGGCCGCCTTGTCGATTAATGGGCCACTGTGCGTTGGAAGAGAGCCAAAAGTCCAATCTGGATTGAAATACAAAAGTTACCCAGTACACCCTAGCCAATACTTCATTATATTATACAACTATACGTATGACTATTACTTTCACATGTATTTTAGAAAATCAATATTAATCATACGTACATTATAATAAATTGAAACAAAATACATATATCGAAAATCGACAAAACTGTTGAAATTATTTGTAAAACCCAGGAAGCTGTCGAGTAAATGAAACCGTTGAAGTCATTGGAATAAATTTTTCTTAAATATTATGTGATTACCGAATATATAACTTTGTTATAACTGCAGTTGCATGGAAGTCACACTGTTCGTTATGACGTGTTCGTTATGACATCAGAGCTGTATATCTGTATAATGCTTTTTAAAAATTGGATTACTTTACCACACACAAGTAAATTTTATTAAGTGCGAGAAATATCTTCATTTTATATGTAACTAAATTCGAATTGAAATCTCGTCTGTATCGTACATCAAAATGCTTTCAATTAAGCTCAAAGTAAATGTATTAATGTAAAGGTGCAGTTGGAATGAAGGCAGTTCCGAATCTTTAATGCGTTTTAGCCTAGAACTAGAACTTGTTGTTAAATAATTTAGATTCTCAGTTACTATTGGAATTCCCTACAGTGTTCATAATTCTTATGAAGATGCCAGTGTTGTATGAAACATTCTAATAAAGTTTTATGAGTTAATTAAAAAATATATGTATATTCCTATATTTCTATTTGTGCCAGAAACCATACTGTGGTTGCGGTTTGTCTTCTTGTCCTTTTATGTTGTCATTCCGCTCTGATTACTTGTGTCAAAGGGAAGTTGTTGTAACAAAGGACGTTTTAATGAATGATAAACCCCAAAATAGTGGTCAATAACAGGAAAATACTAGGATGACACCACTACCATTTTTGTGCTAAAAATTAAGAGTGCAATACTACTGACACTCTCTATGGTCCTAGGACCTGGTATGTAGAAAGTATTCTTGTATTTTCTTAGTTAATAAAAACATTTAATAAAAACATTTACACTTAGTTTAGGTGTTATACTAAGATCTACACTTTAACTTACATACCTTTTAATATGAATTCAATATATTAGTATTACATTTTATGACGTTCACCAGAGACTGCTTTCCATGAAAATCAATACACTGTTGTGTGCATATGAACCATTTTTTGGAGGAGTTTCAGTACTCCGAATGAGATAACGCCAAACCATTTGTTTTAAAGGACCCAAATGATCCTTCAGTCGTCGTAAAATATTGATCACGCA
Source organism: Phaonia tiefii (assembly GCA_963931995.1). Taxonomy (NCBI): domain Eukaryota; kingdom Metazoa; phylum Arthropoda; class Insecta; order Diptera; family Muscidae; genus Phaonia; species Phaonia tiefii. The sequence goes on from OZ008367.1 coordinate 361,272,306, forward strand.
ATTAAGTTTTGATTTGATGGAATAAAAAACATCATTGGGTGCCACTTCGGGGCTGGATTGTGAATAACCCATCAATTCGATAATTTGAGTACTCACAAAGTCCATTAATTTTAAAGACGTCCTGTGAGAGCTTGCATTGTCGTTAGTGGCTAATGGTCCAAGTTCAGCGGTTGCTTTCCTCATCTCTTCAAAGATTTATGTCAAACAAATGATTTTGCACACCCCCAATTGAACGCTCTACATTTCTCTAATGACACGGTTACAACATGTCCGATTTCTCCAACGAAACAGTCAACCATTTGCTTCGAAGTGCTTCATTCACAAACGACTTTTGTTGGATTTGGATTGTCTTGAAAGACCCAAACATTCGACACGTATTTCGTTTCAGACCCACATACATAGATATAAACTCTAGAGGTTTTAGCAACCGTAAATTCAGTCCATGCTACCGAATTGCAGTTGTCACAACCGAATTGAATTTACTACGACTAAATTAAGTTCCCACAACTGAAATTTCATTTGAAGCAACCTCTAATTGATTGTGACAAGCAATAGTGCGGTTGTGGCAAACTCAATTGCGTTGTGAAAACCTCTAATGCGGTTGTTTCAACATCTAATATGGTTGCGCCAAACCCAAACATTCGACACGTATTTCGTTTCAGACCCGCATACATAGATATAAACTCTAGAGGTTGTAGCAACCGTAAATTCTGTCGTTGCTACCGAATTGCAGTTGTCACAACCGAATTGAATTTACTACGACTAAATTAAGTTCCCACAACTGAAATTTCGTTTGAAGCAACCTCTAGTTGATTGTGACAACCAATAGTGCGGTTGTGGCAAACTCAATGGCGTTGTGAAAACCTCTAATGCGGTTGTTTCAACATCTAATACGGTTGCCACAACCTCTAGTGTAGTTGTGGCAACATCTGATGCAGTTGTGCCAACCTCTAGTGGGGTTGTGACAAACTCTAATTCGGATGTAATAACATCCGACGTGGTTCTGACCACCTCAAAATTGCCCTATCCGTGGTCACAAGGCATAACAGCATATGTATATTTTTGCAACTTTTTAGGAAAGCGATTGATCGAGATTTGCTAATAAATCTTTTCCAATATCTTGGGAACTACAAATTCGATTATTCATATTTGGATTATATAGTGTGCAGTACGATATATATAGCTCGATTCTCGAAAAATTTAATTAGAGCATAACTCGAGTTATGCTGTTATACCTTGTCACCACAGAAATGTTAACACATCAAAAAAAAAATAAAATTCCAAATTTTTAAGCTGTGGCCAAAATAATAATAATAATTTGGTGTTACAACGTAATTAATAAAAAAAAATCTTCTCGCAACCAAATCCCTTATGAAATAAGATTCGTTCAACCGAACTCCAGTTTTAGCTAATAAATTCAATTGTGTCAATCTCAATTCGATTGCGGTAAACCCAATTTAGTTGATACAATCGAATTTACGTTTACTACAACCTCTTTTCAAATAAATAATTATTCGAGTGCATGATTCAGAGTATACAGGGGTTCTAGACTATTTTCTAATCTACTCAACTATGTCTTCGCTGTACAGTAGCTCAAATCAGAAGTGTAATTTGGCTGTTGCTCCATGTTATTAGCATGATTACTAATTAAATCCTTCAATTCTTATACAAACACGCGTGTAAATTATTTTCAGCTAATTATTCATATTCAACATCTATGTCCCTGTGAACTGTAAACTTCTTGGAATACTTATAGTAACACGGGTGTGTATCAGGATGTACAGAAAACCGTGCTTTTTTTTAATTTCAATTGTGGAGGTCTCAATAGATACGTATTAAAGTCCTGACTACGGGAAGGGAAAACTTTTCTTATTCAAAAGTACTTATACTCCTCTACCGGCCTTTGAAGTTTCGATTCCTAACGTATTTTGGTGAACAAAAGTGTTTGATTTCTTGGTCAATATGGCGCTCAACCGAAGTGTGTATAGAAAAATATATTTGCAAAATTTTTACAGAGCGTTTGCTTTCGCGGCAGCATTTTGAAATATTGATCAAGCATAATTTTCCGATTTTTCCATATTTCTCATTGTATTTCGAGAATTAACGAGCTTGCTACATTAAGCTTATTACATTAATGGCCAGTTTCACAGTTGAAATTTCACCATTTAAATATACTTTAAATGCCCGATGCTTGTCATTTAAATGTCATTTAATATGAAAATAATTCGTGAGCTTTTAAATTGACCTTTGAAATTTCGAGTGTGAAACTCGCCCTAAGAAACTCAAATAACTTTTTTTTTCAGTGTATGGAATTCATTTTCCTTTTATTCGTGTTACAGCTCATTCAAATTTATTAAATATAGCTTAATTAGTTTTAAAAATAATGGAATTTAAATGCCCCCCTGCTCGGTGAAGCATGTGCGGCATCTTACCAAAAATTTGTTCATTACTGCTTGGAGAGTTGAGAGAGGAATAGCCGCAATTGTTTCTCGAATGAATTGCTACAGTTAATTCAAATTTGTTGTTTTTGCTTTGTAAACTTAATGTTTGCAATAAGCCCACAAGAAAATGTCAGGTGCACTAAGGTCACGCGACCTGAGAGCCGACGAAATGTGGAGTTTCTGGATATCAGCTTATTGGGAAATTTTCGTCGCAATTCTGTCATAACAGGCCGGGCTATATGAGAAGTTACACCATCTTGCTGAAACCACATAGAGTTGGAAGATATTCTCATTCGGCGTAATTCTGGATAGAAAAACTCTCTCAACATGCCCAAGTAACGGTCTCCAGTAACCGTAACGGTGTGACCGTTTTCTTCGAAGAAGTAGGGCCCGACAATGCAGTGTGATGAAACTGCACACCACACTGTGACACGAAGTGGATGCAATTCCATCTCATGGAGTATCTGTGGATTGGAAGCACTCCATATTCGACAATTTTGTTTGTTTATGTTGCCGTTTAAATCGAAATGGGCCTCGTCAGACATGAAAAGACAGTTCAACTTGTTTCCGTCCTCTTCCACCATTTGAAGCATCTTCTGGCAAAATTCCAAGCGAATCGGGAAGTCTGCTGCATTCAGTTTGTTGGGCATTTAAATTTTATATAGGAATAAGTCCAAATCTTTGTGCATAATTGAGACTCTCTGCTTATACCCATTTGAGCAAATAAGCTTCTTGGCGAAACTCTTGGGCAGCAGCTACAGCAGCGATTGTTTCCTCCATCCGAACTGAAGAGTTTCGATGGTAAGGTCTTCTGTTGAATGTCCTATGCTCAGCAAAATTGTTAACAAGTCTCATTATGGTCCATCTGGTCGGAGGATTGCCGCCAAATGTGCGCCTATACTCACTTTGGACCGAAAATACGGCGAAAATACGTGATAGCGGCGGACAATCCAAATTCTTGTTTCAGTGTCCCAGTCATCCATTTTTGTTAAATCTAAAAATCAATCTGCAAAATAAAAAAAAAATCAACCAGATTCATTAAATAGAAAAAAAGTTATTACATTTTTTTTTGTAGTGGCTTTCATCAGCCACCCTGTATCTTCTAATACACTGATAGCAAAATGTGGTCGTGGCAGCCGTTTTAGCCGTAACCGAGTTCAAAGATTGACACAACTAGAGGTCGTCACAACCACATTAGACGTTATAACAATCGAATTAGAGATTGTTGTAATAGCATTAGATCTTATCACAACCGAATTAGAGGTTGTCACAGCCGAATTAGAGGTTGTCGCAACCGAATTAGAGACCGCCACAGCCGAATTAGAGGTTGTGGCAATCGAATTTATACAGTGTCACAATTGAAATTGTGATATTTTGTTCTATTAATTTACAGATGATTTATTCTCATAAACAATTAAAAATCGACGTAATTTATGACCCCAAAGCAATGTTTCATAAAATAATGGCATCATGTAAAAATATGAAATGTTTGCCAATGCCATAGTATAGTTGTCCTGCAATCGGCAGGGTAAAGAAATGGCAAAATCATGTCAACGCAATAGGTTTGCGAGTGATACCTACACTTGTTGTACTAACTATCCTTTGACATATTATATACCGTTGGAAAGTTAAACTTCTTTTCTATAAATCTGTGATATGTGAAACTGTGAAATATCCACGTTTCAAAAATGTCTTTAACACTTTAGGAAAAAATTCGAAAAACACTTTAAATAAATAATTTTGGAAACATCTTGCAAAAATTTCATCTAAAGTATATAAATACATATTGATGGTATCTTACTAATTTTCGTTTATGTTATAGACAAATACATGGCCAATTAAATTCAGTTAACTTTTTTTCCAAATTGGTAAAAAATCTTAGAGATTTTTAAACCCAATCTAATCTCCTTTGAACTTATTTATGCGTAGGATTTATTTCCTTTTTGGCGTATGTTTAAGAACATTTCCGTCTACAATAAAGATAAAAAAAATATATAAAAAACTCCCGAACAAAATTTTTGCCAAACATCGAAATTGAAAAATTTGTTCAAAAATTTCACATTTTCAGAGAATGCAGACTATAGGTCGCCTTTCCAAATGATCATAATTTTACATTACCTATATTTTCCAAAGCTTTGTCTTTCAGAAAAATGTATACATTTGATAGGTCTCTTAGAAAAAATTTAAGCAAATGCTTAATGACACATAATACTCGTACCTTTTCCAAAAATATATAAAAATGGTCGAAAAAAATTCCAACTTTGTGAAGTCAGCATTTCCAAACGGCTTGATATAACTTAAAAATTTTCCAGTACGTTCTTCATTGAAGTGTTTCCAACTGAGTGGATCATTCCTATCAATTGTTAGAGTTTTTAAAAGAATACTGAAAAAAGTCAATAAAAAAATTATCAAATTTAAATTTTGATAGAAAATCTCTTACTAACATTAAAATATATTCCGCACCACTTTGGGTATTTTTGTTGGCCTTGCATAGTAGATTCTCAAAAGTAAAAAATCTTTGTAATCGGCCTATAAGTGTAGAAGTACCAGGTTTTGAAAATTTCAACAGCACCAAAGTGGTCAAGTTTGACACCCTCTAGCACCAACTATTTTGACACAGTATGCTTCTAAATACAATATTCTGAAAGCCAGACTCCTCCTCTACAAATGTCTGGTACACTCAAAAATGATCGGAATAATACTTTAAAAGTTGTGATGTCATTACCGTGTTTTTTTCAGTCTGCCCTACGTGCATCGTTTAAACCCCATATTGACCAAACAAATAAAGAAAATATTTTTACCCAAAATACACCAGGAATCGAAACCTCAACGGCCGGTAGGGCCGTCATATTAAAAAAAAGTTTGACGTTCCCGTTATCAGCCCTTCAATAGGTATCTTTTCAGAAAAATTCCTCAGAAAAATTGTTTTCAGTACACCCTAGTGAGTATGAGATTTTCTATAGATAAATTAATTACGCAATGTTTGGCAGTCTTGTTTTTTACACCGTCATGTCTTGAAATTGTATGAAACAGAACAAGAAATAATACAAAATAGTTAGAATTGCTTCGAAATTAATTTGTATATGAATTAATTACAGTAGATGATAGACGAGAACAGTAGTACGTTATTTATATTCAGTTTGTTTCAAACATATATCTTAGTATATTTCTGAGATCGGCAATAACTGCGTTTATGCTGATGGCAATTCTTTTCATAATTGCAGTACATTTAGTAGCCTTCGACAATATTCTGTGAAAATTAAAGAATGGATTGTCGTAGAATGACAGAAAATCCCAAGAATGATTTTTTTAATTAAGCTTTGAATTAATGAAAATCAAATTTCAAATGTCACGTACTAATAAATATAACAAATTGTCATACTCCTACACAAGTGTCTAACAACTACTTTGAGATACTTCATTCCTACATAGTAGAGATGGCATACGTTTCCATTTCCAATTCCATTTGCAACCCAGTAAAGGTTTCTTATACATATAATTGTTGTTAATCCAATTATCTTTGACCTTATTAAGGACATGGCAACATGTTGAAATTATACTAATTACTCATACTGTTTACATTAATACGATATGAATTATTTGTATTAAATTCAACAGTTGATCATATTTCGCTTGCTTTGAGACAATCGTTCATCCAGGAATACAAATATACAGAAATATATAAACAAATGCGGCTTTCCTGAATTCGTATGGAAAGCCTCCTCAAAGACTCGTTCACAATAATATATTTCTGAAGCGTGTATTCAATCATATACATATGTATAAACGGATTTAATTTGTTGAAATTGCAAATAATATTGGTTAGAATTTCAACTTAAGATCTGGCTATTATATTTCAACGACAGATTCTAGATGATGTTCTTGCCATCATAATTCATTAAAGAAATTCTTAAGTAATTCGTAATTGCAAGAATCAAAATAATATGGGATTTTTTATATGATGTGGTTTAATGACTTGTAATAATTCACAGCACAGTGGTTACAAACTACAAAAATTATAAAAATTGATATTTGTCGACCTGTTTCCTTCAAATTTAAGAATTATTATAAGTTGAGCTCGAGGTCAGTAGTTTTCTATATCCTCATATATTTATTTTCGCTTATGCGCGCTGAAAAATAACGGCCTCTCTAACATATTTTCCCAAATATATTCTGCAGCAACCAAGTATATGTTTGGAACACACTTCAAACATTTATATGTTGGCAAGTTCCAAACTTAGTTGCACTTAAATACAAACAGTATTATATTTACTGACAAACATATTTACTTCATCCCAAACATCCATATACTTACGTGGACGCATTCACGTGTTTCCCCCAAACCTACATATACTTACATGGAAGCATATGCGAATTTCCTCCCAAATATAATAATATTTAGAAGAGAATTATTCTTCGATTTCAATATATATGTATTATTTATTATAATTAATTGTAACAATTTGAATCCACATTTATAAATATTTAATACAAAAAGTTAATAGATTTAAAACAGCTCTTTTTACACTTATTTGCACTGATGCCTTATTTGGTTTTATTTTCATGACATGTGAATCTGCTGCTCTTCTCTTTGTTGTCTCTCACGATTTTGTTTTCAGAAGGTTTCAGCTATGCGTTGGTTATCACTTTTCGTTGGTACACAAACAAGATATTTATATACAAATCTAGTTCATGCAAGCCAAGCGTGGATTAATTACTTGTGTTTTTTATTGTACTTATTTCACAAATGATCCGCCGATCCGATTTTCTCAGTAAAGGCTCGGAAAGACAAAGGGCTTCACGTTGTTGCCTTTTCCAGTTTCTCTCCTCAAAATCGATTCTTACTTTGGTGGCACACATACATATATACGAAACACATACACAAAAACCAAAGTAACATAACAAACCATTTAACCGTCCAAGCCTTCGTTAATTCTTTTTTCACTGATCAATCGCTTTTAATATCCTCTGTCCGATGAACCATTGACGACTGAATACATGGAACTAAAAAGCAATACATCAGTCAAAATAAGAAACACTTCATCTCAATATTTATGAATTACTAACAAAAATAATAAGGCAAAAATACTGATACACACTCTCTTTTATTCTCTTGCTCTCGAGAGATCATAAACAGTACAACAAACACGGCTGTATTTGTATCACAAACACAGGTATATTTGGGTCGCAAACACATATATTATAACATATTAATCACTCTGTCTCAAACATGTAATATTGAATAGCAAGCACAATGTGTATATTATATTTGTGACAACCTCTTAACTCACTTTATATCTGCATCCAAACAACAAAAAAGACAGATTTTTCAGCGTGTAAGGATCCGATATTTCGAGATTCTTTGAATCGCATCTTCAGGGTTATTTAAACAATATAAACAAATAAGTACAATATTACAAACATTGCAATATCCATATATTCTGCCATAAACATACAAACATTAAAAAAACGATAACTTACAAGAAAATTAAAAAAAAAATAAATGGTTTCCCATTACATCCCATGCAGGGACTGGGGAGAACTTCTCACAATCACTGAGCTGTGCGCTTTCCAGTTTTCACTCACTGATTGAGACCTACAGTTTTACACCGATTCCGAACGGTATTTTGAGAAGCTTTATCATGGATATATACTCGATAGTGTCGCCGCCACTATGCGAGGTGACCGCCGCCGAAAGAAATTTTTTTTTGAAGGTGGTCAGAGCAGGGTCCGAACCCAGGATCTCATGTACAAGAGCCGCGCACACTAACCATTGCACCACCGACGGGCACACCACAAGAAAATTAAATTAACCAAAAAATCTATAAAATCGTATACTCGCGTAGTTCCACTACCATCGTCGATGATTGTATTGCACTGAGTCGTCTTCACTTCTTGTGTTCGATATTAAGTCTCGTTGCTTTATTGTGATCTGATCTCTTCTCTTCGCTTTCTTCTCCTTTTTCTGTCTGTACGGCTGAGCGCAATTACCCTCTATGTCTCTTTTAAAATGTATCCTGTTACTTGTTGGTATATTCACTATGTGGAGCATCTCTGTCGTCATTCGTTTGTTCTTACAGGAGAACTGTTTCTTGCAATAAATTGTTATTCCTAAGTTTAATATCCGATTTATGTGCCGATAATCGTTTTTTGTTTGTTTGTGTTTTGTCGTACCAACATAAACTTTTCCACATCTATTTTCCAAATTCCCGTCGCATTTAATCTCGTACACAACGTTATGTTTTTCTAGTAAGGGTATTTTGCTTTTCGTGTCGCTGGACATTTTTCCCAGATTATTGTTAGTTTTGTGTACCACAATGAGCAGACTTTTGACAAAAATATTAGATTTTTCTAATCTTTCTGATATATTTGGTACATAGCTTCCCTGGTTGTATAGTTGTCCATCCTCTTCTGCTGGACAATTTATTCATTTATCAATTTCCTCGGAAAACTGTTGTTTTGTTATGTTGTCAATCCTAATTATACCCTCACCCATAGGGAAGTATATATCATTTATATATTTATCATTTAATACGGAAATAAATGTAACGGATAGAAGGAGCGATATTGGACCCTCAGTAACTTTCAGGCAAAATTCGTGTTGGGACTTTTTAAGATGATTGAGCCATATCCGTGTGTATGTCTGGCTGGCTGGCTGGTCAACACGATAAGTGCTGTAAATATTTATCGATCACAGGGAAATTTTGTCAGTGACTACTATTTGTCCAAGCTTAGTTTGGGATTGAAAATGGGCATTTTGGCCACGCCCATTCTGGTACCTCCCATACAAAATCTTGGTGGTCGCCCGGGTTGTCAATGCGGTAAGTCGCATGAAACACTTCCCATTTTAATGCTATTAGGTTATAGGCTTCATGTCGTCAGAACTAAGCAAGACAAGGGTGATTTTGCCACGCCCTAAAAGTTAAAGATTACCACACCCATTTCATACCTCCCACACAAAATTTGGGCGGCTTTCCGGCTGGCCGACTCGATATCTCCGGTATACCACAACCGTTCTTAACAAAAATTTTGTACTGATCAATATTTTATGTAAATGAACAACTTCGCTATGCCCATTTTTGTAAATCCCATATAAATATCGGTCGGACATTTGGCTGGTAGTCGCGACAACTCCCTATAATCACTTAGGATCGTAATTAAGTTGAGTATTGGATAATATTTAGTGCAATGTCACTCTGCTATTGAATATTGGCCCAGTTGCCACCCTCTTTCGTTCAACATAAGGGTGAATATACGTGTTTTTTTTTAATAGAACTCGGTCGCAATGGAAGACTTAGGGTGAGGGTATGTTTAAGTCGGTTCACCCGACTGAAATTTCTGTACTGGTTTTAGCTCATCTTTTGCAATTTTTATGATTTGGCACCCTTATATTGTCATCGGTGGTGCAACGACTAGTGTGAGCGGCTCTTGTACATGAGAACGTGGGTCAGACCTTACATTTCCTTCGACGACGGCCACCTCGCTTAGTTATGGCGACACTATCTGGTACTTAGCCATGAATAAGCTTCTCAAAATACCGTTCGGAACCGGTGTAAAACTGTAGGTACCAATTTAGAAGGTGAGTGAAGAATTGGAAAGTGCACAACTCACTGGTTGTGAGAAGCTATCCCCAATCCCTTCATGGGATTTAATGGGAAACGGATATATTTTTTATAAGGCCATCTTGGCGATTTGTCCTCGAGATGTGTCTACATAATTTGCCGCGCCACATCACCCTGAAACCGTTGAGTAACTATATCGTGTTATACCTTATTGTAAGCGTATAGACTTCTACTAGAATGAGTTGAATATTTATTACCAATGAGTTGAATATTTATTCCCTTTAGATACAACTTTTGGGAAACCCCCGAAAAACGCAAATTTAATTTTTTCCTAAAAATTTTAAATTTTTCAATTTAAGAGTTTGAACCCCTAAGATTTTGAACCCCTACTCAAATTTTTACCACTTTATACTCAAATCAAACTTAATCAATGTCAATTTTTTATTCAAGTGAACTGAGAAATGAAAATATTCTGGTCTATACAAATTTACACCCAAAATATCAAAACCCGAAAACTTTGCACGCAAGCCGGACCGGCTTAGAGTCAAATTTTCACCACGTTAGTTTTAGACCAAATGGCATAAGAATCCGCTTGGAGAAAATTAACTGCTCCAAACATTTCGTTGCCATTTAATGTACGTCCTGTATTTATTTAAACAGATAATAAAAGAAAAACTTAATACTACAATACTACGTTTTAATAAACGGTTCATGAAGAATATATGGTGTTAAATTTTGGGGTTGAGTGCGAAGTTGGTAGTGCACACGGACAGGAAATGTCCCTGCCAAGACACTCTGTGTACTAAAGTACTTAACGTGTAATTTTTAGTACACTTTCTGTTCACTTAGGTGCATTTTGTGTTTAGATTTCATTGCAGTTTGTGATATATTGGCACAATTTTTTTTTTTTTTTTGATATTGTAAAGTTTTAAAAATAAAACTTTTTCAAAAAGTATACGATCTTGTTCACCTCTCAAAAGTAATTTTTTTTTTTTTAAATTAGTATTTTTCTAATATCAAAATAAGCATATTTTTATTAATATCTTATTTCCAACCATGATTTTTATAGCAACTGTCTTTTGTGCCACTGTGCGGTTTATGATATGAATACGAGATTTCTATTGTACACTTGATGTTGGCATGGATTCTAATTGGATATGATGTCAAGATTCATTATAATCTAATTGATCAATAGAAATGATGCTTAATTATGTGAAACATGAAACCCAAATCAAATTATAAATATTTAAAATGTGTACAAATGTACATACATATTCTTTCGAGGAAGAGTTATACTTTTGAATGGTTTATTAAGTTTTCTAAAGAAATTCTGCAAACAATTTTATTAGTAAAGAAATTATACATCTTTGTGCAGATAGGTGAAGTTGCTCAATAATAACAATAAATGTGAAATCAATAGTTAAAACAATTACATAGGACTAAACATTGGGAGAGTCAAGAATTAAAAATTCGTTTTTAAATCGTAAAAATCGATTGAAAATATAAGAACCTTCCTTAATGAGAAGAAAAATGTTTTATTGATTATTTCAAAGCTTCCTAAAATATAACCAATACACAGGGAAAGGAGTAATCTGAATTATTTAAATTTATTTTAATTAATTTCGAGCCCTTGAAAATATTCTCTTATGGTTCCTGAAGGTGCACCAAATTTAGACGAATTTGTTTTACATTGAAGATTTAGAGTCCCGAAGGAAGTTATGGAAAATTCTATTTGTCCTTCAAATTCTACTTACTTCGGGGGCCTCAAACAGCTCAGAGGGGTCAAGGGCCTTACAGAATGAGGGTAACAAGTTTCTCCATCCAGCTCGATCATCAGCTTTTCTCCTCCAGTTGGTAACACCAAACTCCCGCAGGCAATCCCCACCTGGCCACAGAAAAATTCGGTTGAGAGAGCCTAATTATCCGTAACCGATTTCAGAGGTTGTCACAACCTCATTAGGGGTTGATACAACATTATTAGACATTGTCACAACCTCATTAGAGGCTGAGACACAAATGATTTATTTTCCAGTATTCATAAAAAACAATAGAAAACGAGAAAATAAAGTCATTTACATAGGGAAATCTTTAGAGTAACACATTTATTTTACATGTCACTACCGACCTTTTTAAAAATCCCGGCCATCATGGGTCACTGCTCCAATTCTGGCATGTTATATCTGTTGATTTAGGTTTTGTACACAGATGATTGCAGCATATCTCAAACGACCGACCTTGTAAAGCTTCAAAACTCTTGATATCTCCTTGGACATTCTCTGCAAAATAAGAAGATTTAATACAAAATCTATAATTATAATATTTTTATTTCCCTTCTTAATAACCCAAAAAAAATCGTGATACCGCCGTGACGGGAACAATTATACATTCTTGAACTTCTTTTAATATAATATTTGTTTTTAGAATTTTAAACGTCAAGTTTTAAATACATAGAATTGTGTTGTGGTAACTGAATTCAAAATTAAATTGACGACGAATTCGGTCTTTGTAACCGACTTAAGGGTTAATTCGGTTATTGCGATCGAACTGATACCACATTCGGTAGTTACAACCGAATTGATACTATATTTGGTATTAATTAATTCCAAATTCGGTTGCTCCAACAGAAATTTTAGAAAATTTGGTTGAAAAATCGAATATAATTCAGGATTCAGTTCTCACAACCGACTCAATTATGAAACGAGATTGTTTCAATCGAATTTCAGTTCTGACGACTAAAGTCGGTCTTGACAACCTCAATTCGGTTGTAGTAACCGAAATTCGGTGGTAACAGCTAAATTTATGGTTGTTACAACCTCTTTTCAATCAATTAGTTCTCTGGGTGTGGTTCATTCTGATCCATTCTATAGACATGGCCTATTTTGATACGCATAACTACTTCGATGTCGGAATACAGATTATACAGTCACAGATTATACAGTACATCCATCATCGATACTCGTCGTATTCTATTATAGGACCTTGTAATTTTCGGAGCATTTTTCTCTCCAAGACTGGCAGTTTGTTTTCATCAGCATGCGATTCATTGCACAGGATTCTGCGCCATAAAGCAAGACAGGTTATAAGAGAGTCTGATACGAGTATCGTTCCATCTTAGTTTCTCGAAAGAAACATTTTTCTCTCTCTCTCTCTCTGAAATGCTCGCTTAGCCCGAAATAACACCTGTTTGGAAGCAAAATTCTCCGATTGATGATCCACAGATCCGAGGTATATAAATTCGTTCACTATTTCGCCGTCGGTGGTTCAACGGTTGTGCGCGCGCCTCTTGTGCATGAGAACGTGAGTTCGATCTCTGCTCTGACCACCTTAAATTTCTTTCGAAGGCGGTCACCTCGCTTAGTGACACTATCGAGTATTTCCAACTATTATGGAATTTTGTGGTCGTCGGTGGTGCAATGGTTAGTATGCGGGGCTCTTGTACATCTTGATCCCTGCTCAGACCACCTTACATTTCTTTCGACGATGGTCACCTCGCTTAGTGATGGCAACACTATCGAATACTTAGCCATGAAAACGGTTCTCAAAATTCCGTTCGGAATCGGTGTACAACTGTAGATCCCAATCAGTGAGTGTAAAACTAGAACGAGCACAGCTCACTGGTTGTGAGAAGCTCTCCCTAATCCATACATGGGATGAAACGGGAAAGTATTTATTTGTTTTACTTCGACATTATACCGGTTATCGACGTTCACCCTTTCCTCCAAACGGGTGGATTTTTTGCTTATCAAAATAATTAATTTTGCCTTGTCCTCGCTTAATGCCAAACCCCACTTTTACTGATTCCTTTTCAATTCCCGAAAATACTGCAGTAACTTCGGGCAGATGTCGACCAAACGTGTCTTAGACATCAGCATACAGGGGCGGCATGTGACTTTTGCTGCTGATCGGCTTTAGTTGTTCGCCTATTACGCTTGAAAGGACCTTGTATGCGATGGATAGTCCCCGATAGCTTGAACATATACTCGGGTCGCCTTGGTTTGAAACTGGACACAGTATGCTAAGACTAGAATCGTCGGGTATGCCAGATTTTGCATATGAGCTTGTCAAGCACGTACGCAGGGAGGGCCCACCCCCCGAAACAAAATCCATCGTACGGTACTGGAGCTGATGAATGCACATTTCCACCTCATAACAACAGCTCAGCCCGTACTCCATCAGCACCCGCGGCTTTCTTAGTATTAAGCCGGGAAATTGTTGCTCTAACTTCGTTGTGGCTAGGAGGGGACAGTCAACGCCATCGTCCTGTATTTGCTCAACACCCTCATTCACACTGAAGTGTCGTGGGACCAGTAAGGCAGGGAAGTGATCTCTCCATATTTCCAATATGCTCTGGACATCTGTGACAAGAGTTCCATATTTATCTCTACAAAAGGGGGGACCTGATTCAATTCCATTGGATTGACTTTGTGCTTTTCGGTAGAATTTACGGGCATCATTCTTTTTTCTGTCAGATTCAATTTTCTTACTCTCGGGCTTTTTCCACAACCGTTTCTGCTTCCTAAAGAAACGGGTTACCTCTTCTCCTTATACCGCTGTACCGCGGCTCGCGTTGCAACTGAGGGAATTTTCCGCACTTGCCATGGGTTATTTTCATCACTTGCCATGCGACACTGGTCGTCGTACCATGGATTGCCTTAAAGAGGGTTTTCATAACCAAGTACGGTCTCTGCAGTAGTTTCCATAGAGTGGAAAATGTGCTTCCACTGCACTTCAGGATCATGAGGCGGTGGTGCGTTCTGCGCCAGTATGCGAGTGAGTTTCTCTGCCTAGGCCGTGACTAAGTCTGGTATTTGCAGCTTTCCGATGTCCAGGTAGATGTCTGGTTTCTATATGTCTGGTTTCTATATATCTGGTTTCGTACGTCTTACGCTCTACTCAAACTTTTACGAAACTTTGCTGCAACCAGGTAGTGATCCGAATCGATATTAACTCCTCGAATCACACGTACGTCCATTACACTAGTAGAATGCCTTCCATCAATTCCCAGATGATTAGTCTAATTCTTCGTCTGTTGATCAGGGTATATCCAAGTAGCCATATGGATGTGTTTATGTTGAAATCTCGTACTACTGACAACAATGTTTTTCGCCGGAGCAAAATCTAACAGTCTCATTCCGTTATCGGAAGTGAAAGCGTGTAGACTTAATTTACCAATGGTTGGTTCAAATACATTTTCCCTGCCGACTTTAGCATTAAAATCACCTAAAACTATCTCAATGTCATGGCCAGGGAAGCGGTCGTATGTTATCACTAGGCGCTCATAGAACATGTCCTTGGTGTCATCGTCTTCTTACTCTGTCGGAGCATGTACACAAATTAGCGATATGTTAAAGTATTTCGCTTTTATGTGGATGGTGACTACACGTTCACTCACTGGGTCGAGCTTTGACCCCAGATATCGCAGCATTTTCCCAACTATAAATACGCAACCAAATGCATGCCTTTTCTCATGGCAGCTGTAGTATATGTGATAGTTCTTCTTCCTTTTACAGCCATATCCTGTCCATTGCATCTTTTAGATTGTAGTAATGTCGGCCTTATAATTCTCGAGCACATCTGCCAGTTGGACATCTTCACCGGATCTGTATAGTGTTCTAGCATTCCAAGTGCATATCCGTAAATCGTGGTTCTTATAAAGTTATCCTTCCAACCATATCCTGTCCATTACATCTTCTGGATAGTAGTAATGTCAGCCTTATAGATCTCGAGCTCATCTGCCAGTTTGATAGAAGCATCGGATCTGTATAATGTTCTAACATTCCAAGTGCACATCCGTAAATCGTGGTCCTTATAAAGTTAACGGGGTCGTCCACAAATTTTGGGGGTTTTATGTTTATCATATTCATTTTGTATTTTTATTGCTAACATAATGGATGATTATGTTTTATGAATCAGACGCTGACCAGAATGCAGTGTGTTGAAACTGAATTTTTGTTCATTACTTTTGAGCCGCCGTTGGCTCATCCGCCTTCAAAGGAGAAAAGTATATATTCCATAGTTCGAAGAGCTTCAGTGACAGGATCACGTATTTAACATGAGACGCTGCAGTGATCGCATATCCAATCAGACTGTTAATTCGTTTCGTCTTCTCACTCTAGCTAGCTAACGAAGGGTTGCGATAAAGTCATTGCCCGGGACATACTTCTAGCAAGTAGTGAGCTGCTTGGACTGCCCTATGGGGGAATCATTTCTGGCTACTCACAAATGAATGGCTTTCAGAAAATTTCCACCTCCCCGGTTCGTCCCTTGTCCCATGTTTACAATTCTACTCTCATTCTATATCCATTTAATGTTACTTTCCACATCATTTTTAAATCGGAAATGTGATACTGCTACCATATTATGAACTCCTCGGAATCTGGAATTCTGTTGAGACACCAATTTATGAGTACTTAATTTTGGTAGCTGACTGATTTTATAGTAAACCCATTTCAATCATTCTGTTAGCTGATTATAAGTGGACTGTTAAGACTAACTACGAGAGAAATCTTTATATTCTACTCTACATTTCGTAAGTCAGCACCAATAATTTCTCAGAAATTCCTTATACCATTTAACACTTAATGTGTTTGCTGGGTCATCATTGTATTTTTATGCCAACTTTTGCTAGTTCTCATTGGTGGTCAATGAAATTATAGGCTTGTTGCCAAAAATAAACTTTTACGATTTTTCCAATAAATATTTAATCAATTACCCCAAGTGGTGGTACATGTTCAAGTTGTTCTATGATTAGAGATGTGTTAATAAACAAAACATAACATTTGATGTCATAATTAATCTTTAGATTTGTCATTAAATTGTCTGATTATCAGGCTGTCAACACCATTATCGTCAACTTAATATGTTCGTAACTTTGTACCACAAAATTTACTAGTGATGTGTATTTGAAATGTTTGTCAGTAGAGAAAGCACTTACTGCAACCGAGTTTTGCAAGGTTGTCAGATATCGTGCTGCTCGTCGTCGCGTCGCCATAAGTCTCTTCCTTGTTTTCGAGAAATATTAAATCGGAGACCTTTAACTTAACACAAAATTATAAATCACTCCAAAATGTTTTTTAAATAAACGTATAAAAACTAACTAGCCCTCAGTAAGATAATAATAATTTTTTCCAATGAAACAACACCCAATTAAACAAATTTTAATTTCTGAGTGTGCGTCTTGTACAGTATATTTTAAGAAACATTTATTTGGAGAAAGCCCATTTATTTGTAAACGACGCATGGAAACTTTAAATAAATTTAGTAAAATTAAATAAAACTAAAATTTTTTTTTAATATCACCCTATTAATAAAAGTGCTCGCTTTAATTTTAAAAAAATCGCATTTGTCTTTTTCCCAGTGATGACATTTGTATTTCATTGTAAAGCAGACATATTCTGATTAAGTACGAAATAAAATATCCGCTAAATAGGCCCTTATTCAATGACATTTTGACAAAGATGTGGCTCCCCGAAAACGCGTTGAGTCTCAGCCTTGAAAGATAATTTGAATTTATAATGAGTGTTAAATTTTAAAAGACACCGGAATGTTCGGATTCTACAGGTAATTCATTTAGTGGAATTAAACATTTTGTCAACCGACACATCGGAATGTCAGTTTTGTGTCCAACCATACTTAAGGTATGTTTCTAAGTTTTATGCAAGCGATGTATATCTTTATCATTGTGTCAGTCAAAACCTTAACTTGTGCTAATGAAACCACATCGGGCTCAGGAGATATTTTGAGGCAGCTGATGACCACTTTAATCCTGCATTTACTAGGGATTTGCGTCCCAACTCCTGATCTATGAGAAGCATATTAACTTACAGCGGACTCTTTGTTCAGGAAGACTAACCGAATCCCCAAGTAGTGCTGCGACATCGACCTCAAAACTTCGATGTTTTACAACATCGATGTTTCAAATATAAGATACATCGATGTCGATAAAACATCACCTCAAAACAATTTTTGGTGACTTTTTTTAATCTTCAGTTGTTTCGGCTTAAGGTCATAGGAATAAAAAGAAAACACTTCAAGTATTTCTTTTTACAATTTTATTAATATTTTCCAATATTTCGAAATCGAGGTACCAAACAGAAGAGGTAATTTACAGCCCTGGTCACAAACATCGATGTTTCTTCGATCATCAATGCTTTTGCCGATGTTTAGTTTTTGCTGCAATTCTCTTTTAGGTATGTGTTATCAACATATAAATCACCCTTTTCCCCGATATAAAGGTGAAAAACTACAAAACTTGATTAAAATAAATAGTTTCCCATTACATCCCATGTTTAACCAGCTACGCATAATGGTGGTGGTTGGCGTCTGGCGGCGAATAAATGGGGAAATATTCCCAATTCGAGTTCATATTAATATTTTATGGTTTATATTTCCTTATATTAAGGCAATTTGTTACAATCGTCACACAGAAAAACATCGATGCAAGCATCGATATAAACCATCGATGTTGGAAAAACATCGATGTAAAAAGTACTCGATGTTTTTCAAAAACGTCGATGTTTTCAAAACATCGATGTCGATGTCGCAGCCCTATCCCCAAGACAGTTTGAATTGTAAACGCTGAAAATTTGCATTTTTGTTGTTGTTTAGATGCAAGTGTAATGCGTGTTTGGAGATTGACACAAATATAGTATATACTAATATACAAATATAGTATATTTGTGTCCAAATACATTGTGTTTCCTATTGTTATAATATATCTGTTTGCGACCCAAATATAGCTTTGTTTCTGATACAAATAGTTAGTTGCACTGTTTATGCTCTGTCGAGAACTTTACCAAGAAAATGGGCTTAGTTCGTATTAACTAGCTAAAAACCCCCGTTTCCATTACATCCCGTGAAGGGACTGGGAAGAACTTCTCACAACCAGTGAGCTATGCACTTTCTGGTTTTACACTCACTAAAAACTCACTGTATACAGCGGTTCAGAACGGTATTTTGAGAAGTTTTATCATGGCTAAGTACTCGATAATGTTGCCATTACTAAGCGAGGTGGCTGTCGTCGAAGGAAATATAAGGTGGTCAGAGCAGGGATCGAACCCATGTTCTCCTACACAAGAGCCGCGCACACTAACCCATTGCACCATCGATGGCCGCGGTATTAACTAGTTGCGTATACATATATTATTTGGTGACCAACACAGCGATAATCGTGTAAAGTGTTGTTACATTTGTTGGCGTGGAAATCTGCTGAAAAAAAAACCTGAGAGACACCAATGAAAGCAGCAGATTCTCATTTCATGAGAAACAAAAAATAATGCTTTAATGCTAGTAAATATAAAAAGGCCGTCGGTGGTGCAATGGTAGTGTGCGCGGTTCTTGTTCATGAGTACGTGGGTTCGATCCCTGCTCAGACCACCTAACGATATCTTTCGACGGCGGTCACCTCGCTTAGTGACGGCGACACTATCGAGTATTTAGCCAAGAAAAAGCTTCTTAAAAATACCATTGGGAACCGGTGTAAAACTGTAGGTCCCAATCGGTGAGTGTAAAACTAGATCACGCACAGCTCACTGGATGTGAGAAGCTCTCCCGAATACCTTCGTGCGATGTAATGGGAAACCATTTTTATTTGTCTAAATATAAAAAGGGCCGGTTTTTATCCCTTTGTTTTCTAATAATTGGTTAAAAATTTAGATATATATTGGTAAATTGAATTATAACAATATATTGAAGTCAAAATATAAGTTGTTTCTAAATACTATTATGTTTGGGAGGAAACATGCATATACTTCCACATAAGTAACCGCGCATATGGGTGGAAATATACACATGCTTCCACGTAAGTATTTGGAAATTTGGGAGGAAACACACGAATGCTTCCATATAAGCATGTGGATATTTGGGATGAAACGCGCATATGGTTCCTGGTAAAATCATGCATGTTTGCAAGTAAAAATGCTAATGTTTGCACGTAAATGTAAGAAAGTTTGGCACTGGCTAGTATATGTATATTTGGAGTACTCTTCAAACTATACACATACATTCTTGCAGATTCTGTTTGTGGAAATATGTTACAGAGGCCGTTATTTTCAACATGTGCCCAAAAGAGTCCTTCAGATACCCTAATTTTGTGTTGCCTGTTGTCTTGATTTTCAGTAGAGCATCCAAAGGTTTATCTTCAACCGTTTGAGCGCATTTTAATAGCGTCTTGGTTAAATATACTAGTCCCCCACACGATCCCATCTGTATTTCAAATTTACGTGCTATTTGTCTCATTCAACTTCTAGTGTTTGCATTTTTTACACACTTAAGCTAAAGATAACTTTAAGGATGCATCCATTAATTGCAGAAATTGCACAGCTTTTACTCAAAGAGTGTCCATTATTAAATGTAACAACAATGAGTTATATTATATTGCACAATCATGAACAAAGGCGGCTATAATGATTTTAATTAAAAGAATTACGAAAATGCAAAGAAATGCAGTTAATGATGCAAAAGGAAAGACTTAAAATAATAAAAAGGACATTATAAGAAATACTCTCCTTTTCCTTTTCCCGCGTTTGAGAAGCATCAGAAAAATTATCACTTATCCTATTAACTTTAATGACAATACGGGAAAAGGTGATTTAATAAAGTTTTATGTTTTCCTGTGGCACAAGGTAAAAGGCAGTCGCATTAACTTTGTCATAAATTCAGTCCTTTGTTGAATTTATTGATATAGACAGCTTTAAAAGAAAGAGTACAATTTATTTCATTACAAGGCATTCAGCTCGAAGCGTGTCGACAACTCAAAGTATTGGAATTTTCAAATCTTTCCGACCTAATGAAACGCACTGTTAGATTGTTAACATATTTCCATAGGAAACTGTTTGGGTTTCTGTTTTCAGTTATATCAAACCATTTAATTTTTGGTTTGTTTTTTTTTTTTGTTGGTATTATACTTCAAAACCAGCTGGGATTTGAACAGCCTCCTGTTAATGCAACATACTTTTCGTATCAATTATGGAAACGTATTCTCCCTAAGATAAAAGTTAATAATTTACATCGTAAATCTTTAATGTGGCACTATAAAATACCAAAATAATGTTGTATGATATTTGGTACTATATTGTAGTAAAAATGGTAACACAATCGCAATAAAATATTTTGACTTTAATACCATCCACTACTTTAGTAAATCAGATTGCTTTTACTGTTAAATGAATAAAACATATATTTGCACATGTGGCCTCTTATGGATATAAAAAGTCTCTTGCTAGAAGTTCAGGCAGGTGATAACTTTATAAAGTAAGGAATACAAGACCCTGTCAGTAAAGTATAAACAATCATCGAAAATTTTAACATGTTATGACATTTATTTTTTTCACGACACTTTTATAAGTGACACTCCTCACGTTCAACGTCAATAAGGTCACTAACATTTTAAAGAAACTTCTTTATATCCGTAAACAATAGGGTGTCACAGAGTTTTGAAAAGATACATATTACTTAGATTACTGTCGTGGCAAGGTTAAAGAGGATATAAGCAAGACAAAGAAAAAGTTTGGGTTAAAATACTGTTAGGAAGTAGAAAGGTATATTTACACTCAAAATATTGAAAGCCATTCAAACCATTTCTGCATTGAAATATTGGCATGAATAGGGTAATACAAAATTGTTTCGTAATGGTTCAGAAACCAACCATCCCTATAAATTTCACAACATTTTAACATTTATTCTAAACGTTCGTATTAGAGATGTACCATTAATTGATTCCTAAAAATGTTGATTTATTGATTTCGATATTAATCAGTTAACGAATAATCTAAAACTTTGATTAATCAAAACTATGATTAAGCAATTAATTTAAATATTGATTAACTTTTTGTACACAACTGCAAAATTTGAATATAAAAGTGTTCAGGTCCATAGGTAAAAGCGACACGACGCTCACATCGAGGCATTATACAGCGCGACGTCAACGAGAGCTCAGCGGTGAAAGTTATAGAGAAAGTGCTACAGCATAATTTGCACACAACATTGGCAACTGACAATTTCAATATGTAGTGTGAAAATATTGATTTATTTTGCTATGTTTCTAAAGTTCTACAAGATTTCAATTTCAATGTTTCCTTGAGTTTAGAACGGTTTGTTGTCTATGGACCTGAACAGGAGATAAAAGGTAAAAAATGAATTTTTTAAAGTTTTTTGCGATTTTGACCTTGAAGATGAAGTTTTATTTGATATGTTGTTGATATGTTTTTAACATGTTCACAATTGTTGTTCTTTATGACAAGAGCTACAACTACAACTCAGAGAGTAAATCAAAATTCCGAACGGTTTGCAAGATATTAGCCTGACAAAATGATCACTTTTTTTGCAAAAATGATACCGAGGCCCCAAATCTTTGGGGGCCCATAAAAAAAATTCAAAACTGGGAGACACGGGTTTCCTTGGTTTTTTGATCTTTTATCACGTAGTGGTGTCCGTATATGGTTATATTTTTTCGTGTTGCATCTTGTAATCTATTAAGTTAGACGATCTCAAATGATCGTTATACGCTACACGGACCGAAGGCGTTTAGTAAAATGCTGAAAGAGAGCCTCATAATGGCGGTCATCAACAGAGGAGAACCATCTTCGGGAATAGATGGTTGGGTGTTTATGCTGCCCTTAAAGCCATGTACTATGAGGTTTGTGGATATATTCCTGTGTCATCTCCCAACTGCTGATATGCAGAATGGTGGCAAGGCAGAATTAAGCTCATGGCATTTGAAAGTAAGCGTTACACGAAGCTGTACGATGAAGCCATTGCTAAGGTGGGAGATGATTGGACTGGTGTCAAGATAGATGTCGTTGACAAGAACAACATTCCGTCCCGTCTAAAAGCTCGCACGTATATGCCAGCGTTCACTAAAGATAATGAGAAGCCTGTCATTCGCCTGATAAAGGCCAGTAACCGCGTCCTTCCATCTGGCAATTGGAAGGTTGGAAAGTTGGAGGACACTCAAGAGCTTCGGCAACAGTACATGTTTATCAGTAACGCCAAATCACTTCTGTTTCTCAGATCTAGCTTTTGCCAGATTCATCTTAGGGTATACAAAGGTGGCCAGGAAGCCATACCTGACTCTGTACACACTGACGGTACACCGGCATTGACCGCAGTGGAAGACAGGAACCCGTATGAGACTAACCTTGTGAATACTGCAAGAGAAGTTACTTCACTGTCCGAACCCAGGTTCACTGACAAGCCCGCATGTAGCCTCGTTGAAGACACCGATGAGGCCAAAAATATATTGGTAGATAGAAACGAAGAAGCCAAAGCTTAAAAAAATTCAGATGTGACTGACCCTGTGTGTACAACTGGGGATGATACTTCATTGAACAAAGCAAAGATCAGTGATGACCTTTCAGATAGCCTACTGGAAGACACCGACTGCGTGGCCAACCAGACGGTGGTGGAGTAGGGTTGCAAGATTCAAATGGCCTTTTGTCTGGAATTTTGAATAAGTTAGCTGGATTTTATAAAAAAAATCTGGATTTCGTAAATCCCCAAATATGAGGAATAAATTCTGTTAAATTCATTCATTAAAATTATTTAATTAAATTATAAAAACATAACAAAACATTTATAATTCAGTCTTTTCCATTTATCGGAAAAGCTTGTAAAATTTATTTTTCTAGACGGTCCAGCTTCCTCATGGCTCTCCATGTTTATTGAACGAATGTTTTGCTTGCAATGTGAAACTTTGTATTTACATTTGCTGTCGATCAGCTGTTAACAATTGTCAAATTATCAGTATTGGTCACACAAATCAGAGATGGGGCAATATGGAAATACTGCGTACTATTATTTTCTCTCTTTGGGTATAATTGAGTGCTGGCTAAAAGTAATTAGCACTCAAAAATCACCTTATTGAGAATGATATAGATAAATAACTAAACGTATAGTCTTTCCTATTGAAATATTAAACCAAAATGTATATTTAGCTGGAAAAATTATTGAATAGCTTCTAACTGGACTTGACATAGAAAATCTGGAAATTCCAGCCCATTCCAGCTCATCTGGCAACCCTATGGTGGAGAGGGCCGTATCTGCACATTTTGTCACTACTACAGATAAATCTTTACCACTCTATCTAAAATAAAACACATTCGGCGAATGCAACTAATTTTTTTGGAGTTTGGAGTAACTCGTTTACGGTAAACTTGTTGTTGTTGGAACGAAGTTCCTTATCGCACGTTGCGGGATGGTGGCTAAATGAAAAAAAATTAAAGAACTTTTTTTTAACACTATTATGTTACAACCCAGTATTATCAACTACATTGGGTACTTTTGCTTTGGTTTGTGTCTACACTAACATAAGTTGGGAAATTTCTTGTTTATTTCTAAGTGAAGCCAGTAACGAATATTTAGTTTGAACCCAATAAAAACTAAATTTAAAAAACCAAAGTGAAAGATGTTTAAAAAAGAAATTTTCCTAAATAAGTGCCTTTTCTTATAAAAAGTACATTTTCACAAAAAAAAATACCTATTCATCTCCTTGAACAAAGTACCTTTTCTTGAAAAAAAAATACATTATCAAATGAAAAACCTTCTTTGCTTAAAAATAGTAAATTTTCTTAATAAAAATTTAAATTTATTTTTATTAATTTAAATTAAAAAATTAATTTTTTTTTTAATTAATTAAATTTTCTTAAAAAACTACCTTTTCTTTAAAGAGTACCTTCTCTGTGAAGGTGGACAGGAAGAGGACTAGGCAACATGCCCTAAGATTGGGACATAGAAACTCCACTCTCTGTAGATGCAGCATGGAAGAGGACGAGGAAACGACGAAACACCTTCTCTTGGATTGCCCTGCTCTGGCAGAACTGAGAAGTAGGATATTCGGAACACATTTAGTTAGCACAGGATACAGGATATTCCTGCAGGTCTTATAGACAAATTCATTGAAAGGGCAAATTGGCTAGACGACTAGTCAATAGTTGCTATAGAGGAAACTGCATGTATCGCAATGGGCTTCTTTAGCCTAAGTGTGCTAGACAGCGTGCTATCTTGCAGCCATATCAACCAACCAACCTTCTTTGTGAAACAAAATAACTTTTCTTGAGATAAGTACCTACTCTCAAAAATGTACCTATTCTTGAAAAAAGGACCAATTCTAAAAAAAATCTCATTTCGTAAAAGAAAGTCTTTTCTTCAAAGAAATACCTTCTCTTAAAACAAATACAGGGTGTCTGGTGGCAAATTTATATTTTAAAATACGATTATTTCAAAAAGTAATAAACGGTGCGGAGGGATTGTGGCGCCGTTGGAATTATCGATTGTGCGGATTTGTCAGTCACGATGTCGCAGTGGTCGAGTAAGCATCGTGCGTTCGCTGTGGAGACATTCCCAGACGCTCCCATTTCTTGGAGACGCTCCCATTTCTTGGAGCGACGAGGCTCATTTTCACTTAAACGGCCACGTCAACAAGCAAAACTGCCGTTACTGGTCTACAAGAACCCGCAAGCCTCGATTGAAACATTTATGTTTTTTATTTAAGTTTGAAAATATTAATCTGCTACCAGACACCTTGTATTACATAATATATAGGGAAAGGAACTTCGTTCCAACCGGGTGTCCCCTGACACCTCATGTAATTTTTTTTTTGTAAAAAATTTTCAGTTCCCATAAACGATTTTATTTATTTATAATGAAATGTTTGGTTCAAAAAAGGTTAGGTGGCCGCAATTACATTCCGCAAGCGAAGTTCTTTGACTGCGATTTTGTATTTTCCCCACATTGTAAATGTGTTTTTAATTACAGGTCAATATGAATTAATTAACCCCTCATTTGAACGGTGGGATTCTTTTATAATACTCATTTAAAATTCAAAAAAATACGAATTTGACCTTATGTTGCAGTCCTACGCAAAAAATGAAAGTGCTTTCTTTTAAAATTTATATCGGTGCAAAGTTTAGGGGAAGCGACTTTTGTATCTACGAACATGGTTTCAGTTCCTGCACTGAACACTTTGAATTTCTTTAATTAGTCTTCTTAATCCAAAACCCCTTCGAAATCATTATAAATGTGTAGGTCCCGATCAGTGAGCCTAAAAATTAAAAGACGCACAGGAGCTCTCTGCAGTCCATATGTGGGATAGAATGGAAAATTAAGTGCATTTTCCCGGGAATGACGAATAATTGAGATTATTATTTGGCTTACAGGTTAAATGTGTAAGAGAGAAAACGTGCCCATTTAACCTGACTCACATTTTCCTA
Source organism: Phaonia tiefii (assembly GCA_963931995.1). Lineage (NCBI taxonomy): Eukaryota > Metazoa > Arthropoda > Insecta > Diptera > Muscidae > Phaonia > Phaonia tiefii. The sequence continues at coordinate 361,298,514 of OZ008367.1, forward strand.
CCTTCTTCGCGACATCACAGTTAAGATAAAAACCATATACCCTTTATTCTTATTAAAATGAAAAACAGCGGTACACACATTAAATAAGAAGGATTTTCTTTTGTTCAATTTATGCCATGAATGCACAATCCAAACGATAGCGCCCCCATGAGTTTCTGCAAATCCTTCTCAACTTTTGTCTGTGAAAAATGGATTTATTCCTTTTGTTTGCGACTTTAAGTCCCTGCCATGGATGTGATTCATGTTTTTTAACGTACGATACGAATTGTATGATGGTTAAACTTCAGTTTAATTAAATTAAATTTATTTTAAATGTTTGAAAACAGCACCAAAACAAGGAGATTTGTTTCATTAACTGAATGTGACAATTTATTTAGCAGATTTCGAAACTTTGTTTTATTTTTAGTATACTTACTCACTTATCCCGTCTCGGACAACCCCCGGGGGACTAGGGACCTTACAAAACGAAGATAACATATTTCGCCAACCAGTTCGATCTTTTTTGCATCAATTCTCCAGTTGGCAATACCAAGTGTACGCAGGGATTCGTCAACCTGATCCCTCCAGCGGAGTGTTGGTCTTCCTATTTTTCATCTTCCTTCGAGTTCGGTTTCGAAACCCCTTCGTGATGATTCGTTTTCATCCATATTACTGACATGGCCCAGCCAGCGCAATCGCGTTATTTTGATCCGCTTAACTATGTCAATGTCGGGATATAGTTCATACAAATAATGGTTCATTCGCCGAAGATTCATACAGATGTTTCGTCTGCTTGCGATAGGACCCAGGATTCTGCACCATAAAGCAAGACAGGTTGTGTGAGAGTTTGGTACAGCTGGACTTCTGTTACTCGAGAGAGGGCTTTATCTCTAAAGTGTTTTGCTTAGCCCAAAATAACATCTATTCGCAAGCACAATTCTCCGCTTGATCTCAAGGCTGATGTTGTTGTTGTTGTTTAAGGCAGATCCGAGGTATATAAATTCGTCCACTACCTTGCAATTATAAAGGTTATCAACGATGACGCTTTTTACTATCAGATTTGCTGACTCCTTCTCAATTCTCGAAAACACAGCAATAACTTCTCTAACTGTACGTCCAATGATATCATCAGCTGACGCGAGCAGCATGTGACTTTTGCTGCTGATGGTTTTATTCATGTTTACTGCAAGTTTTCTGATAATGATCTCCATTAAGATGTTAAAGATATCGCCTTGCCTGAGGCCTCGCTTAGTTTCGAAAGGTTCGGAAGATCCTTACCAACTTTCACTGCGGATTTGGTGTTCGTCAAGTTTATCCTGCAAAGGCGTATGAGTTTTTGAGTTTTGCAGGAATACCAAGCCCAAACATTGCTTCGTAGACTTTCTCCCATATCGACAAATATTTGCCTTATAATCCACAAATAGATGATAGGTGTCGATTTGTTTTTCGTGGGTTTTCTCCAGGAATTTGTGTAGCGTGAAAACCTGGTCAGTTGTCGATTTTCCAGGCCTAAAGCCACACTGGTATGGTCCAATCAGGTCAGCGATAATTGGTTTTAGTCTATCGCACTTATACTTGATAGAACCTTATATGATATGGATAAAAGGCTCATTCCACGGTAGTTGGCACAGAAACTCGGGTCACTTTTTTTAAATATGGGACATAGTACACTGCGACTCCAATCGCCGGGCATGCATTCATCTAACCAAATTTTGCGAATGAGCTGATGCATGTACCTTATCAGCTCATCGTCGCCAGCCTTAAACAGCTCCGCCGGTAATCCATCGGCTCCTGCGGCTTTGTTGTTCTTAAGCCGGGCAATAGCTGTTCTGACCTCGTCTTGGTTAGGAGAGTGGCAATCCCATCGTCATTGGATATCTCAGGTACAAGTAGCGCGGAGAAATTATCTGTCTATATTCCCAACATGCTCTGCACATTTGCGATGAGATTTACGTCCTTGTCTTTACAGAAGGGTTGCCCTGAATCATGTCCATTAGTTCCGTTTTTGACTTTTTGATAGAATTTTCGGGCTTCGTTCTTCCTTCTGTACATCTCAATATTCTCACTCTCCCGCTTACTCCACTGCCGTTTCTTACACCTAAAGAGACGGTTTACCTCCTTTCTTTTGTCCCTATACCCCTTAGTTGCAGCTCGCTTTGCAATTGACTGAAGCATTACCATACGTGCAGCGATCTTTTCATCATTTGCAATGCGATACTCACAGAAATTTTTAGTATATTTCAATGATATACCTAATGCCGCTCACGGTTAAAGCCGTTGACGGACTTTCCGATCAAATACAACGATTTGCGCTGTATCTGCCAAAATCAGTGTATGTAGTAGGTAATCCAACAACTAAACTAAGGTCAACCTACCAATGCAGCCTTGCAGGTCAACCCTACAAACGTAATCGTCATTTCAAATTACCATAGAGCGTCATATTCAAGTGAGTCCTGCACATTTAATTTTTCTTGTCAGACCTGCCAGCTACCCTGCAGGGAAATCGCCTCGAAGAACCCTTTCCTTTTCAGCCCATCTGATAGGCCTGCAAGTGGAACGTTTCCTAAGAGACCTGAAAAGGAAAGGCTGCTAGGAGGCATACGAAAGAACCGTTGTAGAAGGACTTTGAGAAAAAAAATAAAAACAGCACAGAAAATTCAGTCGGGTGAAGTGACTTAATCTTACCCTCACCCTAAGTCAACCATTTGGCCCGAGTTCTATTAAAATCGTCGTCCGTTGAACGAATTGGCGTGGCAAGTTGGTCCATATTTGTATGGGAGGTACGAGAATAGGTGTTGCACCCCCACTCATTTTCCATAGAAGAGTGACGTTTGGCTGAATATTGTATAGTACCAAATTTCGTAAACATTGGTTCGGTGTTGCGGGAGATATCTTGCCGAACAAGTAGCCGGCCGAACAACTTTTCTATGAGAGTTACCAAAGGGGCGCGGCAAAATCACCATTGTCTTAGTTGGTGACTGGCGTTTGATGACGTGAAGCCTAATACCCAATTTAATTAAGATCGGAAATTTGTCAAGGGATTTATCATATTAACAGTCCGGACGACCACCAAGCTTTTGTGTGGTAGGTACCAGATTGGACTTGGCACTTTCCAAATTTACAGATTTCATTGTGGAATTTTTTGAAAAAAAAATTTTGGAGAAAACATATGTGGACTCAAAGGATTTACACTAATTCAGGCCCTAAGAATCGAAATACATCATTAGTTTTTTGACCTATAATGATGCTTTCATACAGAAATTTTTGTTTTTAATTTTTTACTCAGAGGCTGCAATTTACTCGAGAACGCCTCATCCGATATTGTTTAAACAAATTTAGAAAAATTAACAATTAGAATACCTTTAATGTATACCAATACTATTTCTCAAGCTAAGCATCAGTTTCGCAGTTATAAATAAATTTATAAAGAAAAACTAATAATTTTTTGCTTAAAAAATTCAAATTGTGTATGAAAAAATTTTTATAAAATCATCACTATAGGGCAAAAAACTAATGATGCAGTTCGATTCGTATGACCCGAATTAGTGTAAATCCTTTGAGCCCGCATATGTTTTCAAGAAAATTTTTTTCGAAAACTTACACAGTGTAATCTGTAATTAGTATAAATCCGTCGAGTCCACTTTTGTTTTTTTTTCGACTTCTGAGTTGAAGCCAATCACACGATAACAGGATTTTGTACTAAATGTGTTCATTTATACGGGAGGTACCAGAAGGGGCGTGGTCAAAATACCCACCTTCAATCCCAAACTAAGTTTTGGCAAATAATATTACTGGGTATAATTTCATTGTAATTAGTAAAGATATAGGGCAGTTATCGTGATGACCACCCAGACAGACGGACATGGCTCAATCGTCGCATATACTCCTAAAACGAATTTCGTGCAAAGATAATAAGAGTCTAATATTCCTCCCCCTATGCGTTAAATTGTTTCCGTATTATGTGATATATACCCCCATCCCTATGGATGAGGGTATTACTATCGTAGGTTCCCAACATATGCACCTACAGTAGATACCCACCCCAGATTAGACAGACTCATTGAGAGATTCATACCGATCAGGATCTAATCCACAATGGATGACAAATCATTGAGGTAGTAGAAAAATTCAAAACCACGGTCAGCAGGGCTTGCCTTCCGCCACCATAACGGCAACGAAAATACTTGAACAAAACAAACAACATAAAACCTCCCTATTATTTGACGACCCCCACACTTGAAACGTTAAAACTATTCAACTGGCCGATATCCTTGAAGATTATAAGGATGGTATTATTGATATCCAGAAAATGCGATGAACAGGGCATGGCTACGAGTATACAAGGAGGAAGAACTGTGGCATCTATCATAGCTTGCGGAATTGTAGTTGGTAAAAGGTTACCACATCTAGTCTCTAGGTTCCACCCGGTGAGTGAACATTTAACCACCATCCGCATGAAAGCAAAATACTGCAACATCTAAAAAATATATCTACATGTTCCGAAGAAAGATAAAGAAGATGCGACCAAAGATATATTATAAGACCAGGACATTGAGATCGTTCTAAGCTAGATGAAAATGAGAATGATGAGATGGTACTGCGCGGCTTTTGTATGAGTAGCAGGAGATATCTAGGATCTTAAAAAATAAAAATAAATAAATGGTTTCCCATTACATCCCATGAAGGGACAGGGGAGAACTACTCACAATCACTGAGGTGTGCACTTTCCAGTTTTCACTCACTGGTTGAGACCTACAATTTTAAACCGATTCCGAACGGTATTTTGAGAAGCTTTTTCATGGCTCGATAGTGTCGCCGTCAAAATGCGAGGTGACCGCCGCCGAAAGACATTATTTTAAGGTGTCCAGAGCAGGGTTCGAACCCAGGATCTCATGTGCAAGAGCCGCGCACACTAACCATTGCACCACCGACGGCCATCTTGGATCTTACTTCATGTTAAATCTAACAATCATTCGAATGATCTATGACCTTTTTGCAGAGTACTAAGTGGTTCGCCAGGGACTAATTTATGTACGTCTCTTCTTCAGCCGCATCTAGAATATCGAAAAGTAGTACGGGCGGATCAATAAGTTCGTGACTTTTCAAACTTCGCTCGTAGTTGTATGAAATGCAACACTGCTCCCATCAAGTACCACCTGTTAGTAGACTACTGTCAAATTTTGACCAAGTTCCGTCATTTATTTTGCGTTTAACAGCTGTTCAAAACATGCAGCCTCGTCCAGTTTTTTAAAAGTGGAAAAAAGTGAATTTCGAGTGCTCATTAAACATTATTTTTTTGCGAAAAAAAACCCCGTCAATCAAACCAAGGAAAAGCTTGATAAATACTATGGAGACTCTGCACCATCGATTTCAATGGTAAAAAAAGTGGTTTACTGACTTTTGTCATGGTCACACAAGCACAAATGACGCTGAACGTTCTGGACGGGCAATTGCGGTCAATACACCTGAAAATGTCGAAAAAATCCACGATATGGTTTTGGCCGATCGAAGAGTAAAAGTGCGTGAGATTGTTGATGCCATAGACATTTCATATTGCAGTGCGGTTTCGATTTTAAATGATCAGTTGGGTTTAAGAGAGCTGTCTGCAAGATGGATGCCGCGTTTGCTCTCAATTGACCATAAACATAATCGTGTGACAACTTCAAAGGACTGTTTGGAGTTGTTTAACCGCAATTCGAAGGAGTTTTTGCGGCGTTTTGTAACTGTGGATGAAACATGGTTTAATTACGACACTCTAGAGACCAAGCAGTAACCAAAACAATGGGTTTCTCCGGGTTAACCCGCTCCGAAGGAGGAATTTTGTTTGTCGGCCAATAAGGTGATGGCAACAGTTTTTTTTTTGGGATGCACGCGGAATAATCCACATCGATTACCTTCAAAATGGAAACACAATAAACGGCGAATATTATGCCAACTTAATGGACCGATTTAACGAGGATTTAAAAAAGAACGACCCCATATGGCCAAGAAAAAAGTTATTTTTCATCAAGATAATGCACGGCTGCATACGTGGCAAAATTCCATGAATTGGGCTACGAATTGGTACCTCATCCGCCATATTCTCCGGATTTACCCCCGTTACTATTGCCTATTTCCAAATGGCTCGGTGGAAAGAGATTTAGCTCCAATGATGAAATTATTGATCAAATAAATGCCTATTTTATGGACCTCAAAAAATTCTATTTTTTTGAAGGGATACAAAACTTGGAGAAACGCTAAAAGGAGATTATGTTGGAAAATAAATTTTTTTTGCAAAAACAACTGTGTTTTATTCAAAAAGTCACGGACTTATTGATCCGCCCTCTATCATATGGCTTGGACGCCCCATAACTACACCAGGTCATCAGTTTATAGATTCAACGATGGGGAAGGAATATGACGTCCCGTGGTATCACTAAGTGTGTCAATAGTGGCAGCCACTTGAATCTAACCTTCTAAAATAACTTAGTTTCACAAAGGAAATGATTTTTTTGATTCAACAAATCCTCATTTGTCGCAAGTGCATTCTGTGTTGTGCATAGTTGGGGAAAAAACTTGCTAAGCACTTGTTGGCAATTCCAATATTTTTAAACGTATATTTCGGTGGTACCGTGGTTAGTGTGCGCGCCCCTTGCACATAAGATCCTGGGTTCGATCCCGGCTTTGACCGCCTTAAATTTCTTTCGGCGGCGGTCGCCTCGCATAGTGACAGCGACCATGAAAGAGCCTCTCAAAATATCGTTCGGAACCGGTGTAAAACTGTAGGTCCCAATCAGTGAGTATAAAACTAGAAAACGCACAGCTCACTGGTTGTGAGGAGCGGTCCCAAATCCCCACATGGAATGTAATGGGAAACCATTTATTTTATTTAATTATATTTCATAAAAAGACCCCAAGAATGTAAACAGTTGACAGGCTTTCGACTTGCGGAAAAAGCCACGTTCACGATACATTCATCAAACAATGAAGTTTCTTGAACCTAAATCGGTGGCGTATAATATACATATAAATGAGAGCTGTTTTACAATGATCATAGACAGCGAAATATTGATGATTTGTATTGGCCTAGGGATGTGCGATTAATCGATTAATTAAAATTAGGATTATTTGCTATCGTGATTATTTAGTTGAGCGAATAATCAAAAACTCTGATTAATCGAAACTATGATTAATCGATTAATTTGAATATTGGTTAATCCGATTTGAATTTTAATACATACTATACAAAGAAAAGTAAACATTTGAAAATTTTGAGTAACATTTGAAATTTTTGAGATTGTTGGAAAACTCAAACTGAAGAACAATAAAATATGAATTGCTCAATTATTTAAATTTTTGATTAACCAAATTCTTGATTAATCAACTAATCGTGAATATTGATTAATCAATATGAAGATTAATCGATTAATCACGAATTTGGTGAATCAAAACGAACGATTAATCGATTAATCGCTAATATGATTAATCTAAACGTATGAATAATCGAATAATTGAAATCAAATGTAAACATAGATTAAACAAGATGCCTGGTTAATCAATTAATCGCACATCCCTATTATTGGCAGAAACATTATAAATAAACAGGAAAACTCATGTGTAATATATACAAATCAACCAAGTGATCATACAAACAACCCCCAATGTGGATACTAGATATATGAAAAGAAAATAGTCTGCTAACATTTTAATAAAAAACGTGAGATTTTGGAAAGACTTCCCCAATCCTCCATGAGCTATAATGGAAAATCATGATATAGTATACGTATTTAAAGGATTAAATCCTGCTGGTATGACCAATGGAATAAATATATATTTTTTTAATATTTACTACAGCATTTAAATATAAATTGCAGCTCTTTTGTTTTTAAGAATCACAACACAGCATGTGTCCCTGTGTCCTTGTGTTACATACATAAATTGTATTACAAAAATGTTTCAGAAATTTCCGGGTGGAGAGGGCCAAGTTTTAAAGAGTAATAAATCAATAATGTTTCCTCTTAATATCTATGCCAAACAGAGGTTACGAAAAGGATATATTTTATGCTAATATTCAACCATTCGGGATGCATACAATGAAGGAGAAAGATTTTTGCAACAGCAGGATGCTATAAATGTCGTTAATTTGTAATAAAAAAACACACCCCCTAAATCTGTTGTATTCATAAATAACCGCATGAGGTAGAAAATAAGTCAAAGTCAAAGTTCTGTAGGACATACAAATAGAAATGTAAAATGGAATTTATGGATATATAATTCTCCAGGACGACATAAGTCATCATAGATAGATATTGCAGAAACCCACAAAAATATGACTATAAAAGGAATTTTATTCGTTATTTAGTTTTCATTGTGATTGTTTGATATCCTAAAAATATGTATTGAGAAATATGGGAAAATTAATTTTTAACTAGATGGTTGATCTCAATGAATATTTTAAATTAAAATCGTATTAACTTTAGTAATCGAATACTTAAACAAACACTGAATTAATTTAAGATATTATACTTATATGTAAAATAGGGCTTCCAAAAACAACGATCCACAATTAATACTACGAAATGTGGCAACATTTGCTGTAACGGGTGAAAAAATGCGATATGGCGACACGTTTGTAGTCAGTGCCAACAAATACATGGTAGCACCAGATGTTGTTGTAGTTGTAGGCAGCAACAACAGACATTTTATCTTTGCTCATTCGTTTCAGTTGTCAAAATTTATTCAAAATTTTAATCATTTGTTTAAATGACTATACCTGCTAGATAATTCTACCATGATCAATATGTGTAACATTTACCACGCGTTGTTGTGGACAATTACAAATAAATTCCAATTTTGTTGTCAATCGGAAATAAAAATCTATCCTTCAAATTTAGAGCTATAAAAATATGCGTAGTCTTCCATTAAATAAAATAGTTTGAATGAACTTACCATGTGTAAGCCATTTTGCAAATTTCTCTTTTTGAGTCTCTCCTTCTTGATAACATTTTGATTAACAAGAAATTATCTAAGATAACTTCTTAACTATTTTTGTATGGTCTGATGAAATTTTTATTTAGTGCCGAAATAGTGCTTGAAAAATGTCCAAAAACCTATGTTTGTTTATCTTTTATATGATGTCTTCAGTGAAATTGAATGAGACTTTTTTTCGGACAACATTTCAATCCTCTATATCGATTGACTCAATATGTGGTTTCCTCGGTACTCGGTACTGACTCAATATGTGGTTTCCAGCAAAGTTTTGTTGTTCTTCGTTCGATATTCAATCCGAAATTATTTTTTTATAGTTTTTGTTCTCAAGATATTTTCAATTAAACTAAAACTAAAACTTAAAATTTGGAATTTAACCTCCCCGTTATTTCGAAGCAGTCACTTTTAAAGTGACAGATTATTAGTTAAAGGTTAGAAATTTACGAAATGGGTCGCTGTAATCTTGAAGAGAATTGAGAACCAGCGTTAAGAATGGCGCCAAAACACTCGACACCGCACATTCTACGTGGAGATACAGTGTTGCTCAGGGACACACCACACAAGTGTTTACAAAACGAAAACACTTGCACACAGAGAACACAAAAATAAAAAACACTTTTGTCTGCACACATATCAGTGCAGCACACAGAATAGAACTCTCATCACCGTGCAACACTAATTTCAAACAAAAAAAGGTGCACAAGTTTGTGACAAACACGGTCGCTTGTGTTCGATCGACGGTTCGGACATTACCCTTCATCGTGCACACAAGTATGAACAACACCGTTCGGTGCAGTGTTTCGACATCAATGACACATAAACATATTTCATTGTTTACAACATCAGTGGGTGGGTTTTAATAGATCAGTGGGTGGGTTTAATAGATAATATTAAAAATTAAAATTAATAGAGAAATATAACAAAATAACAATCCAAAACAGCCATCACCATCAACTCGCCACCATTCGCAGTAATTCCAAATTTATCGCACTTCAATTAGACCAATCGCGTTACTGAGGCCGGTGAAATGTCAATCTTCATGGATGGATCTAAAGTGGAAGCGGGCACGGGATTGGGAATATACTCCGAACCCCTTAATCTCAGGATTTCCACCAGACTTGCGAATAAATGTACGATCTTTCAGGCAGAGATTTATGCCATTAACGTTGCCGCATAACAGAGTTCGGAACGGGATTTATCTCCAGCAAAACTCAAAATCTACGTCGACAGCAGAGCAGCCCTCAAGACATCAGACTCTAGAATGATCAAATCACGTTACACGGTGGACTGCTTCCTGTCACTAACCCAAATTCACGGCCACGAAATCACGCTCTGCTGGGTACAGAGACATATCAACATTCACGGCAACGAAATAGCAGACGAATGCGCCAGAGTGGGCTCTTGTACTTGCATATTCCGACCCTGGACCTTCATATTCCATTCGTGGAACTGAGGAACCATATCGACGAACTGGAAGTAGCATTAACCAAGTCGAGATGGGAATTGGTACAGAACTGTAGGGTAGCTCGATCTCTTTGGCCGCCCATTGATGGAGTACGTACCAAAGGGCTGCTCTCCCTTGGAAAGAAGACACTCAGCACTCTCACAGGAGTCATAACTGGACACTGCGTGATAGGCCACATGGCGGCAAGCATGAAACTTCCATATGAAGACATCTGCGGAAGCTGTTTAGATGAAGAACAGGAAGAGTCAGTGCAGCACTTGATTTGCTCATGTAAAGGACTGCAAGAGTATCGTCTAACCTTCCTTGGGGACAGGCTCTTCGAAAATCTGAATGACCTAGCAGTTCCTCCAATTAAACCCCTCGTCAAATTCATACAGAAATGTTGCGCTAGACTCTTTCCTGTAGCTTACCCTCTCTTCTGCAATCTTCCTCTTCTCTATAACTATTACTTTATCCTGTCTTCTTTCAACTCTATATAAGGGAACCACAATGGACCGAATTTACGGCCTCGGGTGTACTCGTTATTTGTTTTTAACTCAAATTGACAGGCTTCCCTTTTCATCTAACCTAAATAAACACTACGGCGTTTAGACGTGACAGAAGAAGTGCCGGAACTCCTCGTAGTGCTCGTTCCGATGAGAATACCGTCGCTGTGGCTAAATATGTCGCTGATGAGTCATCAACGCCGGCGAGACTCGTTTGTCCCTGCAGCGTATTTTGGTGAAAGATTTAAAGATGTTCCCTTACAAAGTGCAGACATTTTATCATCTACAGCCTGCAGGCAATCAATCGCCTCTAAACTACGCTCAAGCTCTCTTGAACCTCAACGAGACAATGAGCGATTTTGGGTCGAAATTTATAAGTATAATGACCGAGAAGCACATTTTTATCTCAACGGATGCTAAAGTGCCCTTCTGAATAATTGAGCATCCGCAAATCATTCACGAAGAGCCATTATATCCTCTCACAAGTCAATAGTATGGTGCGCCATTTACGCCGGAGGTGTCGTAGGACCTTATTTTTTGGAGGAAGCCGTGACTGATGAGCTATACAGAACCATAATTAACTAGGCTTTCTTGCCGTAAATTGATGAATTGGGACTGGAGAACATGTGGTTCCAACAGGATAAAGCAACTGCACATATAGCTCGGGCGACAGTGAACATTTTGGAGAATGAATTTTCGAGTAGCACAATGTCTTGTTTTGGCAATTTGCCCGACAAGATTGTAGAATTTGTCCACTCTAGACTTATTCTTTGTAGGTTTTTTGAAGTCGCGAGTCTATGTGAACAAGCCATAGAGTCTGAAAGCACTCAAAGAGAATATTAGACAAGAGTGCGAGAGTTTATCGCTCACAATTCTCGCCACAACGATTGAAAATGCGGTAAAAGTACAAAGAGGGTCATCAGCAATGGGGCGCCCACTTGACGGATATCATCTTATTCTTTGTAGGTTTTTTGAAGTCGCGAGTCTATGTGAACAAGCCATAGAGTCTGAAAGCACTCAAAGAGAATATTAGACAAGAGTGCGAGAGTTTATCGCTCACAATTCTCGCCACAACGATTGAAAATGCGGTAAAAGTACAAAGAGGGTCATCAGCAATGGGGCGCCCACTTGACGGATAAAATTATATGGTTTAATTTCAAAGTTATAGTCAAGCAGCATTTGGTAAGAGTTTATTTTTATGCGTCATCCTGTATAAACAATGAAGGACCTTTTATGGGAGATTAAATAAAGAAATTATTAAATAAAAAAGTAAATTATTCGAATACACATATTTTATAAACTTGACATAAACTTTTAGTTAACTGTTAAAAACTATTAAAATTTGATCCAAATAATTACTTTGTTGCACATATTGTCAAACAATAGACATTAAAGACCTATACTTTAATTACAGGGAAAACTATTCAAACGGATAGAACTACAATGATTCTAATTTTAATTGTCAGATATATAAAAATGTGGAACCAAATTTTATACATATGTATTTCATGATGTTAAATACACCATCACTTACTCATAGTAATCATAAGTGTAGGGTATAGAAATCATTGTAGCCAAAATTTTAATTTATTTATTTTATACTAGCTAAATTCAAATGTTTGCTCCAAGTGCGTCATTGCTCTCTTAATTTATACTCTAGGAATTAATAAACAATATTTTGTCTTAATTGTATCTGAAACCACCAACTCCATTATATCACTTCATTTCATTTCATTTATATTAAGTCTACTCGTATTCAAGCTCTGATGAACATCTATTTAAATGTAATTTAATATCACTTATACCACACGTTGTACTGTCATTACAACGTTATGGCGACGTATGATTTATAGAAAACAAACATAATTAAATTATGTATATGCAATGTCATTACCATAATTCAATGAACACGTACTTTCCCAGGAAAGACCATATTTATTACAACATTAATCTTTAAAACATGTGCTCTTTTACAGATGGGGTGGTGGATTCATAAATTACACAAAACACTTAACAATTCTGATGGTGTAGAAAATTTCGAATTTTTTACAGACTTTAAGGAACAAATGGTTTCCGCAAAAAAAAATCGCTATAGCTGGATCAATTTGGGACATTCTTTGAAATGTAAAATATCGATTGAGTATTTAAAAATAGAAACAATAAAAGAAAAGTGTTATAAATAAACATTGAAATGTAACAAGAAGGTTGGGTGAGTGTTTTAAATTGAGTTTTGGTGTAGGAAATCTAAGAGCATTTTTGTTCTTCTTATGTGTTTTTTTAACGATATTTCTTAAGAACTTTGTGATACCTTAGAGTTATGCATTGATTTGTTTAAGGTTTACGTTTTCCCATAAAAATATGTCAACTCTTTTTTCAGGGGTTTATTATAGACACTTTCATATTTTAAACATCTACCTCAAAATGTTTTACTTATAAAAATGTCTTTCTAGAAATTGACACTAAATACTTTATACTGTAACAATAAACAAATATGATATTATATGCCTAAGATGATTCATGTTCCCATGGTGGAGGTTATATTGTATCTCGATTCACCTTAACGTTTATACACATACGCAAATATAAGTTCATGCATATCCAACGTTGCACATGACTACTTATTCTGTTTCACAGTGTTGTTTATATTAAGTTTTGCATTGATGTTGAAAACATTTACAAAGTCATTTTATGTTACTTTTCATGCAAGCTGGCAGCGGTAGAAATGATTTACATTCACGTGAATGTGATTTATTATAACGCATTATATTGCCAGTACTTATGTACATCATAATTAAAATGTAAATGACTTCCTTCCCATTCTGAGAAAATGTAATCTACCGGAATAAGTTTTCACAAAAGCACATATGCGTGTGGAGAAACAAATGGATAAACAAATTGTCACATAGGGATTTAATTACTTAACTCTTTAAAATGATAGTGACTTACCTTAAAGTTAATGTTGTACAAGAAAGAAAATATATCACAATTATTTATTATACACTGGCTTTCCATTCAGCTTCTGCTCGTGAACCCACGTGATTCGATGCCATACTAAGGTCTACATTGTTGTATACTGTTACACATTATTATTTATAACACTCTAAATTCAAGCTGTGCGAGTTACGTTGTCAATTACAAAATAATTTAAATCACTCATACATCACGTAGTATTGCCTAAATGCGGGGTGTAGCGTATGATTAATATGAATGAAATTCAATTACCCTTTACATGGTACATGATTGTTTCTTAATGGCTATGACGGCCTGTGAATAATAACTCATGGTTTATACACTTTATGGGTTCCTTAACTCTACAACATTATTCATTGCCAAGAGGTGTTGTCTGTCGACCGGATAATATTTTACAAAATGCAAGAAAAAGGTTAACAAAATTCTGTGCAAGGACTTAAGTGTCTTGGTTTAGAAAGTCAACAAAGAAAAAACAATTTGATATATATATCTTTTTTAGTTATTTGTGTGGGGTTTTTGTAGTGAATTCTATCAAGTGAACAATTGTGATTAAATATTTTATTTCATCACCTATATGGAAATGGTTGTAGTTGGGATTCCATTGTAGATACTTAAAAGACACAAATTATACTGGGAGTAGATTGCATTAAGGCAGTTTAATATTTTTTGTGTGCCTGGCTTTGACCACACTAATGTTCAGAGCTGTAAGCATGAAATGATATTGTTTAGTTACGATTAAAGGTTAGTAAAGGTGTTAAATGTAATAAAAATACCATCAGGTTATAAATAAATAAAAAGATTTAAAAAAAGTATTTATGGACAACAAGGAATCTTAGAACTCCAATTACACTGTTGTACAAAATTAAAATATTTTCTTGACAATTAAGAAATTGCAATATTGAGATATTTTAAAATTAATATTAAAGTTGACTTGTTTGAGTTTTTCATTTCAGCCCTGTATTCACTTTTTCTAAAATTGTCATTGCCATAAGAATTACGTGTATAAAAAATAAAGACAATTTCATGAACCAAAAATTTTGCTCACTTTTCCGTCGCTTGGTACTCAACTGTTTGGGAAAATTTCGTAAGCAAAATCAATTGTAGGGTTCTTACACCAAAGTTATTTAGTACGTAATAGGGATGCTAAACGGGACTGATTTTAAAAAACCCCGGGATTTTCGGGATTTCGGGATCCCGGGATTTTCCGGCATTTCGGGATTCTATTTTAAAGTTTTTTTGGGAACTGGTATATTTTACGGCTTACACTCCAATAAACAACCACTAGGGGGTAGAATACGTTATTCTAAGCAAAAAAAGTAAAATAACAAAATCGGGGCAAATGCATAGTTTCGTAGTTATGGACCCCGAAATTTCGGATATGTGAGAGGGTTATGGCGTTAACGTACCGTGTAAAGCCATTAATACCAGTTTTTTGTATAAAACAATTCAAAACAAACTCATAAAATAATGTAGCACTTTTTAATAAGTCGCTTAATTATCGAGTTATCTGATGTTTAAGTCTCTCAAACAAAAACAAAAATTATTTTAAAAAACATTTTAAATTTTTGTTTAAGAAACATAAACATCCGATAACTCGATAACTAAGCGACTTATCGAAAAATGCTACATTTTTGTTTTATACAAAAGAGTGATATCAATGGCTTTACACGGTACGTTTGTGGAAAAATTATCCGAAATGGTGTGATCCATAACTCCGAAACTATGCATTTGCCTCGATTTTATTATTTTACTTTATTTGCTTAATGTTTTACCCAACGCAATAAATTTTGTAATTTTTGGAGAGTAAGCCGTATAATAGACATTCATATGCCAAAATTAGCTTAAGTTAAGATGTGTTATTAAACCTTTTGTAGAGGCGCCATTGGTTTTTAAACCCTTTTTGCACAATTTTCATTTTGTTTGAGGTGCACCTTTCGACTCTTCCAAAATGTAACACCACACTGAACTTTTGTCATTGTTTTTAATTTTATGTTTTTCAAAATTAATAATCCCGAAAAATCACGGGATTCGGAATTCATCAATCCCGAAAAATCCCGGGATTCGGGATTTCCCGTTTGCCATCCCTAGTACGTAAACATTTGTTGTAGAGCAAAATGATTTATTTTTCGAAAAATAACAAAGTTCTGACAACGGATTCTGGCACAGGGGGGGTAAACATTCACATTCGTATGATGAAACGGCAAAAATTTTCCACATAAAATTCTACTATAAGTTTCTTAACACACCAAAGCTCAAAATTCAACTTGAATGCCAAATATAAGTCAAAACTGAAAATCCACATAAGTGTTAACTTCAAACTCATTCCGAGTTGGCGCTAAAATGTCCCACAAAACTGCATTTTAGGGGGTTGGTGTGTATTGAAAAATAATCTACGTAAAATTTTACTATAAGTCACCGAACAAAATAAAGCTGTATAAAAAACATCATTTTGTTTTTAATAATTGCTCGGTGCAAGATCAATAATTATTAAAAGTACTTTTTCTATGTAAAAGTACATTTTAATAGAAATATTACAAAGAAATGTGTGAAATTGATCATTATGATGGTTGGCTGGGAATATAGCAATGTCAATGCCCACCAAGGCATATCATCAGCTCCCTTCTCCACAAGTATCAAATCCCAAAGTAAGCGAGATCTCAAGTAAGCGAGAATTGTCTAAT
Organism: Phaonia tiefii; assembly: GCA_963931995.1. NCBI lineage: Eukaryota > Metazoa > Arthropoda > Insecta > Diptera > Muscidae > Phaonia > Phaonia tiefii. Next base: position 361,315,061 of record OZ008367.1, read on the forward strand.
CTCAAGTAAGCGAGAATTGTCTAAACTCCTACTTGTGCGAAAACATCCACAACAATACTCTGCCATAACCAGTGGCGGTTTTAAGCACAGGCAAGCAAGGCATTTGCCGGTGGCCTCGCGCTCAGGCGGCCTCGCATTTTTGCTGTTACAATGTACATAAAAAAAAAAAAAAAAAAAAAAAAAATAGTATGATTGTGTGCGAGTTACAATTTTTTAGGCTAGGCAATTTTTTAGGCTACCCAAACATGGAATAACATACAAATGGAAAAATAAACACATACATACATACGCAATCGAAATGAATGTGCGTGCTATTGATGACTTATTTCTTTTTCGATCTATCGTTGTTGCTTTTTTGTACTATTTTCAGTTTTGTCGATGGTATATGAAAAAATTTATTTAGATCACAACTGTGACCTGCAAATGTTGTCTCTGCTTGCGTCTCATGCTCTCAGTTATACTTCGCTCTTTTATTCTGCTCTCTACCCATCTATTAAACGGGCGACACTAATAGATGGGTAGAGAGCAGAATAAAAGAGCGAAGTATAACTGAGAGCATGAGACGCAAGCAGAGACAACATTTGCAGGTCACAGTTGTGATCTAAATAAATTTTTTCATATACCATCGACAAAACTGAAAATAGTACAAAAAAGCAACAACGATAGATCGAAAAAGAAATAAGTCATCAATAGCACGCACATTCATTTCGATTGCGTATGTATGTATGTGTTTATTTTTCCATTTGTATGTTATTCCATGTTTGGGTATTTTCGTTTCCCTGTGCTCTTATCTCTCTGCGTCAACGGTGGTAGTATCAAACGAAAAGACATATGAGTTGTGTTTTTTTCAAACGCTGCATAATACAAATTATTTGCTTTCCATTTCACTTCTAAATTATAATTCTTGTAGTTTGGACGTTCTTTTTTGGTATTCCTTGTAATTTATGCGATTTTAATATTTGTTGACGACTTCTGCTTTTCTCCTGGTTATTCTTCTGATTACATACACTTTATATTGACGACTTCTGCTCTTCCCTTGGTTATTCTTCTGATTATTGGCTTTATAATATATCAATATTATATAAATACCGTATTATAAATTGATAAATATCAAACTTTAGTAAAAGTTACAATTCATATTCATCGTTATTCAAAGATGAATCGTCATCGTGACCGAGACACTGGAAGAAAATGGACTTCGGGTGCCGAAAAAATAAGAAATAAAAAAAAACGTGCAGATACGTTGAAGAAAATTAAACCATTGACAAGTTTTTTTAATATTTCATCGAGTTCTGAAACAACTTTCGATGCAGGTGCTAGTACTTCGCGAGATGTTCCTGAAGAATTGGTTGAAATTTTATCTGACCAGTCTGCAGCATCTTTAAGGTCTTTATCTCCTGTTGCTGTTGTTTCAAATTCTGAAAATTCGGTCTTATTACCGGAAACTTATGAAAAAGATCATGAAATGCATTTGTCTCAAGAATCTTCCTTATCGTCCAATGATTCTGATATAGCTTCGAATTCTCAATTGCATCAAGAACAACAAGATATTTCAATTGATAATATTGTTATAGTTTCAGACGACCCGGCGATATGGCCCATTTCATTTAATGAACAAGAAAGAGTTGATGTTATTAAAAAAGGACCGACTCAGGTTAAGGAGATTAATTTTAGAGCCGATAAATCTGGTCGTAGATTTAATACCAGTTACTACACTAGAATTCTTGCTAATGGTGAAGAAGTTAATAGAAGCTGGCTAGTGTATTCTATTCAAAATAACACGATATTTTGCTTTTGTTGCAAACTTTTCTCCACCCGAAAAATATGTTTATCGTCGACTGAAGGTTATTCAGATTGGAAAAATATAGGTTCTAGTTTAAAACAACATGATAAGTCTCAGGATCATATTAGCTGTATGCAAAAATGGATGAACATGGCAGTTAATTTAAAAGCAAATGCAACAATTGATAAAAATTTGCAGAGAATGATAGAAAATGAAAAAAAGCATTGGCGCTTGGTACTTGAACGTCTTTTTGCTATTGTCATAATGTTATCTGAAAGAGCATTAGCTTTTCGTGGACACCGTGAGCAACTTTATCAGCCTAATAATGGAAACTTCTTAGCACAAGTAGAACTTCTTGCTAAATTCGATCCAGTTATGTTAGAACATCTGAGACGAATAAAAAATAAAGAATGCTTTGACACATATCTTGGGAAAAATGTGCAGAATGAAATAATTGGTCTTATATCAAGAAGAATACTGAAAACTATCGTATCTTCTGTACAGTCATCAAAATATTTTTCTGTTATCATGGATTGCACACCTGATGTCAGTCATAAAGAACAGCTTTCTATTCTTTTGAGATGCGTTACAATTAACCAGAAAGAAGTACAAATCGAAGAATTTTTTTGTGGATTTTTTCATATAACTGATAGTACTGGTTCAGGTTTAGTTGAAACTTTTTTAAATTTGTTAACTGAGTATAATTTGGATCTAATGAATTGTCGAGGGCAATCGTATGATAATGGTGCTAACATGCGAGGGCAATACAAAGGTGTTCAAGCTTTAATCAAAGTACAAAATCCCAGAGCTTTCTACGTTCCATGTGCTAACCACACATTTAATCTTATGGTATGCGATGCTGCGAAATCAGTACCAATTGCAATTAACTTTTTCGGTACTATTCAACGAATTTTTACCTTTTTTGCTGCATCAGCTGTTCGATGGGACATACTGCAAAGTACTTGTAAAATAACTGTTAAATCATTATCAGATACGCGTTGGGAAAGCCGTATAAACAGTATAAAAGTTGTAAAAGATAATTTGGTTGAAATTATAGAAGCCTTATATAAAGTTGCTGATAGCAGTTCAATTGGAGTTGCTGTTTCTGAAGCTAACAGCCTTGCGAATGAGATATCGTCGTATCAGTTTATACTTTCACTCATAATTTGGCATGATATACTGTATGAAATTAACAAAGTAAGCAAGATTATGCAGAATCCATCGGCAGATATTTCCATTATGATAAAATTGGTAGAAACTACGAAAATTTTTTTCGAAACATTCAGAAGTGATGAATCATTTGAAGCTATTATCAAAAAATCTGAAGAAATAGCTATAAAATTAGGCACTGAACCACTATTTCCTCAAGTGCGACTTAGCCGAAAACGACGTTTTTTTGAATATGAAGGAACTGATACACCACTGAATGGAAAGTCCAAATATAAAATCGAATTTTTTAATGCAATAATTGATGTTGCTTCAGTAAGCCTAAATGAAAGATTCAAAATGCTTGATTCATACAACAAAATATTTGGATTTTTGACTCGTACCGAAAAATTGCGAAGTTTAGATGCAAATGAACTGTTGAGTGTTTGTAAAAATTTAGAAATAGCACTTACACAACCAAATACAGAAGAATCTGACGTGAACCATGAAGAGTTATTCTCTGAAATAAATACATTTTTAAGTCTGGAAGCATCGGTGGAATCGAAAGGTGCATTGGAAATTTTGAAGTATATTACTGGAAATTCTTTAATAGAAATTTTTCCAAATTTATTTATTGCCCTACGTATTTTACTCACTTCCCCTATCTCAGTGGCAAGCGCAGAGAGGTCGTTTTCTAAATTAAAGCTCATTAAAAACTATTTACGTTCCACTATGGGTCAAGACCGCTTATCTGCATTAGCTTTAATTTCAATCGAAAGTAAAATAAGTCGGTCCTTGGACTGTTCTGAATTAATTGATGAGTTTGCGTCTATTAAAGCCCGAAAAGTTAAATTTTAAATTTCTACATAATATACATTAAAATTCAATCAATCCTCCTAAAATCTATAAAAAAAAAAAAACTAGTTACTTTAAATTTAAAAACTGTTTTTGCGATTTTTTTTTGGTTACGTTGCAAGAACAGAACACAAGAATAGAAACCCCAAGCTAATATAATAGATTCGGCCTCGCACTAAAAACTTGCCTATGGCCTCGCATATGGTAAAACCGCCACTGGCCATAACCATCAATATTCGCAACATTTCTTTCCTATGCATGCTTTCATCGAAAGCCATTGCATAGATGTTGTTGTTTCAAAAAAGAAACAACGATTGCCATGAGATTGTCGTTTAGAGTGTACCGTCTTCATATTTATTTCCGTTTGAGTATTCCGTATTCGATCGCAATTCAATTCAATTATTAAAAACTTAACAACTGAAAGATCGAATAATATAATATAATAAAATAAACTCAAACCCCCTCTACCAGAATCCGTTGTAAGAACCTTGTTATTTTTTTTTTGTGTTCCACAGTGTAATTGTTTGGGACCGATTTTGGCATTTCGATAATTCGATAATATTAATGGAGTGCAAAGATGAATTAATAATGAAATATTTGCAAGGTAAATCAAAGATATGGTAACTCTTCCGTTTTCTATGACAATTTTATGGCCGTAACAATTTCAGCAGAACTGAATACTGGACTGAAATGAGAAAGTCATACAAGTGAATTTGAATATTGATTTAAAAATGTCTCAATATTACAATTTCTCAATTGTCAAGAAAATATTGCAATTTTGTGCAAAAGTGTAATAATCACTGTTCTTAGATTCGTCGATGTCCATAAATACTTTTTTCCAATTTTATATATTTATAACCTGATGGTATTTCTATACCATTTACCACCTTTACCAACCTCTTAGCGTAACCCAACAAAGTCATTCCATGCTGACAGCTCTCAAATTTATTGTGCTCAAAGCAAGGGACACAAAAAATATCAAACTGCCATAACTCAATTTACTCCCAATATAATTTGTATCCTTTAAGTATCTACAATGAAATCCAAACAACAACCATTTCCATAAAGGGGATGAAATAAAATAATTAATCACAATTGTTCACTCGGAAGAATTCACTAAAAAAACACGCACACACACAAGTAAATAAAAAAATATATATCAAAATGTTTTTTCTTTGTAGACTTTCTAAATTATGACACTTTTTCTCTTAAGTCTTTACACAGGATTTTGTTAACCTTTTTCTTGCATTTTGTAAAATAATATCCGGTCGACAGACAACACCTCTTGGCAATGAATAATGTTGTAGAGTTAAGTAACCCATAAAGTGTATAAACCATGAGTTATTATTCACAGGCCGTCATAGCCATTAAGAAACAATCATGTACCATGTAAAGGGTAATTGAATTTCATTCATATTAATCATACGCCCAACCCGTATTAAGGCAATACCGCGTGATGTATGAGTGATTTAAATTATTTTGTAAATGACAACGTAATTCGCACAGCTTGAATTTTGAATGTTATATGTAATAATGTGTAATTGTAGATAATAGTGAAGACCTTAGAATGGCATCGAGTCAAGTGAGGTCACGAGCAGAAGCTGTAGGGAAAGTCAGCGAGGACTTGCAGTACAGTTATAACAAATAATTGTAGTTATAACAAATAATTGTGCTATATTTCGCAAGAACTGAATACGAAGCTTTATTCCGTCTCTTTTAATAAAACTGATAATTTTAATTTATTCAAGTTCAAGACCCCACTCATCTCTATCGAATAGAGATGATATAGTTTTTAACAGTTTTTGCAAAATACCAGAGAACACATACAAATTATCAAATAAAATTTAAATTATTTATTTCCTCATGAGAATTGCATTATACAGAATTAATTGAACTTTTGATATTTTCTCAATATCACTTCGGTCGTGTCAATATTAATTTGGATTTAACTATATCGATTTGGATTTATCTATATCAATTTGTTTATCTTTATATCAATTTCCTTTTCCTCAGCATAAATTATTATTTTATCAATAATTATACTTTTATTCTCTTTATCAATTTATGTATAAATTCGTATTAATTAGAATTATTAATTCGTATTAATTCACATGGAGTTGAAGTAGCATTAGAAGTAGGTGTCAGAGGCGTAGAACTTAAAATGGCGGATTCAGATTGCAGTGTAATTGAAAATCAGATTAATTCAAATTAAAATTGCATTAAAAAATATTATACTCAAACTGACTAATATTCGTATTCACATGACTAATTCTGTCATCTGACTACCGATTTTTTATTCATAACGCCTGCAACCGATATGTGAGTGACTACGAAGTCAACAAATAAATTGTAACTTGACGATCAAGTGTCGTTTTGCTAACAACACTCATGATTATCGGGATTGCATAATGGTTTGGTATTGAAAATAATAATAATTGAAATGAAGACAGATATGTTCATGTTATAGTTACACAGTAAATAGAAAATTGTTATGAATGAACTCCTGACTAAAGCTCTGTATTCACTTCTTGCGAAAAGTTCGTAATGAATATTGTCATTTATGTCTATACCAACGCAGCATGAAAAGGTAGAAGCAATACTACAAAAATTACAACAAGGCAACAACAACTGGCATCCTGCTTTTGATTGGTGCTTAGTTCATATCAATATCAATGTACAACGTACATACAAAAAAGGTAAACAACATTTGACAGCTAGTACGCACCAAGTTGATGCAAAATCAGCTGTTCTTATATCACAACCTTCTTGAGCAGCCTTGGTCTACACGGAAATTTTTGTTGCACAGAGTTACATCCTATCTCTGATTTACCTTCCAAGTATGACATTAATAATTCATACTTCATTTTTGATTTTACGAATGTGGTGTAAATTTTGTTGGCTGAAATTATCGAAAAGTCAAAATTCCGATCCTACAAAATTATCAAATACTTGTGTTCGTACGAAGAATATTCTAAATAACAACCCTGTAATTGATTGTGTTCACGAAACTTTAACATACAGCTGAGTATCAAAATTATCGCTCCACGAAATTTTAGTTATTTTTAAATTCGTTATACAAACTTGGGACTGTCCGTGGAGGTGGATAGTTTCTGATTGCCATTCACTTGGGAGTGGCCAGAAATGATTCCTTGATTGAGCAGTCCAAGCAGCTCACTACTTTCACGCAGTATGTCCTGGGCAATAGCTTTTCGGAAACCTCCGTTAACTAGCTCGAGTGAGAAGGCGAAACAAATGAGCATCAAATCAGGTTCAGTAAGTGACTGATGTCACTGAAGCTCATCAAACAATCGACCATATTCTTTTGTCCTTAGAAGGCGGATGAGCCAAACATACGGGCCAACGGGGGATAGAAACTAAATGAAGAAAATCCAGGTTCAACATATCGCATCCTGGTCAGCGTCTGATCCATAATGGGCGGCTGCAATCAAATATCCTGGCAGTAGGTAAAATGCAAAAACACGGTGGGCTGGGTTTACCTCCCGCCACCGTTTATAATGGCAGTGAAAATACGTAAACGAACAAGAAAACATAAACAACCCCTATTTGCTGACGACCCCCGCAAACGTTATAAGGACCGCGATTTACGGATATGCACTTGGAATGTAAGAACCCTATATAGATCCGGTGCAAGTATCCCACTGGCAGATGTCCTCGAAAGTTATAAGGCTGACATTACCGCTATCCAGGAAATGCGATGGACAGGACATGGCTGCACAAGAAAAAGAAACTGCGATATATACTACAGTTGCCATGAAAAAAAACATGAATTTGGTTGCGGATTTGTAGTTGGCAAAACACTACGACATCTAGTCTCTAGGTTCAATCCTGTGAGTGAACGTATAGCCACAATCCACATAAAAGCGAAACAGTTTTATATTTCCCTAATTTGTGTCCATGCTCCGACAGAAGAGAAAGATGATGATGCCAAAGACATATTCTTTGAGCTCCTAGAGGAAACGTATGACCGCTGCCCTGGCCATGACATTAAGATTGTACTAGGAGATTTTAATGCCAAAGTAGGAAGGGAGAATGTGTTTAATCCAACTATTAGCAATTTCAGTCTACATGCTGACAGTTCCTACAACGGTACGAGACTGATTGACTTTGCCGCGGCAAAAAACATGGTCATTAGTGGTACAAGATTTCAGCATAAAGACATCCACAAGGCTACTTGGGTATCCCCTGATCAAAGAACTAAGAACCAAATTGATCCCGTGGTAATTGATGGAAGGCACTCATCCAGTGTAATGGACGTACGAGTGATCAGAGGAGCTAACATTGATTCTGATCACTACCTGGTAGCAGCAAAGGTTCGCACAAGATTAAGTAGAGCGAGAATCGTACGAAACCAGACGCAGATAAAGCTAGACATCGGAAAGCTGCAATTCCCAGTGGTAGCCACAGCCTACTCAAGGAAGCTCTCGTAACTTTTGGTACAGAACCCATCTCCTCCCGATGACGTTCCTGAAGCGCAGTGGAACCCCATTTCCGACTTTATAAAAACTGCCGCAACAACGGTAGTTGGTTTTGAAAAACCACTTTGCAGCAAACCATGGTACGATGAAGAGTGTCGCACAAATGACGAAAAGAACGCTGCACGTATGGTAATGTTTCAGTCAACTGCAACGCGAGCTGCAACTGAGCGGTATAGGGAGAAGAGAAAGGAGGTAAACCGTCTCTTTAGGTGTAAGAAACGGCAGTGGAGAAAGCGCGAGAGTGAGAAAATTGAGACATACAGAAGGAAGAACGAAGCCCGAAAAATCTACCAAAAAGTTAAAAACGGAACAAATGGACATAGTTCAGGGCCCCCCTTCTGTAAATACAAGGACGGAAATCTCGTCGCAGATGTGCAGAGCATGTTGGGAATATGGAGAGAGCATTTCTCCGCGCTACTAGTACCTGAGATATCCAATGACGATGGGACAATCGATCACAATATGGACGACGACGTCGATTGCCCCCCTCCTAACCAAGACGAGGTCAGAACACCTATTGCCCGGCTTAAGAACAACAAAGCCGCAGGAGCCGATGGATTACCGGCGGAGCTGTTTAAGGCTGGCGGCGATGAGCTGATAAGGTGCATGCATCAGCTCATTAGCAAAATTTGGTTAGATGAATGCATGCCCGGCGATTGGAGTCTCAGTGTACTATGTCCCATATTTAAAAAAGGTGACCCGAGTATCTGTGCCAACTACCGTGGAATAAGCCATTTATCCATAGCATATAAGGTTCTATCAAGTATAATGTGCGAAAGACTAAAACCAATTATCGCTGACCTGATTGGACCATACCAGTGTGGCTTTAGGCCTGGAAAATCGACAACTGACCAGATTTTCACGCTACGCCAAATCCTGGAGAAGACACACGAAAAACAAATCGACACCTATCATATATTTATCGATTATAAAGCGGCCTTCGATAGTCCGATTCGGGAGAAACTCTATAAATCAATGTCTGAGCTTGGTATTCCTGCAAAACTCATACGCCTTTGCAGGATGACCTTGACGAACACCAAATCCGCAATGAAAGTTGGTAAGGATCTTACCGAACCTTTCGAAACTAAGCGAGGCCTCAGGCAAGGTGACACCCTATCGTGCGATCTCTTTAACATCTTAATGGAGATCATTATGAGAAAAGCTGCAGTCAACATGAATAAAACCATCAGCAGCAAAAGTCACATGCTGCTCGCGTATGCTGATGATATCGATATCATTGGACGCACAGTTAAAGAAATTACTGCGGTGTCTTCGAGAATTGAGAAGGAATCAGCAAAAGTGGGTCTCAAAGTAAATGAGGACAAGACAAAATTAGTGGTTTCAACGAACAGGTCCTCCACGCGATTAGACCAAAGCGTGAACGTTGATAACCGTCATAACTTCGAGGTAGTGGACGAATTTATATACCTCGGATCTGCCGTGAACAAAAACAACAACGTCAGCCTTGAGATCAAGCGGAGAATTGTGCTTGAGAATAGATGTTATTTTGGGCTAAACAAGCACTTTAGAGATAAAGCCCTCTCTCGAGTAACAAAAGTCCAGCTGTACCAGACTCTCATTCAACCTGTCTTGCTTTATGGCGCAGAATCCTGGGTCCGTCCTGGAATCCTGGACGAAACATCTGTAGGAGTCTTCGAGAAAAAAATACTCCGAAAAATTTATACTCAACGGCGAGTATCGGCGACGCATGAATCATGAGCTGTATGAGCTTTATCCTGACATTGACATAGTTAAGCGGATCAAGATAACGCGATTGCGCTGGCTAGGCCATGTCAGTAGAATGGATGAAGATGAACCAGCGCGAAGGGCTGAGATATGTTGTAAATATGGGCGGGATTGGACAAAGGGGCGTGGTACCTTCATATAAATAATTTATAGACAAAAACTACGATTTTTACGGGTTGGTTATTTTTATACACGCACTTCTTATGGAAACGAAAATTCCATAAGAGCTGAATACAAGGCTTAATAGAGTAACTAAAACACCGTATCTATTCAAGGTGTTTAACACGTTTAGTATGTTTCGAGGCCAAAATCAGCAGATTTTTCATACAATAATCAGCTGATGTCGGTGCAAAAACATGTTAAACGTGTTAAGCACGCTAAGTGGAAACGTAGCCTAAGCGACATTGAAATGTCGGTATACCTGAACTTGTGTGGATTTCAACCCACCAAACATATGTTTTGCCGTACAAAAATCAGCTGTTTATGATCAGCTGTTTATGTTTTTATTGTTCATATAGACTCGTGACTTCAAAATCACCAACAATTTAAGTCCGGAATGGTTAATTCGGTCGATCTTGCCGGTCACTGCAAATCGCCAAAACGAGACATTGAAATTGGCTACCCCAAAACGCATCCCTCAAATTTCCCATTGGCTTTGTGTGCAATTGGATTATCCTGCTGGAATCACATGCCCTCTACTCCAATGTATCAATTTACGGCACTAAAAACTCGCTCACTAGTCACATTAACCGTGTTCCCCATAACGTCCTCGAAAGGTCCTCGATAATGGTCGATTATATCTCCGGCTTCAATGGGGTACCATGCAGTAACTTGTGTGGATGCAATGGGCCTTGGTCTTGTTAGCTTAGACGCGATTGAAGATCTGCAGGCTTTTGCTGATGGATTGCCTGAAGTTTTAAAAGAACATATTAAAGTGGGATGCAGAGGAACAAGTAATGACCGATTGCATGGAGCGTCATATGATCTATGTTGACGGCTTATCTGCGGCATCTTCAGTCCCAGCGGCAATATTCTCGTCGGAAAGAGCACTACGAGGCTTTCCGGTGCCTCTTTTGTCACGTGTTTTTCCAATCTCTTCAGGGCTAGCGGCGAAATGCCTTATTGCCAGTTTTTGAGTCAGGGATCATCTTCGTTTCTTAGTTAAATTGTGGTTAAGCAATGAATTGAGATATTCAGTCAATGGTTAACAATGATTTAACAACACATTACATTACTGACTGTCAAAATGATAAATGTAAGATTGTATAAAATACATGTTCCTGTATTCAACATTTGTACACATACTTTCAGCCTTGATCCTTAAATTGTTGCATATATATATTTTTTAGAAGCCGTCGGTGGTGCAATGGCTAGTATGCGGGGCTCTTGTACATGAGCACGTGGGTTCGATCCCTGCTCTGACCACCTTAAAATTTCCTTCGACGACGGCCACCTCGCTTAGTGATGGCGATACTATCGAGTGCTCAGCTATGAAAACGCTTCTCAAAACTACCGTTCGGACCCGGTGTAAAACTGTAGGTCCCAATCAGTGAGAGTAAAACTAGAAAGCGCACAGCTCACTGGTTGTAAGAAGCTCTCCCTAATTCCTTCATGGGATGTAATGGGAAACCATTTATTTATTCTAATTTGCTCTATGGTTTAGGTGCATAAATCTCAAAAATAAATAAAATTTTTGACATTACACAAAACCTGCAAAGTATGTAACTGTTTCAAAAATGTATGTTTTTAAGATAATACACGAGTCTTAAATATTAAGGCTGTTTTTTATTCCATTAAGCTATTGGCACTTACGACTTTCCAAATAAAACGATCCACACTTAATATTACGAAATGTGGCAACATTTACTGTAATGGGTGAAAAAATACGATACGGCAGCACGTTTGTAGCCAGTGCCTACAAATACATGGTAGCAGCAGATGTTGTTGTAATTGTAAGCAGCAACAACAAACATTTTATTTTCGTTCATTCGTTTCAGTTGCCAAACTCTACACAAATATATATCAACAATACAAGAATACAAAAAGTATAAAAACAAACTACATATGATTTTGACAAGTGAACCGAAAAATTACATGGAAAAATTGTAATCTCCTATTTAAACTACTATACCTGGCATAATTCTACATTGATTAATATGTATTATAACATTTACCGCGCGTTGTCGTGAACAATTTAATTACAAATTTGTTTGCAATCGGAAATAAAAATCTATCCTTCAAATTTAGAGATATAAAACTATGCGTAGTCTTCCATTAAATAAAGTAATTTGAATGAACATACCATGTGTAAGGCATTTTGCAAATGGCTCTGTTTGAGTCTCTCCTTCAGAACATTTTCATTCACAAGAAATGATAACAACATTTATCTAAGATAACTTTTTGTTGCCATTTCTTGAAATTGAACATGTGGCAACATTGTCATTGCTCAAGTCAGAATTTACGTGGGAAATTGAAATTCCACTTAATATCGCTTAGCTGTCCGGTACAAATTAAGCTATAATTAACTTTAGCGGGGTAAAAAAAACACACTTATTGTCTTCTAACACGATTCAAAATTATTCAATGTTCTTAAAAAGGCTCAATAACTGAATTAAATTTAATTAAATTCTTGTTTAAGTTTCAATTAAACGCATTATTATATTTTCTATATCACATATTAGTTCCACCTTTTTAGCTACAACAGTTTCTCGACATTACCTTTACCTTTGTACATTTGAGAATTGTTATTTTTAGCGACATGATTTTTCTCCGTATTACATGTTGCACATAAATTACTAAGTCAGTGTGGCAGACAACGTTCCAATTTATAATTCCCAACATATACTCCAGTGGTAGCATAGTACACATATAATCATTAATCAATTCCTAGTACATCCTCGTACAGCATCTTCATTCATGACATTTGTTACATTTTTGAGCTGGGGAAACATACACCCCGCCACGACGTATGACTTGTAAGGCATTTAGAGGGCAAACACAGCCATGAAGAATTCGCCGCATTGGTCTGTATTGCGAATATGTACATAAATACTTTAATGATTTGAGGGGTGAACACAGCAGAAAAGCCATCAACTGTATAAAACACTCTACTGGGATGTCCTGTAATTCCTATAATTTTACTCACTTCCATACAAGAGGAGACCCTTAAGTCAATAAATACTTCAGTTATGAATGGTTGTTTTTATACTTTTCCTGCCTGTACGTGTCTTTTGTTTGGTGGGGCAACGAAGGAGATTGTGGCTGTGGGTATAAAATTTATTGTTGCTCCTGCTGACACACAATCATTTACGTAAACATTCGTGTTTAGGATGAAAAAAATCATAATTTAAAGTCCGCATGATGCCGTGAGTAGCAGATTTAAGTTAAACCGCAAACTTTTGCCGGCAAAGAGAAATCAGTTGTGTTTTTTTTTTTTTTGTTGTAAAGTGGAAAGGTGATTTAGTTCGTTAAACAAAGTTTCGAAATAATTTAAAAATTCATTTGCACTTTTTTAGAACACCTTTTCTGAAGTTTAGCGTAAAATGGACTTTACACATTTTAGAGACTTGCATATTTTATCCTTAACATATTTCAATTATTTATATATTTTTTTAGAGAAAATTGTTTACTTTGTTGCGTTTTGTCTCCTTTTTAGCGTTGGTTTATTTAATGCTAATAAAACGTGGTGCTTTAAAAATTATTATAATTTACACTTAGCGCTTTTATATTAAGCGTGTTTTTTTTACCCCGCTAAAGTTAATTATAGCTTATAGGACAGCTAAGCGATATTAAGTGGCATTTCAATTTCCCACTTAAATTCCGACTTGAGCAATGACAATGTTGCCACATGTTAAATTTCAAGAAATAGCAACAAAAATGTATCTTAGATAAATTTTGTTATCATTTTTTGTGAATGAAAATGTTATCAAGGAGAGACTCGAAAGCAAAATTTTGCAAAATGGCTTCCACGTGGTCAGTTCATTTCATTATTTTATTTAATGGAAGACAATGTGTATTTTTATATCTCTAAATTTGAAGGATAGATTTTTATTTCCGATTGAAAGAAAATTGGAATTAAATTGTTCACAATGTTATATGGTATTGATCATGGTTTAATTATCTAGCAGGTACAGTCGTTTAAACATTTAATTAAACATTTAATTAATTATTTGTGTAAACTATGACAACTGAAACAAATGAACGAAATTAAAATTTCTGTTGTTGCTGCTTACAACTACAACAGCATTTGCTGCTACCATGTATTTGTGGCACATGGTACAAACGTGTTGCCGTATCGCATTTTTTCACCCATTACAGCAAATGTTGCCACATTACGGAGTGTTAAGTGTGGATCGTTTTATTTGGAAAGCCGTAAGTGGCGATAGCTTAATGGAATAAAAAAACAGCCTTATTATTGTAATACTCGATAACGTTTAACACACACTAGCGAACGAGGTGTAAGCTTCCCGGTTCCATCTGCTTTCTGACAGCTCAATGGAATGAAAATATTTATTAAATTGAAGACATATATGGCGGAAAGGATCATTATTGGCATAGTTTGTTTGAAAGTACATATTCTAATTGTACGGGATGACAGTTTCTAGTAAATCTGGATGAAAGCTGAATTCGGCCTAACAAGAAATTCGAATCAAGATGACCTCGGATAATGCTCAACAGGAAAGAAATATTAGGCATCGTTTCAAGGCTTTTCAATGTTGCTATCTTTACAAGACCGAGTCGGAATTTATAAAATGGCAAAGCTTACAAATTCCATACCCGCCTATGAAGACAAAAAACAAAAAATTACTTTTGAGATTAATTTTGGGGGTACCTGTTTTCGGTTAAACTGACGAGTAGAAACCGGTTTCGGGTTTTATGACAAAATGGAAAGCTATACGATTTATACAAATGTTGTATTTTTAATTCAGTCTATTTGAATTTTGAGATCGATGTTATTATAAAAAATAAAAAAACAAATAAATAATAAATAAAGAACAATTAAATTCCATATTGAAGTTATTCTCTTTTAAAATCATATTTCAAGCGTAAAATAAAATTTACAGTTGCGGTCAATATAATAGCAGCGAACAACTGATGTAAACGTCTTATAAAGGATGCAAAGACGACCAAGAATTAGACAACCAGAAGATGTGCGCAATTAACAACCCTCGTGAAAGAGAACCAAAAAGTGGTAAAATTTCACTCAAACACATTTCTCTCTCGCGTCATGTCTTGCATAGTTTATGTAATTTTACTACATCATGGTTGGAGTTTGTATAGTTAAATACAATAACACTATCAAAAAGCGGCTCGTGTATTGAAATATTCAATGAAGAGTGTAAGAGAGAGCAGAGAACAAAAAGGATGTACAGGTAGAGAAGAAAAACACCCCGCAATTTGGCAACCCTAGTAGAAGAGAACAAAAAAGTCGACGCGATTCACTCAAACGCATTTCTTTCCCTCGTTAAAACTTGATTATTTCATACTTTTTACATACTTTATGAAATTTTACTTATGTAAATATGGTAGGAATTTCTATAGTTAGGTAGAATAACATCATCAGAAAACTGCTCGTGTATTGAAATATTCCACGAAGAGAGTAAGAGAGCGAGCAGAGAAACAACACGCTTCACTCGTTTTCTTTGTTGGCATTCCACTCCATGAGTAAATTTTCTTCTCTATACAATAGTTGCTTTATGCAGAGAATGGCTAGGGTTTCACTCGTTTTGTTTGTTGGCATTCGAGTGAAGAGAAATTTTGACGGTCTACTTGTACATCGTTTTTGAAGGGTGTCTCAGTAATAACGCATTTACACCACCGTTTATTGCGGCCAGGTTCGCGATAAACTTATTCTCTAATCTTTGCCGTTTACACCACCTAATTTGAGATTAAATGCTCATTTCAGATGGCAACTCCGTGCTTAGACAAACTCAGCGCCGAGACAAAATTATTGACGACGGCGGCAGAACAGACAAATTAAGTTGGAGGCTATTGGTTTTGCCAGTTTTGTACAAATTTGGGATGTTTTTGACATAATTGAACCTTTAAAATTGGATCAGTGAGTCAAATCGGCCCAGTCGATAAAATCAGCTCACGGTTTAAACCAATAAGAGCCATTTATATAGGCGGCGTCGTGAGCTTCAAAAAAGTTTTGGTGGCGGCGACGCGTCGGAAAATTTTCGATCGGCTTTCAACTGTAAAACAGACGATTTTTTGTATATGTTTTAATTATGGTTGCATTTTTTAGTAGCTAACAGTGTTGCATCAAAATATTTACCAGCTTAAGGTGGGTACTATGTTTTTTCACGAGGAAAAAATAAGCCCAACCATTTTTTCCCCGTGAAAACACTACCAGTGTTGTGAAGTTGAAAAGTATGTTTTCTACGTGTTTTTGACTGTTTCCGACACAGACACGATATGTTTTTTGTTCCTTTTCAACACATAAATCGACACAATAATATTTTTATTATCGTTTTGACATTTGTTCCACTTGTGGTGCCCATTTCCATATAAACTGTTGGTTTGGTCAACTTTCCAGGTAATTATAAACCTAAACAGTCTGCTGTCGACCCGCTCAAACCCCTTTCTACTTCCATACAGATTCCCGATCAGGTTGAAATTGTCAGTAATGCTGCAGATGAGATGCCGGCAAGCGGAGAATAGCGGGCATGTCAGACTTCTCCAGAATGTTTGATCATCTTAAGATTTTTACGAACATAGGACTGAAGGATATAGTCTGAGGTGGCTGTGTAAGTGATCTCTTCGCTGGCAAGGGAGGTGTATTTAACCAAATAAATCGAGGGAAAAAGGACGGCAGCTGGTGATTTACTCAGCACAAAACGAGCACTGATTTAAACAGCTCACAATGCTCGGAGGAGACGTCCCTAGAAAGGAATCCCTTTTTTTAATAGTATGATAATACCTACATTGTGATAATGTCGCAATACCTAACAATGTTGAAACAGCGCTGGCGATGCTTAGACTGTACAGTAGGCTGGGCCGAAAAAAAAATAATGAAGGTACAGGATTTGGTTAGCAAAACTATCGTTCTATAGTTCAAGTATAATACACAATTACCCCATGCACTTGAAGCAAAAACGAGATTCAATTTCACATTTTCGAAAATTTTAGTATAATTGCGTTATATTTTCAAAATTGTAAGGATGGTGAAATGTAGTGTTTTGCAAAAGTTTTGGAGAAAAAAATTATACGTATGCAATAAATGCAATTTACTTTAAATTTTAAGGAATAAAAGTAACTTTGTTCTTGTTTTTGCTCTTTAAAACTGCAGGAACACAATTTTTAGAATTTAAAATAGATGGGTTTTGTAGACGAAGAAATTACCAATATATGTAGCTTGACTTTTTTCGGCCCTGCCTACTGTATATGTAGTATGCAAAGATTGTGGCAAAAAAAGTAAAGCTCGCTTCATAATCTGCAACGGATGTAATGTACCGTAACACATCTATTGTATGAGACCTTTATCGGAAGCAGTACCCAGTGGTAATTTGAAAGGCAAATTGTGTGCACTGTGTCAAACGTGCGACCAAAATTGTCCAGGAAATGAGGCAGCTTGGCTGAACTATTATAATGTGGCCCTGCTCTTCAATCGAAATGCTACTGAAACAGTTCAACGAACTGGAATATCAATGCAAAATGTGGTGCAAAAGCATTAATCATATAACAGTAGCTACTAACCCCAAACAAATAACCCTATAAAGATACTGATATATTTTGTGCATTCAATAAAACAAAAGTAGAAAACAGAAAATATATAGTTTATAACTTTTTTTTATTAAATAGCATAATCTACAATTCAAAATTATTCATTCAGTATATTTAACGCAAAGATCGGAAAATCAACAAAAATGAATATCACACAAGTTAAAAATTAATTTTAAACTCAAAATCTAAGCAACTTTCTCAACGATGTTCGGTCATTTATGAGCATGAGCTCAGTCGATAAGTTTTTATCTGTCTGATAAATTTGAATAAATATTAATGAAACAAATTTGTAAACATAATAGTGATACGAACAACTTCGATTACATTCGTATTTGATATCAGGAAGGACGGTAAACAATAGCTGATGTTCATGCTCATGAATGAATGTACTGTAATGAAGTACTTTTCAAAATAATTTTCATCAAAGTTTGAAAACCTAAAATTTATTTTTGTTTTTATCTTGTACATACTTACATACATATATGTATAGAGTAACTTCTGGTATTGCGAAAAACCATTTTCTATTCTGTCTACCTGATTCTAATATGTAATATGTTTGTTGATCGTTTGTCTAAGTGAATCTGTGACAAACAATTAGAGAACGCATCCCGAGAATTCTCGCAGGTAATTTCCTGGGAATTTCGTTCATTTCCAATTCTTTAAGCGGTCAAATATTTGTTGGTTGTATATAAACAGCGTGCTGTATGTTATTAGGCAGATGAAGTGACAATGTACTTTATAAAAAATGCGTTAGTTTTAACCACATCACGTATAGATTTAGAGATGATTGATGTAAAATTAAATAACTTTCACAGAAATTTTACTTAAAATGTAAAGTAGAAGGACAACCTCGTCAGCATTAGATGCATCTAATTTTAGATTTCGGAACACACTGCAATACACATTACTAAGTTTTTTCTCGTTTGTGGTACAAAATTTACAAAAAAAACCTTATAAAATAATGGACTCACATTTCAAACGGGAATTTATTTTATTATTTATTTTGCCCGCTTTCCCGGGAAATGAAAAAGTCCGGGAATTTGCATTCCCTACAAACAATACATTTTGTTAATATAAAAAAAATTATTTTCCAAAAATATGAGGTAGGGTATGTGGAATTATTTCGGACACTAAATATTATTATTTGACAAGTCCGTCTTTGTACGGGACAAGAGAAAATATTAGCATATGTCGCTTAGTTATCAATATGAGTGTACGGTTAGATTTCAGTTGCTCTGGCTTTATTGTTTGTATTCCAAGTATTATATTGTTCAACATATTTAGGATTTTTCTACAATTTTCAATAAGATATTGCAAAGGGTGAACTAAGTAACAATTTTATTCAGAAAATACGTTAATTTTATATGCCTTAAAATTTTTATAAGTTTTGTAGTTTTGTTGTGAATTATTTGCTAATCGGCTAATGTGGATCACCTGAAGTTGGTGGTTGTAGCTCTCTATTCCACCGTACCCGCTCACTAATTTTTGTATTTCTTACTTGTATATATTCATTTATTTGCTTAAAATTGTAATTAGATGATTTCTTAAAGTTGTTATTATAAAGAAAGTAAACTAGAAAAATAAATATTTAAAGTATTGAAAAATACTGTGCAAAATCAATTAAAATAGTATTAAATTGTTATCTTTGGCATAAAAATTCACATTACCCGCCTAGGGCGTACCACATTGTCCTCCAATTTTTTTTAATATTAACCAAATATATTTTTTGCAATAAATTCACTTAACCAATCGATCAACACACATATTATATTCAATCAGATGCATTTTTTGTTAATATTATAATATTTGTTAAATAAAAATATAAAATGGAGTTCCAAAATACCTGAAGTTACTCTTGGGGAAGAGTAACTTCATCATTTGAAAATTGGAGAGTAATGAGAGTAAAGAGTAAATTTAATACATATTTTAACCGACTGTATAGTGTTTTGCAATATTGGCAATACTTTAAATATTTATTTTTGTCCTTCTGGCTTATTAGATTCACTAAACCATCTGTTTTTAATAAAAAATAACTTAAGAAATCACGTAAATATTGTTTTATACAAATAAATAAATAAAAGTAAAAAAAACCAACCCGTAAAAACAGTTTTTGACTATAAGTTATATGACCACGCCCCTTTGTCTAATTCCGCCCATATTTTGAGAGTTCATTTTTGTCGTCGCCATTACTTTGGCTGCGAAGTGACAGCTCGATTGGATCCCGGAAAGGGTTAAAAATCAATCCAGTTTTTTCGGCATGCATGAATGCATACAGGCAGGAGAAGTTAATACAAAGAATTTACAAACAAAATTAGTGAACCGGTAAGGTGGAAGTGTTACTTACGGAATGAAATTATTACTTAGTTCATTCTGTACAATCGGCACTGTTCTGCATTCAGAATCAGAATTTTCTTTCAGAATGAAAAGTCTACAACTTTGATGTTCTTAAAACATGAAATATTTTTGTTCAGAATTGTCTGTTTTTAAAATCACAAGGTATTTAGATTCTAATTCAAAACTGATATTTTTCTTCTGAATTGATTTACTGAAACCCAAAAATTCTGAAACGTTTTGTTTGTCTGGATTCTGTTTACAAAACAGGGCCGAATATCTTATTGAAAATTGTAAGTATAAAAATCCTAAATTTGTTGAATAATCGGCCCTGTTCTGCATACAGAATCATTTTGAATCAAGATTTTCTTTCAGAATAAAAAGCCTACAATTTTTATGTTCTTAAAACATAAAATATTTTTGTTCTGAATCGTTTGTTTTTCAAATCACAAGGCATTTACATTCTAATTCAAAACTGATATTTTTCTTCTGAATTGTTTTGCAGAAACCCAAATATTCTGAAACGTTTTCTGTTTGGATTCTGTTCACAGAACATGACTGTATACATATACATATGTATTATTCGAATGCGCACAGAAAAAATCTCGAGTACATATGTTTTCACTGATCACCTTATGTTAATAATGTCTAGGCTATCAAACAGCGGGATTTCATCTCACGCCTTCCACACTTTTGCCCGTAGTCCTTTGAGATATTCACGATCGGTACCCAAGCGAGTAGAAATTTCTTGGTATTCTTGGCGGGTGCGATTAGTTCAGGACAACTCAAACTAGCCAATTGGGAAGCAGCCACTCTGTAAAATCTACATATATAACAAAACATGTTAATAATCTCACAAAAAATATATATTAGCATAAAAAGCATGATTAAAAAATACAAACGAAACCATATCTTGACGTCAATATTTCACCTGGCAATGTAACAACAGGTGTGCCATAAAATATCCACTGAAGTGGATGCACAAAGGCGTATCAAGGCACACATCAGTAAATTGGCCTCGCCGCACATATTCTTCCTTACAATCGGCATTGGAACGCGTCCCGGTGAAACACCTAGATAATCACCAAACGGAAATGATATCAATTTATGCTGCCATTGCTGAGTTACTTTACTTACCCATATCCTCTACAGATTTCTTAATGTTCGTTTCTCCTACTGCGGGAAATCGTAACAGCCACAGTACAGAATTCGGCACGGCCTTTAAGATATTCATCCATGTTTGTAGTTTCCGTAGTATAGGGCGGTCTACTTTACCAGCATATTCCACAATACCCGAAATTACTCTATACTATGTGTGATACACCATTATTCTATTTATTAATGGAATTTTGAAGTGCATTATGATGTTTTGATTATAATGTTGGTGATGCATGGAATGCAGCCGTGGTGGCATCTGCTGTTATTGTGGCTGAATTGTTGTTGTCGCCTCCTGGGATTGAGGTAAAGCCAATAGTTGTTGTTGCTGCTGCAGTTGTGCTGATTGGCCATAGTTTGGGGATGACTGAGAGTGTAACGAAGACAATGATGTGGTCGATGATACAAGTCCAATGCCCACCAATGTTAGAGATTTTGTCAATGCCTTGATATTTAACGGCGCCCGTCGAATGTTGCCATTACCAACAAGTTTACAGAAATATATAAAACAAGATAATCTGTGAAGTATAAAACTCAAATATTGTAAATATTACTACATACTTACTTTTTGCCGCTGTCATTTTTTTTTCTAAGAAAGCTGCTTGCAAACCAGTGTTGTAAAAACCAAAAAGTTTTCCCCGTGAAAAGAACATAGTACTGTCTGGTGGAAAAATTTAGCTAGAATTTCACGACCATTTTTTTTATATGGATTTTCACCGTGGAAAGTCAGCATAGTACCCACCTTTAAAATGAAGTTAGAAATTAAACTACAGTTTCTAGAGATTAATCTTGGTCGGTGTAAATGCCGTATAAGATGGCTTTTTTTTATTTTAGTGCAAGTGGCAACTCTGAAATTTGGTAGCTGTTACATATGTCACGCTACGCCAAATCCTCGAAAAGACCCACGAAAAGCAAATCGATACATATCACCTTTTTGTCGATTACAAAGCTGCTTCGATAGCCCCATACGGGGAAAACTGTACGAAGCTATGTCTGAACTTGGTATTCCGGCTAAACTTATCGGCCTCTGTAGAATGACGCTGACCAACACCAAATCAGCAGTGAACTGGGGAAAGACCTCACTGAACCATTCTGTACCAAGCGAGGACTTAGACAAGGCGACACACTTTCATGCAATCTCTTCAAAATCTTAATGGAGATATTAATGAGAAAGGCTGCAGTAAATACGAACAAGACCATTAACACGATATGCCATATGATGCTGACGACATAGACATCATTGGGCGAAATTTGCGAAAGGTTACTGCAGTACTTTCAAGAATCGAAAAGAAATCGACGAAGGTGTGTCTTGCTGTTAATGAGGGCAAGACAAAATTGATGGTGTCAACGACTAGAGAAACCTCTCCACTTGGTGCGCATTTAAACGTCGACAACCGATTTAATTTTGAAGTGGTAGATGAATTTATCTACCTTGGATCCGCCGTGAACAAGGACAACAACGTCAGCCTGGAGATAGATAGGAGAATTGTGCTTGCAAATAGATGCTATTTTGGGCTCAGCAAGCAGTTTAGGAACAAAGCCCTCTCTCGACGGACAAGAGTCCAGCTATACCAGACTCTCATTTTACCTGTCTTGACATATGGTTCCGAAACTTGGGTCATATCGCAAGCGGATGAAAAACACCTGGGAGTTTTCGAGAGAAAAATTCTCTGTAAAATATATGGTCATGTTAGGGAAAACGACGAGTACCGACGTCGCTGGAACGCAGAGCTATATAACCTATGTATATTCTGACGTGGACATAGCTAGACGAATCAAAGTTAGCCAATTGCGTTGGCTAGGCCATGTTATCAGAAGGGATGAAGATGAGCCAGAAAGGTTTTTGATATCGTGACCGATGGAAGCAGGAAAAGAGGGCGACCAAGACTCCGCTGGAAAGGCCATGCAGAAGAATCCCTCCGTATCCTTGGTATTACCAACTGGCGAGAAAATGTGGTAAAATTTTACGCAAACGCATTTCTCTCTCGCGTCATATCTTGATTATTTCATACTTTTTGCACAATTTATGTAATTTTACTTCAACATGGTTGCAATTTGTATAGTTATATACAATAACAGTATCAAAAAGCTGGTCGTGTATTGAAATATTGAATGAAGTGAGTAAGAGAGAGGGCAGAAAATGAGGCGCTTCACTCTATTTCTTTGTTGGCATTCCAGTCCGTTATTAAATTTTTCTCTACCATTTCATCCTCTTTGTGATTTCGCTTACTTAATTTTCACAGAGAGCTGAGCACCAAGCAAATGAAAAGTGATCGAAATTTTCGAGGCACAAAATTTTCCTTTTTTTTTTGTACACGTACTTCTTATGGCAACGAGAATTTCATAAAAACTGAATATAGTGCTTAATCGATGGAAAAAACATTAATTAAATTTGGATCTGAATTTATTTTGAGATTTGTCATCTACCACAAAATAAATTAGTCGTTACACCATCGTGCCTTCTAACGCTAATTTTCAGCAACTCCGTTGTGAATTATATGGCAACACTCTGACACACACTTTGCGCAGAGGCTATCAAACTAAAATTCCTATGCTAGTCAAACCATTGCCATAACACAAATCAGCTGTGCAGAACAAACAACTTTGTACATTTGTTTCGAAAAAGATGTCCAAAATTAGTCGTGAGGTAATAAATTTCAGAAACGTTCTAAAGAATTCTAAGTAAAATGATCACTGGAATTCATAGGTACTCAAAGCATTTCGTAAATTACACCGCACACGACAGTTTGTATTTGCCGGCGATGACAAAGCTTTGGAAGCGGGTCGAAATGAAATCAATGCCAATTTCAAGAAAAATATGATGGAAACGGATGCACATAACATAAAGAAGGTAAAGACATAAGTACGATTTTGCATATACTAGCTAAACTGGACTATTGCAGATGCTGCAATTGGCGTGGGATGTGGACAAAGAGCTGCGCACAAATGTGATACAGGCAAGGCTGAAGGAAAATGGCAACTTCGGTAGGTCAGAGTCAGGCAAATGAAATAAATTGTTATCGATGGTGGGATCGGTCCCCGCTGTGACCATCTTTAATTTCTTCCGCTGACGGTTATCTGTCTTAGTTCTTCGGCTTTTTTATAAACCCCCCAAATCCCGCCATGGATTGTAATGGGAAAAAATGATTAGGACATTTTTGATGAACTAATTATAAGGATCATTTCCTAGAAATCGTAGTATTTAATGTTGAAGATGAAATTTCATAACTTTTTTTGGATTCCGAATTGTTGGAAAGAAAGTAGTATTTGCCTAAACTTTTCTACATGAGGCAAGCCAAGATGTGATCATCCGCCGTCATAGATAAATATTTTCGAAATCTACTAATTACATACTAATACAATATCATCCGACTTTTTATAGAATTACGTATTACCAAAGAAACTACACTTTTGGACAACAAGATGTTCAATCCTGAAGCTGTGATTGAGCCTCCTCGTCGCCGAGGGAAGGCCGGTTCAGCAGCCGGAGGAGGGTGTGTTGGAGGTGGTGCTGCGGTCACAGATACGAAATCCGCCTATAAAGTTCCTGGAAATCAAAAATAAGTGCTAAATTATTAGAAGTATAAAAAAACACAGATTTTGTTGTTATATTTATTTGTTAATATATTTTTTTCTTTAAAAACTTTATTTTCGCGTTATTTATTTAGCAAGCAACTTTTACTTTTTTTGTTTCTTTGATTTACTTTTCTTGGATTTGGTCTTTTTATGTTTTGATTTTTTTGTTCTCTTCTTTCTTCTACGCTCTTCTTCCGAAGAACTGTCGGTAGATGTTGCTGATGATGTGGAGTCGCTTTCAGAAGTTGTGTCTTCGCTGCTAGTGGAGTCTTTGCTTGACTTCTTGCATTTCTTTTTGCGTTCGTCCATCTTACGTTTCTGAGCCATCTGTTTGTCATTTTCTTTTCTTAAATCGGGCGAAGAGGCATCTCGTCGCGGGTTTCGTTCTCTTGAGGGTTCGCTTCCTCTCTGTGGTGTCCTTTCTCTTGGTCTTCTGTCGTAATTTCTCGCAGGCGAACGCCTTTCCTGACCATTTCGGTTAGAACTGTGGGTTTCTTCGTATTGTCTTTCATTCTGCCGATCATTTCGTCGATTTTCTGGAGAATTTCTACCGTATCGCCTTCTGTCTGTGGAATATCTATCATTTAGCCGCCTTTCTGGTAAATAATTTTCGTTTCGCCGGCTTTGCGGCGATCTATTGCTACGTTCCCGTTCCTTCACCCTTTTGGTATCTCTTCTCTGTGGAGATTTTTGTCTGGATCTTGATCTTGACTTTTTCCTTTGCTTATCTTGTTCAAGATGACGTTCTTCTCTCGCTTTACGCCTCTCAGGCGAAGTCATTCTTCCACGTGACGTTGAGCGGGAACGTGATTGCTTGCGTTCTCTGTAATGTCGTTCTTTTGTATCTCCTTTTGACGATTGACCTCTTTCGCTTCTACTTTTTGCATTTCTGTTTCCATTACGATCTCCACCTCTTAAATTATTGAAATCAAGTGCTTTTGAGTCGCCCTCAACGCCTCTTCCTTTACCCTTCCATTGCACTTTTGACACGGATTGTGAGAAATCTACATGAATACGTCTATCGTCTATCAGGACATTGTCCATTTTGAAATAGGCCGCCTCGCAAGACTTCTGCTCCTCGAATTCAACGAAAGCATACTGAAGAGAATCTCCCGTCTTACGATCTCTTATCACTTCGCAGGTCTTCACCCGTCCAAACCTACTGAAAATAATCTCCAAGTCATCATCGGTAGTCACCGGGTTCAGTTTACAAACGAATAGAACATTTTCTGGTGGTGCCATCTCGGCGTCCGGCAAATCACCCACAATCTCTAATATCGTTGCTCTCGCCTTTGCCTCACGTTCTGCCAACATTTCCTGAATCTGTTCCATAGTTTTGCCATCAGTGTCATCTATATCCTCATCGGCTGCAATGCGACCATTTTTCATACGTTCAGCCGATGGGGATGGTGAACGACTAGGCCCCTTAAAGCCTCTGGGGTCGGGGAAAGGATCCTCCAATATCACGGTATGGGTAATGCGGATGTCTTGATATGGTCGAAACTTTTCATCGACAATGGCTTCGTTTAATTGCCTCAATGTCTCGTGACCCTCCACCACTTCGCCGATAACACAATGCTGGCCATCCAGTGAGATTAAATTGTCACCGAGTGTAAAGAAGAATTGACTACCCACCAAATGTTTGCCTGCACCAACCAAAGACAATAGGCCCGCACTAGAGTGATGGATCTTAGGCAGTGTCTCACCTTCAAAGAACCGTTTATGCTGGCCCTCCACAACACCCCATATAGAAATGCCACCATCGCCACTACCCGTTGGGTCACCTGTTTGCGCTATAAATCCCTGTTCAATGGTATGGAAGAGATTGTAGTTGTAGTACTTGAGTTTGCACAATTTCACAAAGTTCAGGCAGGCCACCGGTCGTTCATCGGTGAATAGATCAACCGTGATGTCTCCAATAGTGGTTTCTATGACAACAGACATTATTTTTCGAAAGTTTTACCTGGAAAACTTTGATCAATCCGTGAAGAAATCGGAAAAAATATACAAAACAATTATTATATTGGTGTTGAAATGTGCGATAAAATATTTTCAGTTTTGTACT
The DNA here is from genome assembly GCA_963931995.1 of Phaonia tiefii. Lineage (NCBI taxonomy): Eukaryota > Metazoa > Arthropoda > Insecta > Diptera > Muscidae > Phaonia > Phaonia tiefii. The sequence goes on from OZ008367.1 coordinate 361,341,939, forward strand.
ATTAGTGTTGGAAAATGCTTTCTTCCACAGAATTAGAGTTGCCAGATTTGTAACCATATTTACAGTGGCAAAAATATCGTTGAACATCATTAATCTTCACCAAGAATCGATGATTTTATCATTTATTTCATAATAACCGGGCCTACGACTTACAGGCCCCCAAAATTCGTATATACGGCAGGGCATTGTGTATCGTCTTAAGCGATTGGTGTAACCGCTGTTTTGCGTAAAGGGACCCTTATGACGAATTTAGGTCGCAGTTTATTGCGACCAGGCTAGCGTTAACCTTGTTTTCTAATCCTTTCCGTTGATCCTTTGCCAAATTAAATGGGCATTTCAGGTGGCAACTTTGAGCTTAGATTAAAGAAAGGCAAAGATTACAGAACAAGGTTATCGCTAACCTAGCCATTGCGGTCTGAATGCGACATTAGGCGGCATTTACACCTACCAAGGTTAATCCATTTTCGGGATAATCGAAGTTTTTTCTTATGGAGTTTAACATTTAGGGCCCAATCGTGCAAGGCCTAATTTTTGAGAGGAGAATCATCTTTTATCAACGATCAAACATAATTTAAACTCTGAATTAATTTGTAGGTCAATAGTTAATAGACAGAAAACAACAAGCAGAACAAACACAAAGCTTCTTTAATTGTTAATGTGAACAATAAACAAAAACGTATCATTTATTTCGTAGTGCAGTTATAACTTTATTTCTGCTCATATATTTTCCAATTTCATTAAAAATTTTGTGTTTTATCACTTCACTTTTGTTTTGGAAATGGCGTCAGTTTGATGCATTGTAACGACTAGCCGATAAATGTGTGAATACAGATTATTTTTCGTAGCATTTGCCACTGTTGCCACATGGTAGTAAGATTATTTGATAAAACACTGAAAAAATCTTTTCGTATTTGAAGTCAGATCAAACATAAATCAAAATAAACTGATTACCAATTTAAATAACCAGTCAAAAATTGGGCCTAAGTCACTTTCACATTCACCTCGTTTTTCGAATTCAGCTCCCGACTAAATTAAGAACCTAACGTATGATGTTTGTTAAAATACGTATTCTTTGTGTTCATTTATACATAAAAATTAACTAAAATCAAAATATAATCTTTTCTAATTTCGTTCCATAGATACAGTGGTTCATGTGGATAAAATTATTTATTTTTAATCACAATACAATAAAAAAATTTAAGAGCAGTGAAAATCATTTAATCGTGTGCAACTATATAAGTTTTCCAAACTTTCAAACAAATTCCAGAAAAGAGCCGCAAATATTTGCGTCGCAGAGAGAGAAAATCAGTTGAAGTCGCCAGACTCTCTCTCTTAAATTTCGTTTAAACGCCAGAGATTTTTTCGTCGTCATCTGAAGCGAGTCTGGTTCTGTTTAAACTCTTATAGGAACTCCGTGCCAAGACAAAATTATCGAAGACGGCGGCACAACAGAAAAATTAAATTGAGTCGCCAATTTCGTACAAATTTGTGATGCTTTTGAAATAACTGCACCTTCAAAATATGATCAATCGGTCAAAACGGCCCAGTCGGTCAAATCGGCTCACATTTTACACCGATGAGAGCCAATTATAACGACGGTGGCGCGATTTTTAAAAAATTGTTGGTGGCGGCCACGCATCATTAAATTTTCGACCGGATTCCGTCTCTCAAACAGTTGATTTTTTGTGTAGGTGTCTATTATGGTTGAATTTTTTCGAAATTCTAAGTGTTGCATCAAAATGTGCATCAGTCTAATGATTAAAAATTAAACTTCAGTTTTTACAGTACCCACCGACCGCCGGTTTTCTGAAAATTTACAATTTCGAACACCGGTGTTTTTTTTATTACATTAACACATTTAAACTTAAAACTTAAATGGACTGATCTCTAGAATTAGAATTTGTTTCATTTAAATACTTTTAAGTAAAATCCATTCATAAGATTATCAACAATTAGTAAAGAATTTTAAATTCAAACAAATTTAGACATTTCCTTTGCAAAATGCAAATATATGTGAAATTTTCAACAGACAATTGCAAAGAGTTTTAAATTCTGATACATTAAGAAATTTCTTTTTCAAAATACAAATATATGGGTAATTTTTGAAAGAAAACATGCAACGAATTTTAAATTCTAACAAATTAAGATATTTCTTTTGCAAATTGAAAATATATGGGAAATTTTCAAAGAAAACTTGCAAAATATTGTTAATTGAATAATTGAAGATTTCTCTGTCGAAAGTTAAAATTATTTAAGTGTTGCCAATGCAAATGTGAAGTTAGTGAGAGTTTTCTAATAAATACTAAATTTATAATATGTGGAGTATTTTTAAAGGAATCTAAAAAATATTAAAATGTAACTACATTGATAACATTCTATAATAAATAATAATATTTTAAACCATTAGCAGTTTCGTTAAATTGTACACTAGTTTAAAATGAGATTAAAAAGTAAACTTCAGTTTTTACAGATTAAAATGGTATAAGTAATCTTCTGGGTTATCGTGGCTTAACGGAGTTAACCTTCGAATGGCGCTAATCTTGGTCGGTGTAAATGCCGCATAACCGTAACCCAGAAAATTACTCATTGAATTTTAATTTTTATCATCGTTTTAAACTTGTGTACATTTTGATACAGCACTGTAAATTACTAATAAAATAAGAGAAAATAAAAAACACATAAAAAATCAAATGTCTGACAGACGGAAGCTGATCGAAAATTTTTCGAAGCGTCGCCGTCACCAAAAATGTTTTGAAGCAAACGCCGCCGCCGATGTAATTGACTCTTATTGGTTGAAAATGTGAGCCGATTTTTTCGACTGTCCCAATTTGACCGAATGATCTAATTTTAAAGGTTCAGAAAATTCTATAAACATCTAAAATTTGAATAAAACTGACAAAATCCATAGCGGCCAACTTAATGTTTCTGTTGTGCCGCCATCTTCAATAATTTTGTTTCGGCGCGGAGTTGGTCTAAGCACGGTGTTGCCACCTGAAATGCAAATTTAATCTCAAATTGGGTGGTGTAACCGGCAAAGATTAGATAACAATGATATCGCTAACCTGGCCGCGATAAACTGCGGTCTAATACTGCATTTACACCCAACAAGAATAATGCCTTATTCACGCTGTTGCGAAATTGAAGTGTTTCGCAATTTGGGCCGAAATTGAGTTGAAATTGCTCAATTTCGCATATATTTTGACAACTACGAAATTGAGATATTTACGACAATTTCGTTGAAATTGACTTGAAATTGTCGTATACAACGCTGTTTTTACTCAGCAAAATTAACTTAGTACTCTTTTTTGCACATATGCAAGAACACGAAGCCGACAGAAAATTTTCTGATGTGCCGCCGTCGTAGATAATTTTTTGAAGTTCACGCCGCCGTCGTTAAGGCATGCTTCGACTTAAAATTTTAGCCGATATTATCAATTAAGCCGCATTTAAAGGCCCGAATTACTAAAAAAATTATCTACATTTTTTATACAACTAACGAGATGAACCTAAAAGTAATGTCTGCCGAAAAATTACATTTAATAAAAACTCAGTTGCCGCCGTCGATATTTTTTTTTTTGTTGCTCTAACGCCATCGATAATTTTGGATCGGCTTCGTTCGCCGAACACGTGGTTACTAAAATTGCAAAAAAAAAACCAAAACAATTGTATGCCGCCTCATTCATCAGATTGAAATTTTAAGTTTACATCGAAATAGGGTAGAGAAAATAAACTATAAACCGTAGTGAATCAGTGATTCATGTTAAAGTTCACGTATCATTCATTTATTTAATTGTTTTCATTCAGTTCCTAACAGAATTTTGGTTATTACGCCCAGGCACTAAAATTTTACTAATGGCAATATTTATAAACAAACAGTTGTAATTTTTCAACGAAATTGCTCAAAAGCCAGTGTGAACGATTTCAATTTCGTTCGACAATTTCAATCCGAAATTGTCAATTTCGTGGCAGCGTGAATAAGGCATAACGCATTTCGAAGGTTAACTCCGTTAAACCGTAATATTAGTCATACAATTTTAATCTATAGAAACTGCAGTTTAATTTTTATCCTCATTTTAGAGTAGTGTACATTTCGATGCAACACTATTAGTTACTATAAAAATGCAACAATAATAAAAATATACACAAAAAATCAAATGAACGCGTCGCCGCCACAAAAACTTTTTTGAAGCTTTGCTCTTATTGGTTTAAACTGTGAGCAGATTTTATCGACTGGTTCGATTTGACTCACTGATCCAATTGAAAGGGTTCAGTTATTTCAAAAACATCCCAAATTTGTAGAAAACTGGCAAAAACAATAGCAGCCAACTTAATTTTTCTGTTGTGCCACCGCCTTCGATAATTTTGTCCCGGAGCGGAGTTTATCTAAGTACGGAGTTGCCAATTGAAATGTCAATGTAATCTCAAACTGGGTGGCGTAAACGGCAAAGATTAGAAACCAAGATTATATACAAAACATGGCCTAAATGGCATAATACGGCATTTACACCGACCAAGATTAGCGCATTTTGAAGGTTAACTCCGTTAAATTAATCATAAAATTTTAATCTGTTAAAACTAAAAATTAATTTTCAACTTAATTCTAAACTGGTGTACCAGTTCATGCAACTCTGCTTTTTAACAAAAAAAAAATTCAACCAAATAAAAGCATACACAAAAAATCTATTTGACAGGCCCAAGCCGATAGAAAGTTTTTGACGCGTCGTCGCCATCTGAAATTGTTAGAAGCTCATGCCGTCGTCGATGTTATTGGTTCTCATCGGTTTAAAATGTGTACCGATTTGACCAACTGGGTCGTTTTGACCAACTGATTCAATTTTAAAGATTCAGTAATTTCATAAACATCCAAAATTTGTTCAAAACGGACAAAACAAAATGCATCTAATTTAATTTGTAAGTTGTGCCACCGTCTACAAAAATTTGGTATCGGCACGGAGTTGCTCTAAATTGGTTTATGCTCAAAGTTGCCACCTAAAATATTAATTTAATCTCAAATTGGGTGGTGTATTGGATTAGGGAACAAAACAAGAATATCGCTAACCTGGCCGGGATAAACAGCGATCTAAATGCGACATAACCGCCGTATAAATACTACGCAAGCATATTATTCAACAGATCTGGCAACTCCATATGGTAATATTTTCCCCGGCCTATGTTGAGCAACTGTACAACAGCTGTGGCAGGAAAATCCATTTTTGTTGTACAATTGACGTTCAGTTGCTTCTGCACGCGTCGCTGTGTGAAAATTTCGGGAAAAATTCTTGTGTTTGTGTATTAAAAGTCCCCCCTGCAGCATTTTTAAAGCTGAATTTCTGGTTGTTCACACAAATTATACAGTAATTCTAAATAGAAATAATAAAATTCGACAAAAGAAGTGAACAGAAGCGTATAAATTTCACTTCTGTGCTTATCAGTTTATATTTGGAAAATAGATTAGCAAAAAATAGCAACAACAGCAAAACATTTGATAAATTCCAAAAGACAGAAAACAAGAAAAAAAAGTTAAAACCGTGAAGTGCGACAACAATAAGACCATCGAGGCAAAGATAACATAAAGTCCAGTAAAATATTTTCGGTGCTTTCTAAAGGCGGTCGTCGACTGTGGAGAAGTTCCATTCAATTGTCTGGTGCGAGAAAGAAAAAGTAAAAGAAAAATTAAAAAGCAAAATATAAAAACAACAAGTGTTTGTTGTATTTAAAAAATTAAAAAAAGGATACCTATCTTTTGAGTGTCCAAGTTTGCTTGTGTGAATCTGTTTTTGATTAGAACTGTTGGAACTACTGGAGTTGTTCAACAAAACATCAGCAAATCTGGCCACTGCCGCTGAAAAACATCATAACTTCTTCAGCAGCATGGCTGAGGACGAAGAGGAAGAGGTTACCGACATGAAATTACAGATATTTCATAACACTGTACGCGAACACATTGTAAGTACCAGAAACACCAGAAGATGTACATATATGAAAATCTATCGTTTGTTTGATTGTTCTTGATTTAGAGATTATTGGCTTCATAAAATATGCGGACATGAAAACCGTATGTCTTATCGCGACACTGTGTCGAATAGGAGTCATCAAATAGGGATAAACTAATTTAAAATATTTATTCAAAAGGAATCAGTTGCCTTGCAAGGGAAGGCCATAAAGAAAAAGCCGATTAACTGGTACAGTAGAAGCATAAGCACGAAACCAAAACGCAATTACCTCAAGATTAGATATATAATTATACTTTTGTAGTAAATAAATGCTGCTTCCCGATCCATTCATCTAAATGCGTCGTCCTGGAAATTACATAATTTAAAATTATGTTTCCTGTTTGAAATTGGAATAAAAATGTTGAATTATATTAATTTAAATGTTGTCTCTTACTATCGTAAACTTATTAAGAAAACATTAATTCATATTCCATTAAAGTCCGACTAAAATGAGGATTTGATACAGTACTCCATTAACTCTAATTTGTTCTACACGACAGAAAGGTATGTTGCCCAGGTGCAAGTTGCATCGTTGTAGTTAGGAGCTTAAGATGTGTAATTAAATCGTTAACTATAAAATCTCACATCGTATTTCGCAACAAAGAGCATATCCCTTATTATATATTGATTACTGGTTAATGTTGAACTTGTTATTAAATGACGCCTTAATAGATGAAATTAAAATTAGCATTGTACATGTTTTAACGCGTTTTAACGTCAGCGACGAGGTAGGAAGGAAATTTGCAAAAAGTATAAAATTTTTAAATTTTAGTCCAACTATCGTACGGATGCTTAGTCGTACAGGTTTGAAATTGCAACGGGCGAATGATAATGTGGGTCAGCATGATCATAGAATATACTAAATAGTTTGCAGATTAAAAAGTCCGTACTATTTGATATGAATTTGTAAAGAGAAGATGAAGAAACCGCCCGAAATGACTCCTTGTGGAACCCCTGAATTTATTTCACATTTATTTGAAATATGTACACTCCATGTTTGAGCCTGAAGCTTCCGTTTTTTAAGTAGCTTTCAAGGAGGCAGTGAGTGTTGGCAGAGAGGTATTTCCTAATATTATATGCATATTTGGCATTCGTGCCAGACCTTCTCAACTGATTGAGCAACAGCCAAAAACATCGCACAGCAATAGTGGCATTTTTCAAAGTTTTCCTAAAATCGTTGGTTAGTACAAAGTTCCTCCCTAAAGTCAAATTAATGATCAGGAATCACATTATGGAACAGGATAGATTTAGGTTTCAATAGAAAAACTCTCAGTGTTTTGAAACGTACGGTAATAAGCTTATAGGTCTGTCTATAAGACGATGGGGGCGTTCTATTTTTGCAGGCTTCAATATCATTTCGTTTCTTCAGTTTTGAAATAAGTTTGTTAATAGAAATAGGGTTTCAATCCGGAAAATATGGAGGGTGAGGGAGCCAAGTTTATGGGTGAGTTGTCTTGCGGAAACGGCTGTCTTTCCTTCGCCTTAAATCCTTGTTTTTTATTGCTTCAAATTCATGTCGAATATGTCCAACAGCCGTGCATAATATTCGCCGTTCTCTTTTCAAGGTAATGGATGTGAATGGCACAGCATGCATCCCAAAAAAAATTGTCGCCATCCTAAAAGTTTGAATTTTAAAATTTAATGATTTAGATTCAAATTTTGGGTGGTCACACCTAATTTTCAGTTTACGTTTCATTTTATTCCTTGTAAATATAGCAAAAATGCAAAAAAAAACGTGTTCAAGATTTTGATTAATTTTGTATTGGCCAAAACATCTAAATCTCCAGCCAAAGTAGATATACATATGAAAATCGTTATAATTGTCCCATCAGCTGGTCAATAATTGTCACGAAAACTCCAGCCGATGTATCCTTAGAGATTTTTAAGATGACAACTACTATATACAAGGAATAAAACCAAAAGTTTTCCATAAAAGCTGCACCCATTGACCTTCGGAACCCTATGCAACTGCCTACCCTAACTTTCTGTAAGTCTAGCCCTAACTGGTTCAATTTGCCGTCTCGTATACGTATTTCACTACAACTATTTTCTACTGAAATTTTGTATTAAATGCAAAAACATGTATTTAAGCAGTTAAGTAACTATCTGAATCGACAAATCTTTATCTATACAGCCTGTCAAGCTTAAGCATTCGCCACATATAGCAATCAATTTTACCTTTACTTCAAATAAAACGACACGTGCCAAACTGTTAAGAAATACGAGTGCAACATTTAAATTTCATCAGATAAACAACAATTCGACACCACCCTTAAATACAAATTGCCATTTTCAACTTCCGTCCCTGACTTAGATGATGCTATTATACGTTACAATTCTAAATACCACCACTTCCTTCCACCCTTTAACAAACACAACCTCATCACTAGTATTTTGCAGTAGTCTTATTTTTTTGTGGGCCGGTGGTTGATTTGTTTTGTTTATGTTTTCTGGCTTTTACTTAGTTTTAGCTCACATGTTTCGGGTTTTTTTGCATGCTTTTTTGTTATTGCTGTAGTATCTTTGACGCCAACAATTTGATTTCCAATTTTGCAGCTGGTTTGTTGCACGAGATGGTTATTTTTATAATGCCCTTTAATTAGATTTGGAGTTATCTCGATGTATCTCGTTTTTTTTTATATTATTTTTATCTCGCATACTAACTGATACTTTTAATTTAACTCCCGTAATTTAACAGGTATGTGATGAAAATCGATCAATCCAAAATTGAATTCGAGTTGATAATTCAAACGAATATTTTTGTCAAAATTATTAATATTCGAAAATTTTATTTGTTACCTTCATATTCTTATATTGCAAAAATACCATCATTATAATGTCAAATCGATTTCGATTTAAGCCGATCGATTTCCGTCACACCCGATAATATTGAAGTCATATTATTTTTCTATTTAAATTAGGGGGGACAGAAATTGATGTTAACTCTTCCCATTTAGGAAAAACAGCAGTTTAAATTCAAAAAGTTACCAATTTATATACAGCAATGGAAATTTAAAAGATATCAATTTAAATTCTCCAGATTTCAAATGGGAAATCAAGACAGACATTTTATATACCGACCAACTTTCAGTTTCGTGTATTTAATTCTGTTCATATTTCTGCCCTAATAATGAAAAACAGATATTGATGATCGACATCGGTTTTATTGTTTTTCAAAATATTCTCCAAGAAGATCATACACTTTTAAATGTGTTTGAACAAGTTTTCCAAGCATTTTTGCCACTCAGCAGCACTAGTTCCAAAATATGCGTTTTGAACGCATCAACCAGCAACCGCTTCTTTAGGCGGCAAAAATGTTGACATGTTAATATGCGGAAATAAAAATAAATCAAAGTACCAAATCGCGACAGTAAGGTGGATGACCCATCAAATAAATGTGTTTGCTGGTCAAATACTTGTACACTTTTGAGCCAATATGTGAGAGCTAGCATTGTCGTGATGGAGAATCATTATTCTTTGGAAGTTCATTTTCCTTGGTTGACCAAAACATTCTGGCAAAAAGTGGTTGTGTACCATTCAAAATTGGCGGTCCTAGGGTTCTTATACGGAACTGTTGCCACATGACCAGCTATGTCGAAAAACTAGTCCACCATTTGGTTTGTAGTGCTTCGTGCGTTAGCAATTTTTGTTAGATTTGGCTTGTCTTGGTAGACCCACACAGTCGATTCAGTTCATATCGCCTGTCGTCATCTTATAGACGTCTGTTGAAGCACCGCCATTGAAATTTTTCAAAATTTCCTTGCACTAATCGACACAGGCGATTTGAGCGATTGACAAATTATGCGGTATCCACCACCACGATCATTTTTTTACGGCCAAATGTTCACGCAGTATTGAATGAATGGTAATAAGTACCAATGATTGCCTCTTTCTCACAATATCTTGCAATTCCAGTTCACGCACAGCATCGATGTTTTCTGGCATAACAACCGATCTTGGAGGACCTGAACGCAATGCGTCCTGGTCACAGTACTGCAGCATGGTCATAATCGGCATATAATGATTTAAGTTCATCAATGCACTGTTCTCTTGATAATCCACATCGAAATGTATGGAAAATAATCACAAGAAAATGTTCACCAAACGGAAAATGTTGCTGTGGATTTTTTAAAATAATTTTTCGCTAAGAAAAAAATAAAAAATTATTTGGCTTATATCTAGAACAGCCCCACCTCTCGTATCGGCCACAAACTTTTTCCACACATAGAACTAGTCGTTTAGAGAAAATATATATGTATATATTTTTTTTTGGCAATCGCCCATATTTCTCGGATTACGGGTCCCCGAACTTTGAATATATATTCCCCTTATATGCTTAACATTTTCCGGTGGGATATGGCAATATAGGTATCGTTGGAAAGCTTAGGAAGATTTCACGAAACTGCATGCAAAAATTTCATAAACATGCCAAAAAATAAAAATTTTTTTTAAAAATATCGCGCGATTTTCCGTTGTGTCATTCTTTTTTTCGTGGGATGTCTGTAAGTCCATATAAGTCCACTTTTGTGCGTACAGAAACCATGAGATTGGTTATGGTAACCATCCAGAAAAATATATTTTTTTTAAAAGTATCGAGTGATTTTTGCGATTTTGCCACACATCGACTTAGGTACAGAGGGAATTTTAACCCTCATGCCTGAGCCCGGCCGCACGCCGGGCGACTTCGTGCACTATAAATTTAACCATTTTCCAAAAGTTCTACCACACGGTACGAGCAACATAGGTCCCTGCGAGGGCTACTTTTCCATTTTCTCACATTCTTTACCTTTTCTTTAATTTTGGTTTATTTTAAAAAAATATGCCTGCCCCATGTCCTGAATATTTGCCGCCCGTTCAATTAATATTTGCCGCCCGTCAAATTAATTAACTGACCCTATGTTGCCAAGTGCCATTGGCTGATATCAGACCATGAATGTGGGTAATATTACACTAGGATTTTTTTCTGTGTACATTTTTCAACTTCCGTAACTCGATAACTAAGCAAGTAATCGATTTTTTTAATTTAATATTTTATACTTATTTCAACCCTGTTTACATAAAACAACTGCCAGGTCAGCTCCTACAAGTAGTTGGGATCACAAAATCACTCCATATGCCTAAACTTCGACGGCCCGTAATTCCCAAAATAGGGCTCGCCGCCAATTTTTTTATTAAACATTTTTTGTTTACAATAATGTGTCCTACACCCCTTTTTTTCTTTTTCTTTTTGGGAGAGTCGGGCTATAATAGATAAGCTCCAATTATTTTTATTTTAAAATTAAAAACAGCAAAAATAAAAAATTTTTTTCAAAAACAAAAAATATTATTTCCTTAAAACAATTCAAAACCTTAAAACAAAATAATAATAAAACTAAAACTACTATTTAAATGTAAAATTAATCAAACAATATTTAAGGAAAAACTAATCCACAGGTTTGTCCTCGTTGCCCTCATTTTCAGAGACTGGGAGCTACTTCAATTCAGCACCGCCAAGTTGACAATATCAGCCACTTCAGAATTTTTTCCTTAGGGGCTGTTTAGCTTTCCCGCAAAATTTAAAAAATTCACCAAATTTCTGCACTTTATTCGCTCTACAATTTTGTACTTCCGTCCATGCTCATCCGACAATATTTTTGCCCTTCACGAGTTTAATTTTGTGACCACTTGGGTCACCTTCTCTAGGGACCAAACCCCATTTCATTAAAGCCAGTTGGCCCCTTACAGGCACAAAATGTCAAAAATGTCATATAAATCCAAAACGCACTTAATCTCCAGCGCGATTCGACACATTTTTGCTACTGTTATTAAACATACGTAGTAGTTATTTTTTTTAGTAGTAGTTGTAGAGCACTTCCCCGGTTTTTGAAGAAATGCAATTAGGCTCAAATGTTGCCATATTGACTGAACAAGTAATGTTCAATAAACTTTCACATTATTGTCGGAGAAAGTACTGGTCAGTTAATTTGCATATCAAATATTTCGATATGGAACAAAGTTGAGTTTCACCTCAAACATTTCAGTAACTATGAAAGTTATTCAACATTTTCATTTGTTTCAGACTATTTTTTGATTTTCCATAAAATGCGTTTTGAGTAAAAAATTTAAAACCCACATTTTTTAAATTCAACATTCCACATACCGATAACTCTGCAACTTATCGATTTTTTAAGATTTTTTCGTTACTATTGTGATCACCTTTCAAAAAGTGATGTTATGTAGAGTTGGGTAGTTCATTCAGGGTGACCAGACATCATCCTCATGAACATAATGCACATGTTCGATACGCGAGTATGTTCGTTATTGTAACGACCGGGCACCTTAAATGAACGAGTTCGAGAACTAGTGAACTAGTTCGACACAAGTCTAATGTTATGGGAACAACATCAAATTTTTTATATTTTTTTTTATATAATCAACATTCGATAACTAAGCTAGTTCTCGAAAAAAGATGTTTCATTTTACACGTTTATCTTCTGACTTACTATCACAAAAATAAAATCTTTGTGGAAAATTTAGAAATTATATCTGACAACTTTCGAAAATTTCAACGGCCGATATTTCGATAACTAAGCGAGTTATCGAACATTTTCATTAAATTTTTTTGGTTTATTTTTCATTATATTATACAAAACTGCTGTTAGACAAAATCTCTTTACAAGGATTTAATAAAGGGGTTTTCAATAAGAGCGCTACAAAAGTTTTTTTTAAATAAAACAAACCCGGTTTTAGATACCAATGAAATTCCTTATTACTGTGAAAGTACGTTCGATGCCATTATGTATGGAACTCGATTTATTTTGCATGGCCACCACGGGCACGCTTGCAGAAATCCAGACGCTGAACCCAATTTTCGACGGTTTTCAAGCATAAATCGGCCGATACTGCTGCAATTTCACGTTCGATATTCGTACGAAGTTCATCAATCGTCGCTGGCTTGTTGGCATAGACCATAGACTTGACGTAGCTCCACAGGAAATAATCTAACGGCGTCAAATCGCACGACCGAGGCGGCCAATCGACTGGGCCATTTCGTGAGATAACACGTTCACCAAACTTGGTTTCCAATAAATTGATTGTGGCATTCGCTGTGTGGCTTGTGCGCCGTCCTGTTGGAACCACATGTCCTCCAAGTCCATATTATCCAATTGGGGCCAAAAATATTCGGTTATCATTGAACGGTAGAGATTCGCATTCACAGTAATGTGCCGGTCTTGATCATCACGGAAGAAGTACGGCCCAATGACGCCGCCGGCCCATAAACCGTAAATTTTTCGGGATGCAATGACGACTCATGGATTACGTGTGGATTGCTGTCTGACCAATAACGCATATTTTGCTTATTGACGAAGCCATTCAGCCAGAAATGAGCCTCATCGCTGAAGATGATTTTCCGATGAAAATCCGAATCATTTTCAAGTTGTTGCTCAGCCCAATTCACGAACATACGACGCTTATGGTGGTCAAGCGACTTCAGTTCTTGCGTCAATTTGATCTTGTACGGATGTAGGCCAAAATCTTCTTTTCGCAAAATTCGCCACAACGACGTCACAGAGATGCCCAACGCTTGAGAACGACGTGTGAGAGATACATTTGGGCTTTCTTGAACTGAAGCCTCAGCGGCAGCAATATTCTCGACACTACGGGCACTTCTTTGTCTCACTGGCACGGGAACATTTTGTACTGTGCCTGTGGATTTAAATTTTTCCACTAGACGCTTAATTGTTGATCTGGTAGGACGATTATGACGACCATAAATTGGACGTAGCGCTCGTAAAGTTGAGGCCACTGACTCCAAATTTCGGTAGTAAATTTTAATAATTTCGACTCGTTGTTGGCTCGTATATCTTTCCATGGTGAAATGGCAAACCTTACTGAAGAGAAATGTCAAAAGAGCGGGAGAAACTATGGCGTCGTTTGCTGTTCCTATCGATTTACTTTTGTAGCGTCTCTGTTGAAAAACGCGTTACATAGTAATAATCCCCATATATCCGAACTTCGGAGGCCCATAACTCCCAAAATAAGATTTACCCCAAATATTGGTATTTGACATTTTGTGCGTAAATCGTAATACCGCATTTTATTAGGGGAATTAATCATTTGTATGGAATTTTTCCATTTTCAAGTACAGAATGACGTTTGACAAAACATTGACCAGTACCGAATTTCATTCAACGTCAAATGTATTGCACGAGTCGATGAACAAGGCACAATTTTCGAATGGGCGATACCAAAATGTTCCTGGAAAATACTTTCCGTAGTTAAAGCCCTGTATTCAGTTCTTGCGAAATGCTCGTTGTCATAAGACAACAAAAATATCGATAATTTTATTTATCGAGTGCGTTGAGGATTTATAAACGAACGTAAATCATAGATAGGTGGTAACTCTCATCAACTAAATTTTCCGTTTAGAGATAAATGACAAAATATCTTACGCAAATTTCGCAAGAACTGACACCGGACTTAAGTAACCATTTACAAAATGTTTATTAATCACGTACAGCAGAAAAAGCTTTAGTAGAAAGATAAATTTATGGATTTAATTTGCAACCCAAACTGAGTTTTTGCATATAATAATCACTGGTACAATTTAATTTTTCTCTGATGAATTACGTCGTCGAGTTCATTGCAAACTGTCCAGTCTTTCTTGAGTTTCATTTTTGAAACTTCATAACATGGAATCATTTTATGTATATGCTGGTCTTGCGTCTGACAAATAAAATAAGAAGATTTCAACAATAAAGATCAAACAATTACAATTTTTATATATTTTTTTATACATTTAGATACGATGTATAACGATAATCGAAAAAAAAAATACTTATTTACTTGCGAGTACTAATATCAACTGTTCAAATTAAGTAGGAAGGGAATACAGACTTATATTTACCTTCAGAGTAAATGGTAAAGCTCCCACAAAACAATTGCTATTCTTTAGACATTTTTAATATGGTGATCAATATGACGTATGGATTTTTATAATTTGTATTCAACAGACAGCATTTAATGCGTCAACATGTATGGAATATAATAATAATAATAACTGGGAAAATATGAAAACCAATTTTTGTTATATCTCAGTGTGGAAATAAAACATAAAAAAACTACGATTACTAATCAACAAACTAAAAGATTAAAAGACGAAGACGATAATCGTTCAAATGATATCGATAATGCTGGCTCCCATACCATTTAAAATACATGCGTTTTGAAAAATTCAACTACCGGCAAAACGATATTGAGTTCGATATCGTTTCCTACATAATTAGGCCTCTGATTTTGTGTTATTAATTCCAATCTTTTTTTCGTATCAGATATGAATAAATACTCAATCACCAAAACTTTTTGGAACGTTTGTATCATAGAGTAAACATGTATAGAGAGAAAATTTCTCTCATCTGTCTTTTGATTTCACTCTTCGTGGTGTGTTTGGTGTGGTACAGAGATGTTCGACTTACTCCAGGTGGAGTTACAAGAACTGTTGACTTAAAATGGCTCATGCGTGTTTGGTGAGTCACTGCGAAAATTAAATATATTTTATACCTTTTTGTTATCTTTTCTTGATAGTGTACATTTGTGTTGTATTTAAGACAAGTATTTTAATACACAAACACAAAATGCTGTTGTTGTTTTCTTGTAGGATGTTTTGTTCTAGTGCCTCTATCTGCAATTATTATAGCAACTCTTTTCAACATCCAACGTTCATATCATAGCAACTCGTTTGAACATCCAACGTTCATATCACACCAGGTCTAATGTCATCAATTTACTGAGTGAGATGTTCCCATTTGGTATATCTTTCCTCTATGGTTTATATGTTGCAATTTACGATTCTCCTGAGTGATATATGTATGATTAGGTTAGGTTAGGTTAGGTATTGGTGTTACTCGATGAACGACTCACTTAGACTTATTAGTCCTTTATGATACCATGGGCTACCGAGATTGAGAGTTAGCCCCACCGGAGAACCATTTAGTTTTCTCCAAGGAGCTCAAGATACTACCTGCGCCCATCTGAAGTAATTTCTCCCAGGTCTCTAAATAGGTAAGATCAATTAGTAGACACCCCTGCTTGCTAGTGCTGGGCATCTGCACAGAAGATGCACAGTGGACTATTCCTCTTCCTCATGGTTACCACTTCTACAGAAGTCAGTTGATTTGACCTTTAGACTCGCCGCTTGTCTACTAATCAGACAGTGTCCCACTAAAACCGAAACAAGCGTTGACAACTTGCGCCTGGTTAGAGACAGAAGCTTCATGGATCTCCTGCTATCCACTGTCGTTCAGATTGGCCTTGTGCCTACACAATCTTTGCCCCTCGTTCACCTCTCCCGAAGCATCATAACCGATCGTTCTTGCAGGATATGCTTACAAGTCGCCAACACGTTCCAATTCCTGTGGAACCTGTCCCTATCCTAGATAGCCTATCCGCTGTGCTGCTCCCCCAAGCTGGAAAAAACGGAATCTGTAACATATGTATTTTCTCAAACATATTCTGCAGGAACTATGTTAAAATTTTTCAAAATGTGAAATTGCATCTCGTTTTTGCTTCAAGTGCATTGCGGGACGTGAAGGGGTTAATTGTTTTTTTTTTCTGAAATTTTGTGTGTGTATTCTACTTGACACATAGAACGATTTTTTTGTTAGCCAATCCTGTAGGTTCAACTTTTTTTTCGGCCCAGTTTAATGTATAAATATACATACGTTTTTTACACATCGCAAATATATATTTCCAAGAAATATTGCCCAAACATCCATTTACTTACTCCCAAATCGTGTGTTTCCTCCCAACGATCGACGACTGAATGCATTCAACTAAAACGCAACAGATAAGTTAACATAAGAAACACTCAATTCGTCTTACACATGCATTTGTTTATGAATCACTGACTCAAAGAATAATGCAAAATTACAGTTATACACTTGCACTAACATTAGCATAGGCAATTTATACAAAAATTTATATTTTTCAATTTAGAACAATTTATATTTTTCTCTCATCTATTACTTTGCTCTCGATAGAACATAGCGACAAACAAATTAAGTAAACAGTGCACAATACACAGCAGTATTTATATCACAAACAAAGCTGTATTTGGATTACAAATACATATATTATAACATTAATAATTGTGTCCCAAACATGTAATATTGAATAGCAAACACAATGAGTTTGGACACAAGTATACTGTATTTGCGACAAGCTCCAAACACACGTTTCATTTGCATCCAAACGAAAAAAATACAGATTTTTTAGCGTGCCCGTATATTGATGTTCCCTGGCACGCATATGAAGTGAATATCGTACTGCTGGGTCATCTCGTTGAACTCAGGAATATTGATTCCAGGAACTTGACGGCCGCTTGACTGTCAGAGAACACATTGTCTCAATTACTGTTGGACTATTATACCTCAGCCAGTCGGTCACTTTCATAAAAGCCAAAATTTCGGATTGAAACATGCTACAATGATCAGGTGGTCTACGAGAAAGACACAACCCTAAATCCCCAGAGTGGACCCTGTACCCTACATAATCATTCATTTTCGAGCCATCAGTGTATAAATTCACGTATCCCCCTATATCGGGATCTAATTTCTTCCAGGAATCCCTTTCCGGGATGAGAGTGCGTTATTTCCAGTAGAATAGTGCTCTCAAGTAGTCAACTGAAGAAATGTTCAATGACCGTCTCCAGCCATGCCCCATTGTGAGATTTGCCTCAACCTGATAGCAGACGTAAAAGCAATCTGCCTGTCTATAATGTCACTGCAACAAATATAGACCATTTAATACTGGATTTAGGGATAATTTCAATGAAAACTTCTGACCTGTGGGGAGTATGTTCACTTACAGTGCTCTCCTGGTTAAGCGAGTTGACAGGGGAATGGGTGTTCAAAAGAAGATTAAGTGAATCACAACTGCAGGTTGTACACTGCACAGAAGAGTACTTGTGGTACCCTACGTTTTATTTCCTGACCCCAATATATTCCTTAGCATCACCACCACTACATTCCGCCAGGGAGGCTGCATTTTTCCCTTTAGTTTCGTTCTTGGGTAAGAGATTTGTATCCACTACATTATCCATATCATCTAGCATCTTATCTCCCCAGATGTTTCTGATTCCAAACAACTCTTAGAGACATTGTCATAGAGGGGTCATTCAGTTGCCCTTACATTGCGACGAACTACTTCAGGCTGGGTCATGGTCCAATCCAACTGTATTCCGATGTATTTATGATCAGACAATGCATTTCTATAAATGGGATTCATTTCCCTGATCATCTCATACACGTCCTCCGTTGCAAAGATGTTGCTCTTGCCAGGAGCTGGCGACGAAAGTCGGCTTATTGCCTCTATTTCATATAGCAATCATATTACATATGTAGTATGTACTCAGTGAGTGTTTCACCCCTCTCTTTGGTGTCCCGCTCCCACAATCACTGGGGTACATCCTCACCTCTATAAGACATCTTCGGGGACCAATTAAATATTAAATCCTTTCAATTCCAGGCTTCAATTCAGATCATTTCTGGCCACAATACAAACTCTGTGAATGCTTAGGCAGGATGTGGTTATTATCTTATACCCCTCATCATCAACCTACAACTTTTAAAGTTTAAGTTCTGTCAATTAATTTTTAATTATTTATTTTATATTTAATGCCCATTTACTGTTCTCCCATTTATTTATTTTTTTATTTTTTAATTTTTCATTAATTTACTTTATGTTTAACATTATGTAGGAGCCATGTATATGTTTGTAACATTATACGGGAACTATGTATATTGATTTTGCCTGGGTTTTTTTTTGTTATTTGTCACGTTTCCGATTTCAACAATTTTGAACAAACAAAATCATATTTGGGCCACAAAAAATATATTATAACATATTAGTCATCAAATATATTATAACATAGTAGTATTGAATTGCAAACACAATGTGTTTGGTCACAAGTATACACACTATATTTGCGACAAGCTACAAACACGTTTTATTTGCACGCAAGCAACAACAAAATTCAGATTTTTCAGCGTCTATACCATAATTATAAGACAGTGTTTCGATAAATGGGACAGTTCAATAAATAAATACAAACCTTGCCATTAGCAACCGACAGCTCTTGGATTAGGAAAAAATCAGACTCTCGTTCTTTTCTAGACGGGGACTTAAAGTGACAGATGCCAATTTACTATGATGAAGATTGATTTATTTGATTATTTTAATTCTGTAATTCTAGCCTAATTTTCCTACAAAATGAGTTCTCCCTGAAGATCGTGGCATTAAAATGTAAAAGATTTCACATAGATTATAATTTTTCTATTCGTCTCATAATCTTTATCCCCCCCAATGCGTTTAAATTATTAAAATTTTAAACCTCTTTAAAGAATTTCAATGGATATTCGTTTAGGAATTTAAATTTGATTTTTTATTTTAAATTTAATCTTAAAGTGCGTTACAGAACACAGTTTTAGATTTCTTCTGCTTTCCAAAGATTTTATTCATTGAAGAATAAAAATCCACATCGATTGCCTTTCCCGATATAACTTAGAGTTTTGTGGGCGAGGAAAACGAATGGAGTCTCAAAGTGCCTCCCCCACAAGTCGTAGAATAAGCGAAACTTCTTTGTTTTACGTGAATTACTATTCTACCATGTAAGTACATCCAATGTTGGGGCGGATTTAAGTGGTTAAATTGACTAATTGAGATGCCTAAATGGATCTTGGGACTGAAGTTGACGAGAAACAATTGCATAATTACAATGCAAACACCGCCCAATTAATATGTACATGTTGTTTTTAAGTTTCTAGCTTTAAATTGTTTATAAATGTATCTCTTCTAAAGAATTTGTTAACAAATTTTAATAAAATTATCTGCTGCAGACGATGAAACAAAGCCAGACGAACATACGTATTTGTTAATACTTTAGACATTGTTTTGACTGTGACTGATTAATGACTTCTGGTCTATGGAAAACGAAATTGCGTCAGTTTTTGTTCCTACGAATATAAACAAAATGTTCATTGCATGTACAATTTTACTAGTTTTTATATAATTTTTTAGATGGGCTGTGTGCGAGATGGGTTGTTGCCTTTGGCTTAATGTCTTCATGTACATACATATTTATATTTTAGCTTACAATATTAATATTTTTAATGTCGGTCTTTCCCTGTTTTCTAATTCAAATAAAGCAATGTAGAATTCACCACGAGAAGGTAACTGCAATTACCACGTGTAGATAACTAACTGACTTTTCCTACATATAAATTAACGTATAAGTATTTTTTAATTCTTGTTCTATAGTGAAAAGATTTCGAAGTGTAAATTCAACGCTGTACTATAGTGCGTACTTGAATTTTGTGCAAAACCCAAATTTGTACTGAAAGGTTTGAATCAAATTTAGTTTTCGGTCGACTAGAAATGGCAGTGAAAATAAAATTAGTTTCGATTGAGTCAATTCGTTCGACAATATTTAAATTTATGCTGGGAATATTTTGAGAGTTGGGGTTTCTATTTTATAATTTAATTGTCCTTTATATTTTGAAATGTTTATCTTACTTTAGGAGATCTGCAGAAGTAAGCGCTGACATTAAGCGCTGAAATATATATATAAAAATGGTTGTTTCCGACAACAACTAGACTTTTATTGTTTTATTCGTATTGGCAAAATTCTATAACAAGTAAGATCCTCAATGAGGTGAAACAATTTTATTGAGATAAGGAAAATGATGCACCTATCAGTTTTTCAAAAACTTTACAAAAGTAAAAATGTAGGTATTGTTTAATGTATCTGTTGATCTGTCATTGGAACACGTCAGATACTCGAGTGAACCTGAGTGATATAAAGGAAGTGAAAATGTGTTCCATGTGTGTTTATTTAACATGAAATCTATCTATAGATAACAATATACAGCAAAACAGTTCCAAATGTTTCCGTGACGTTATTTTAATATAATTTATAAAAATACATACAAAATTAGTTCAACTTCTGGATTCTATTCAATTTGTTTTGCTTTTGCTGTTTTGGATTCTTGCGTAAAGCTAAAAGACAGACAGACATTTATAACAAAATGTGTTTGTTTATATAAAATTCTATGTGCTGTTTTTTCTGGCTATGTCCATTTGAAAATCTCACAGGGGGTTGAAATGTTTATTTAATTAAAATAATTATGTGATCTAACGGATGAAACAAAAAGTTACATGAAAAATGGACTCCTTAACCTCCCGCAATGTACTTAAAGAAAAAACGATTTGGAAATTTCAATATAATTTGGTGGCATTTTCAAAATTGTAAAGATGTTGAAATGTAGAATATGACAGGTAGGCAATTACTTCTTCTATAAAACCCATTTATTCTAATTTTACAGAGCAAAAAGCAGAAAAAAGTACGTCTTATACTGTAAAATTAAAATTGAGTTTATGGTATACTTCAAATGTTTTTCTTCAAAACTTTTGATGCACATACATACATACATACCAACATGACGCATTCTACATTTCTACAAAAATAGTGCCTATACTTATGTCCAAACACACTGTGTTTGCTATTCATTATTACGTGTTGGAGACACGATGATTAAATATGTTATAATATAGGTTTTTGTGACCCAAATATAGATTTGTTTGTTGAAAACTGCTCAAAACAAAAACGTGGCAGACAACAAAAAAACAAAAAAGCAGCAGATCTTCAATTCATGAAAACAATGCTTGCACGTACGTATATAGGTGTTCAAAACATATACATACAGCTGCGGTCAAAATAATAGCACCACGCACAAATTTATATTGACTCCGTTTACATCTGTTTAACAGTTGGGCCAATTTAACTCAAAACAAGATAATAAATACTTTGATGTTAATGGTTTATTATCATAAGAAAATTATTTCGTTTTTTCAACAGTTTATAATTTGCTAATTAATTTAAACAAAAAACTTAAAAACTACCCAGTCAAAATAATAGCACTTCATTTCATTTTTAACAAAAAATAGTGGTCTTTCTTAAAATAAATCAAAAATTGTACTCAGATATCTTGTTGATAAATTAATTGTATTGCTTCAATACTTTGTCGCGTGACCTGTGTTTGCTATTACCGCGGCACAACGCCTTCCCATGGAATCGACTAAATGCTGTCATCTTTCAACTTTGATGGAACTCCAAATTTTCTGCACAGCCTTTATTGTTGATACACCCTTTTTTATATCCGTCCACAGATTTTCGATAGGGTTCAAATCTGGGGACAGTGCAGGCCACTCCATTGCATTGATAGAGTTATCGTTGAACCATTTTTTGCTATTTTGCTGGTGTGTTTGGGGTCATTGTCTTGCTGGAAGACCCACACCAGCGGCATTTCGTAGGAAGCATACGGCAGCATAATTTCATCAAGGATTTTTACATAAACCGATGCATCCATAAAGGTTTTGATCCAATATATGGGACCCACACCTTGATATAAAAAGCAAGACCATACCATACTATGACCTCCATGTTTTATAGTTTTTGATGTGAATTTTGGCATGTATTCACTGTTAGGTGGCCTACGGACAAAAGATCTGGAACCCTTTCCACCAAAAAGGACAATTTTGGATTCATCAGTCTAAAGCACATTTCTCCACTTTTCCTTTGGCCAATTTTGATGTGCTTTAGCAAAAGATATCCTTTTAGCAACATGCTTAGAGGTAAGGAGCGGCACTTTTCGAGGACTACAGGCATTGAGGCTGTTGTCTCGAAGTTTGCGGCGAATAGTTTCCACGCTTGCCGGCACATCTAATGTTTTTTTGAGCTCCGTGGCTGTCATAAAGGGATTTGCTTTAGTCGTCCGTACTAAACGCTTTACCATTAAGGGTGACAAAAACTGGCTTCCTACCATATCTTAGGCCATATCTACCATACCTACCATATCTTAGGGCATTTATTATCATTTTATTGGAACAGCCCAGCAAATTCTTAATTTGGGAATAAGATTTACCCTCGGACGCAAATTTTTTTATTAGTTCACGTTTTCCCGGCGAACAATGCTTTCCGCGACCCATAACTATACAATTTTTATAAAATTATTACCTGATTTTGAAGAAAGTATATTAAAAAATTTTTATTACCTTTTGTTTTCACTTTTTTCACAAAATTTTGCAAAACAAATTTAAAAAAGCCTGCTGGTACTATTTCATTGACTGCACTGAAGTAGATCCTTTTGTAAATGATCGATCATTTCTAGAGAACCGTTAACTATCTTGAGGGAAAAAACTTCTCTTAAAAAGAGTAAACAGAGTACTACGTCATCGCTTAGTTATGTTCAAATAATAAGCACAGAATTACATTTTTTATTGGAATGACAATAGTTTTCGACGTTGGTGCTATTTTTTTGACCGACACTGTAGGTGTTCAAAACATACACATACATTGTTCTTGCATAATGTTACATGGACCTTTTTTAGACCTAATCATCTTTTATCAACGATCAAACGTGATTTAAACTCTGAATTAATTTTGTAGGTTAATAGTTAATTGCTGTTTAAACAGCCAAAGTTGGGCATTTAAACTATGATCAAGTGACCATATGATTTTGACAGAAAACAAGAAGAAGGACAATCACAAAACTTCTTTAATTGCTAATGTGAACAATTATAATCACCATCCTAGTTAAAAGAACAATAAAAACGTATCATTTAACTCGTAGTGCAGGCAAAACATCATTTCTGCCGAAATACTTTCCAATTTCATTAAATATCTTGAATTTAATCACTTCACTTTTCTTTTGCAAATCTCTTCAGCTTGATGCATTGTAACGATTAGCCGCTAAATGTGTGAATACCGGTTATTTTTCGTATCTCTTTTCGTATTTAAAGTCAGATCAAACATAAATCAAAATCAGTCAGTCAAAAATTGGGCTTTAGTGTCATTTAGGATACTTAGATCCTTGCAATAACCCATTTGCTATATGTTTTTTTATTCCAAGCAGCAGTATCCAGAAATCGAAATTCAGTTGGCGTTCGTCGTTATTTGCGCTATGAATGAAATTAACTAAAATACAAAAAACAAAATACACGCAAAGAAATTAAACCGTTTAGAGCTCGTTTGGCGCAAAAATACTTATTTTGTCCCGAACAAATTTCGTTTGCAACTTAGACTCGTGGTTGGCAAATAAAGAGAACCCCTATAGTAGGGCCAGATCAAAAACAGAACAAATATTGCAATAAGATTAGTTGCGTTCTGTGAATAGAACTGCAGAGCAATATACAAGAGCCTCTATTCTTCTGTTTACGTTCTCTCGATGACGACGAGGTAGTAGGCCATTTTATCGAGTTCAAGTTACTGTTGAATTTTACTCTTTGATTGGGCATAAAATGGAATGCGTATTTTCGTTCGATGAAACCTAGATAAAACATATTTTAGCTGTCCTTAGTATCAATCAAACACTAGTTTTTCTGCATGGTTTGCTTGGTAGCTTATCCACTGTATTTTCTATTAATTTCCTATTACATAGTCGATCAGCTGTGTCGTGGATACGATACAACCTGATAGAAAGCAACGTGTAAGTAGTGCCAAAGATCCGAGGCTGCTCAAGAAGGTTATGTTATAAGAACAGCTGATTTGTTTTTTTTTCATGTCGTGGTTCCAAAGTGGTGCGCACTAGCTCTCAAATGCTGTTTACCTTTGTATTGTGTTCCTTTGTTCGTAGTACGTTGATATTGACATTAACTACGCACCAAACAAAATCAGAATGCCGGTTGTTGTTGCCTTGTAGTCATTTTTGTAGTATTGCTTCTACCTTTTCAAACTGCCTTGCAAAGATCAGTCTACACGATAAAGTAATACGCGGTTAGTGATAAGTGTGAATACACACTGCTGTGGCTTAACAGACTAATCGCTGCTGAAGATGATGCTTCACAAAAAAATGCTTCACATTTTTCCACTAACCGGAAAACATGATCTGTTAGCCTAATAGGAATTGCAACTTTCTCGAAACGTTTTTCGTTTCTGGTGAACTTTTACGTTTCTCGTAAACGTTTTTTGAGTTTGGGGCTAGCATTACTTGTTTGCGGTAAACAATTAACGTGCTTTGTTTCTGGTAAATGATCGTTTGACATATTTTCCATATATTTTGTTGTTTTTATCGATTTTCATTTCTTATAAACGCTGTTATTCATTTATAAAATGGGAAATGATATGTTTGAACAAATGATCGTTTGCCGCAATTATGTACATTCCCCAAACGAAGTCTATTTAACTAAGATTTCCTTTGGGTCGTAAAAAAATTTTTCTTTGAATGTAGAGTTGTCTCGCAATAATGTCCAAATTCAAGTGATACGGGATTGTATCCCCAATACTTTTATGGCAAGTAAAGGAAGTTAACTGTATAATTGATTGTGAGAACTTCTCCCTTTGTCTTCATGGGATGTAATGGGAAAATATTTACGAGAGCGGATCAATAAGTCCGTGATTTTTTGAATGAAACACATTTTTTTGCCTTTTAGCTCAATACACGTTTCTCCAATTTTTGTATCCCTTCCAAAAAATAGGATTTGGCGAGGTCCATAAAATAAGCATTTGTTTGATGAATAATTTCATCGTTGGAGCTAAATCTCTTTCCACCGAGCCATTTCTTTAGGTTTGGAAATAGGAAATAGTCACTGTGGGCTAAATCCGGAGAATATGGCGGATGAGGTACCAGTTCATGGAATTTTGCCATTGACACTACACACGTGTGTACCCGTGTGTTTATGGTCAATCGAGAGCAAACGCGGCACCCATCTTACAGACAGCTTTCTTAAACCCAACTGATCATTTAAAATCGAAACCACACTGCAATATGAAATGCCTATGGCATCAACAATTCACCATATCGTGAATTTTTTCGACATTTTCGGGTGTATTGACCTCAATTGGCCGCCCAGAAAGTTCAGTATCATTTGTACTTGTGTGACCACAACGAAAGTCAGTAAACCCCTTTTTAAATTCACCTGTCTGTATGCACATATGCATACCGAAAAAACTTTGGATTGATTTTTAACCCTTTTCCCGTGATCGACTCGAGCTGAAACTTCGCAAGCAAACTAGTGGCGACGACAAAAATTAACTATAAATATGGGCGGGATTATACAAAGGGGCGTGGTACCTCCCATACAAATCACAAATTAAAAATCCATTACTTCTGCTCCTGTTAAAGGCATTTGAACAAAATTGGGTATGTTGGTTAGGTGTACATATTCTAAGATCTGCTGCAAATATGGACGGGATTGGACAAAGGGTCGTGGTCATATATAAAGAATTTATAGCCAAAAACTATGTTTTTTACGGGTTGGTTTTTTACCATTGAAATCGATGGTGCAGAGTCTCCCTAGTATTTATCAAGCTTTTCCTTGGTTTGATTGACGTTTTCTTTTTCGCAAAAAATAATGTTTAATGAGCACTCGAAATTCACTTTTTATTTGGTACTTGATGGGAGCAGTGTTGCATTTCATATAGTTACGAGTGAAGTTCGATGAGTAACGTACTTTTTGATCCCCCCGAATTTATTTAAATATTTTATTAAAACAAAATTCTATATTTTAACTGGTAGTATTCTTCGGGGTGTTAATAGGTTAAAGTTCAATGCTCATCGTTTAACTACGAATATCTTTGAAATATCTGCACATCTGCCAGCTGTAGATGTTAACTATCGTTGAGTTCGAAAGTAATACGAATTTACTTAGAATGCAATAAATCTACTTTTACTAGGCCGGTTTTATAAATGCTGCTGTGAAATCGGCCATTATAATTTTATTTTTTTAACATTTATGTACTCAGTTTTTACTTAACAAAAACATTAAATAAATGAGAGATATAATCGTATCAAACAAAAAAAAAACAATAATATTAATAGTGAATATGTTGTATCTTTGACTGAATAGATAACAATTTAAAACGTAGACAAAAAACTCGAATACTTCTACAGACTATTGTATTTTTTATGACTAACAACTATAAATAGTTGATATAAAGTTCGTCTACAACAAAAGTGTGGTTATCAGCTATTACTAAGAATTTATATTTAAGAATAGTTGACAATAACGTTCAGTCAAGAAATACCCACTGGCAGTTTTAAATTTGTAATAAAATGTTTTGAAACATAAGCAATATCTAATAATATTGTTGTAGAGTATTTGTTCGATATTATGGGATTTGATTTTAGGAATATAATTATCATATTCTACTTTGTAGTGTTCATCGAGTACTGCAACACTGGATTAATGAAAGTTTGGTGGATTTGAAGGCAGCGTAACGGACGGCACAAATTCTACCCCAGGTTTTGAGGCACACATGAAACTCACAAATGTAATTTTGTTATATAAGCAATAACTGTTATTTTTGCTAACATAAACTAGAGGCAATCCTTGCGGTTATGCGGATTATTGTTCCTGGTTGTGCCCTGTCCCTCGTTTTCTTTGTTCATATCGTAATGAAATAGTTGCCGTTCGTCTTGTACAGTGAGTGTGTTTACATTTACTAGGTTGGGGTGTATTAGTCTAGATAAGGGTAGATTCATGTGAGTGGCCTGTAAATCTTCGACTCGTTAGCATAGGAATAAATAATGACTACAACACAGGCTATAAACTATTAAAATAATTTGTATGAAAAATCAGACAACCGAGAAATAAATTAAATCGAAATATTTGAGATGTCGTTCTATTTATTAAGGGTGTTCGATGAAATAGATTCAACACTAATCAACATTTTCAAAACAAAAACAAATGTAGAAAAATTAAATTTTGTTTATAACTTTTATTTTTAATTGTTCAATTAAGAACTAGATATAACATTTTAGAACATTAATGTCGTAATTTAAAATTAAATCATTAGGTATAAATCAAAATATTTCAAAATGCCCCGTCTTGCCTGTTAATTAAAATAGAGTCATCGCGATTCATCATCTGAACTAGAATAAATAGCTTAATGTTTCATTAATCCTTTATATTATCTCAGTACTTTACGAAATAACTATTATTTTTTATCACAGCTAAGCAACGCCTTGACATTGAATCATCAAGTCTCCACAAGTCATTTTTTCCACGCCGATTGTACCAGTGTCATAAGCTCATCTTTATTAAATTGGTTTATTCCTTTGATAGACACTTTAATGTCCCGCCACAAATTCTGAATAGGATTTAAGCCCGGCGACTGCATAGACCATCTTAAAACTATGACACTATTATGTGTGTGTGTTTGGGGTCGATATTATGTTGAAACACCCATCGAAGCGGCATTTCCCATTTAGCACAAGGCATCATGATGTTTTTTTTAATACAGTGGTATAATATGCAGCCTCCATTGTCTGTTCAATTTGGAAGAAAGGTTCTGTCCCAATGTAAGAGTAACAACCCCGTACCATTATGTTTCCGCTACCACGTTTAACTGTTTGGATTGTGTTCTGGGGCCTGCATTTGGTGTTGGAAGGTCTTCGTGCAGGAAGATTACTCTTATCATAATTACCCAATCTCACTGTAGTTTCAGCTGTCCTCAAAATATTTCGCCATTTGGTTACGGACTATTTCACATGCTCCTTGGCAACATGCAACATTTTTTGAACGTTCCGTTTGGATAGAAATGGAACTTTTCGGACACTTTTTGCCTTTAAATTGTTTTTAGTTAGCATTTTTCTTAATGTAGAGGTGTCAACATCCCGATCGTATTGCCTTTTAAGGGCGGAAGAGGTAACAAAAGTCGAACTCTACGTGGCGCAATATTTTTGGTTCCAAATGTTCTGTAATTTTCAGGGTTTTACCGTCTGTTTGCTGGATTGGGGTTATATTTTATTCCGGTCTCCAACATTTTCTTTGAGCATCCAATTATGTCAGTAATTTGTATGTAGCTTCTGAATTCTTTTAGCGTCTCTTCTATTCTTTCTTGGCCCTCATGATTGCAATATTTACATCGGCCCATTTTGGAACGTCAATAATGACAATTTATTAATGCTACTAAACATTAATCATATTTAGAAGCTAACATTACCTTTGTTTTCAAATTCAAATCCAAACTACCATTAACCATTTAAAAAAAAAATATTTTTTTGTCATTGACTCTATTATATAACA
This sequence comes from Phaonia tiefii, assembly GCA_963931995.1. Lineage (NCBI taxonomy): Eukaryota > Metazoa > Arthropoda > Insecta > Diptera > Muscidae > Phaonia > Phaonia tiefii. Next base: position 361,370,993 of record OZ008367.1, read on the forward strand.
AACGTCATTACATAGCCTTTAAAATACTGACACTGACCTGGAGAACAGTAGTGTACACAATTTATTAAAAATTACGGCATTATATTCAGCAGAGGACCGGTCAATCAGGTTCAGAATTTCTTGACATGAAACATTTTGGACCACTGATTTGCAGAGAATAAAAGTTTTGACGAGTGTGTGACTCTATTTCATCGCACACCACTGTATGTTGAGCTATCTGAGTACAATTGTGTCCACTTCCAATAGCCTTATTCTGGCTACGCCAATGATGTTCAATATCACCTACTTTATACACAGATTACCCATGTAATTGTTCTCCACCTTACGTTGTGTTTCTCAAGAATGAAAGGGGAATTAGAACATAATATTTTTTCTGTAATATTATTAATAACCACAGAAAAGTGAACTTAATTCAAAGCTTAACACTAACTTACAACTAACTGAAGTGTCATCGTTGAGGACGTGAAGAGATGAGGGTGACGCGGTGAAGGGTTTTGTTGTGGTTGCGGTTTTTGCTATTGATTTTGTTGGGTACTGTGACTGATATTTCCTACGGATGCCATTTTTTATAAGTGGTTTAATGTTGATTTTTTCATTATTGTTTTTGTTTTGTCGTATAATTTTTGTGTATTAATATATTGTGCATTTTTGGATTTATATAATAAACAGGGGACCCGGAATAATGTAGTTTCTGCGCATATTAATTAACCGACCGCAAACACTCTATTTGTAATACCTCAAACAATTCATGAATATCCCCTATTCAGATGCAGAACATCTTTAAAACATTCACTGTCTCCGAGAACAACTACACTATTGGCATTCCTGACTCACGGAAATAAAAATTTAAATACTTAGTAGGGACATAAATACTGTTACTTTATTTTAAGCTATAAAGCAAAAACTAATAAACATTTTTGGACCAAATTTTTTTTTATATATTTATTTATATGTATTGTATACAAAAAGCTAAGTTTAATTCAAAATGCCAGCCCTTGGCCTTCACGCACGCCTTAAGTCGCATTGGCCAATCATCAAAAGCTGCTGCACCTCATCCACTGAAAAATTGGCTACAGCATGAACCAGAGGTGTCTTAAGAGAATCAATGTTGGGGTATCTTTTGTGGTAGACCATGTCCTCCAAAACGGTCCACATTTTGAAATCCAGAGGGTTCACATCAGGGCTGCCAGAGGGTTATTCTTCAGGGCATATAAAAGCTGGCAAATTGTTTCGTAGCCAGGTTAGTGTCGTTTTAACCTTATGAGCTGGTGCTGAATCTTGCTGGAAAGTCCACGGCTGGTTTTGGAACAGGGAATTGTTAAGCGGCTTCACAACTGCTTCCAAAACGGTTTCTTGGTAAACTTTGGCCGATGTTTTCACCACTTGTTCACAGAAATGCAAGTCAGTTACCCCATCATAAGATACACCTCACCAAACCATGGCTGCAGCTGGATGATGACTCTTTTCGACCCGTGGAATGAGCTCAGATGCTTCTTCAGCTGATCGTGCATAAACCCTATCATTTTGTTTGTTAAATTTTTCCAGTACGGTAAAATATGTTTCATCCGTAAACAAGATTTTTCTATGCAAGTTATCAGCGTAATTCACCAAAAGACGTTTAGAGATTTCTATCCTATTTTTTTAGGTTGCAGTCAACAAATATCCTGTACGCCGTTTGAAAGCTCCAAGTCTCAAAGGGTTTTTTAAATAATTCGACTCATGGGCTTTTGCGTGATTTTCATCTCACGGGCCATGATTTTCTGTTTCCGGAGAGCCTTTCGTTGAATTCTTGCTTTGACGGCTTTGATGACTTGCTGTGCCCGAACGGTACGGGGGCGGTCTTTTACAGTGGTGAGCACTTGTGAATACATCATAATGACATATCACTTTGTCCAGTTGTAAAACCCATAAAAATACAACAATTTCTACCAAGTTTTTTTTTTTTATTCTTTATTAATGCTAGAAAAATGAAACATAACTGGATTCTCCAATATTTAATGAAAAAATAACATTTGGAACTTAAACCGAAAAACACCAATGTATCCACTTACGCTCTTTCGGAAATTAAATGTTTTTAATCACGTTGTTTAGTATTTTGTCCAACGATCTTTGGCTTTAATGACACATTTTATTCTTTTGACCATTCTTTTAACCAGTTTCTCGATGTGTTCCTTTGGAATATTGACCCACTCTGCATGTACCCGAGACCATTGTTCGTTCAAGTTCTGTGGTGCATTTTAGTATGTCCGAAAATGCAAGGGTGCGAAATGGCAGCGGGTTCAAAATTTTCGGATTGGCGGTCGGAGGGTAGTAGGGTAAAGTTGCTAACTTTGAGCCTCAATTTGCTCAGCCAGATGGCAGGTAACTTATTTTTTTGAAAGATAGCCATACCTCTTACCTTTCCAAAAATGACCTAAACGAAGCCCAGAGGCCTTACCGTTCCAAAGTTATGACCATTCTTCTGCCGAAAATTTCAGTAAAATAAAATCTTAAACGTGTTAATTTACAAAAACAAATAAATGTGTGCTGTTATTTCGTTTCCAAAAACAAAAACAAACATTTTTGCATTTCAGTAAAATGGTCATAACTTTGGATCCGACCACTGGCTCAGAAGTTAGCAACTTTACCCTACTATCCTCCAACCGCCAATCCGAAAATTTTGAACCCGCTGCCATTTCGCACCCTTGCATTTTCGGACATGATCCTAGTGGACTTTTCTTCATGAAATGAGCCAAGGAATACGCTGGAGTAATATAATAATGTTAGTAAAATGTAGGAGAGTGGAGTCGGAGTTGGAGTTTAGTAGTCGAAGTGCAGGAAATATGACCGGGTATCTGCGTGTTAGTTGGGATCAATATCTTTAGCCGATTCCGTGTTAATAAAATTACTAAAAGTTTGACAAACGGCACAATGGAAGCTGACGGATGCCTATGTACTACCCGGAAGATATCTATCGTTCGGCATTATTAGTGCTGCCTCTCAAATATTTCCCAGCCTGTTAGATAGAGTCAATAAATCAGTTATGATGATCTTTAAACTGGTAACGGCTTTTCTATGTTAATTCTAATTTTCGAGTCGACTCGGTTCAGAAGAATACATTTTAATTTATGCTTGTATATTAACTGGTTATATTGTATTGACTGGTTATATTGTGTTGATTGGTTATATATATTGTATTGACTGGTTATATTGTCAATATATTTCGAGATAATTTAGTGAATCTCTGAAAACAGTAAACTGATAATTTTGGGCCATCTTAATTTGAATACAAGCTTTCCACTGTACTGTTCTAGTTGTAGAGATATCTCAGGAACCTTTCTACTTATATACATTTTACGAATAGGTATTTTTACTAATTTGCAAAAGTTAGAGAAACACAGAAATTTTTCTCAAAAGGTGTCTTACCATATGCATCTGTTTAAAAGAAAATTGTTTCCCATTACATCCCATGAAGGGATTGACTTTTCATGCATCTTTTACCCAGTGCAATATTTTGGAGCTATCTTTGGGACGCAGTTCAGTTACCCAAAGTTTAGAACCCTTCAGTAATGCTGTCAGTTAGTTTACGTCCATTTTTGACCATTGATTTTTTTTTGTAGATTTGTGAACAATTATTTAATAATTTTGTAGAATGAATAATTTGTATATCCATGAATTTCTTAACGATTAACAAAATAAAACATTTAAATACGATTGGGTTATTTGTGGAGTTTGATTCGGAGTTGGAGTTCAAAATTTTAAAACTCCAACCCTCTGGTACAATGTGCTGCTTTATCAGCTTGCGAGATGACCCAAGATTAGAGTATTCAAAAACCGAAATCGAAAACCGGTCCATCGGGTTTTTGGCCGACCACCGAGCGCCGGTTTTCAGTCTATTAGCATTTTTGTTTTTAATTTATTTTCTGGCACAAGCTTGGTCTTTCAAAGAAATAAATTAATTCTTCGGTAAATGCATTTTTTCACAAAAAAATGGAAAACACAAATTTAACGGTTTGATTTTTTGTCCATAGACAATTTAAATTTAATTTCTAAAAGAAAATTAAAAGAAAACAATAATCGTGTGAACAATTTTTACATAAAGCTGAAAATTTTTTTTTATCAGGGATGATTTTATATTTATTCGGCCGTTTTTTTGGTACTTTTTATTTTATTATTCAAGCTGAAGACCATTCTATATCTCTTAATAGAGATATAGTTTAAAAAAATCAAATATAATTGAGATCAATGGTTCTCTGGAAATGAAAAGAAGTTTGTTCCTAATGTTTTCTTGTGCGTTTTGCTTGCGATATTTTTCGAACACTTTCGTAGTTATTTGATGAATTTTTTAAACGGTTTGAATTTTTTACGGTTTGACAGGAATCATGAGGATGCATTTTACAAAACTTCTTTTTCTTTAAAACTGTATCTCTATTAATAGAGATATAAAATAAAAAGTACCCATAAAACGGCTGAATAAATAAAAATCATCCCTGATGAATGTAGAGCACGACGAAACTGCAGGCATTGTTATTGAGTGTAAGAATTGTGTTGTCTTTTAGGCAACAACAAAAATCATTTCTAATGGGGACCAATGGTTCTCTGGAGATGGAAAGAAGTTTTTTTGCAAATGTTTTCTTGTGTGTTTTGCTTGCGATATTTATCGACCATCTGCATAGATCTGAAATAGCTATACGGTTTGACAGGAACTTATTTTTAATAGCTCCTTAAAAAAACTATATCGCTATTAATAGAGATATAGAATGCTTTTGAGCTTGAATAATAAAGTACAAAATTCAATATTTTGAAATGAAACAGTTTATACACATTTTGAATTGTTGTGTATTTTAAATTGTTTTCTCAAAAAATTTTAAGATTTTCCCAATTTGTATACATTAAATATCATGTTTGTTTTTAATGTTATTGTATTTCTAATTTCTAATTTTTAACCATATTTTATTAAGAACGGTTTTGCTTTTTTAAATGGAAAAAAATACAATTCCTAAAGTTTCGTTACCACGTAGCGTGCTTAACATGATTTGAGGCGAAAATCAGCTAAATTATGTTAAACGCACTAAGTAGATAGGGTATTTCAGACTTGGATAGAAAAACCGAAACCGGTGGAAACCGGGGTTTACGTTCAAAAAAAGGTGGAACCGGGTTTTCAAAAACCCGATTTTTCGATCAACCGAAAAACCGGGTTCTTAAAATTACCGGTTTTTTGAAAACTCTACCCTGGATTCTGTGCCATTTCGGAAAATAGCTAAAAATCGATCGATAAAAATCTTTATTATTTTTGTTTCATTGTAGAACCTATCGTATCTTTAGAAAATAACGTCGTTACATGTCCTAATGAAGTTTATGCGCCTATTACTAGAAATCTTAGTAATTATAGAAATCGTTGGTAATATTTTACTTCGCGGCGAGTGAATGGTATTATACAAACATGAGAAGGATTTGCAGAGAAAATTTTGACGGATCTAATACATTTAGAATGAAACGACACAAACCGGTAGAAATAACTTAAGTTGTTGCTTTTTTTGAATGCTTCATATTTTTTCACAATATTCTTTTTTTCTCTATTCTACACCCACAAACAAAAAATAGCCGAATCAGCCGCATCCAAATTTAGAGGTTATCACAATTACCTTAGATGTCATTACAACCGAATTAGATAGTGTCACAACCGCATTAGAGGTTGTCACAACCACATTATATCGTCACATTCGAAATAGAGGTTGTCACAACCTAATTAGAGGCTGTCATAGCCTGTTAGAGGTTGCTCCAACCGAATTTCAGTTGTGGGGACCTAATTCAGTTGTGACAACCTATATTCGGTTGTGGCAACTTCAATTTGGTGGCAACAACCGAATTTACGGTTGCTATAACCTCTTCTCAAAAAATTAGTTCTGTGACTGTATTTTGTTTGTCACTTTACACACCGCTGATTTTCGTCAAACTGATAGTGTAAATCTAAAACAAAATGGCGATACAATTTTTCTAAAGTTAAAGAGAGTTTCATTAAATTTTTTCTCTGTAAATCTTTCCATCTATCAGTTCTTTCTTCAACATCAGTTCGTTCCATTTGAACTCTTAGTTAAGAAAATATTTCAGTGTTGAACAGTTGGGAATACTAAATTTGCATTAACAAATTATTTGCTGAACAAATTTAACGGATGAAATTGGTAGTTCATTTGACAAAAATCATAAAATTTCAACATAAAATTTACGAATTTTGTCAATTTAACACCGATTAAGCATAGATTAGATAGATAGATTTTCCATTTCCTTTCACACTATTCGTTATGCGGTCGGGTCGGTGCGATGATTTAAAATTTTCATGTCGCATTGATGAAAAACTGTGAAATTTAAACGTATTTTGCACTTTTTTATTATATTTTATTGTTAGTTAATATTTGTGGTGTATTTACACAACAATTTTAACGCCCAAAACGAAACGCCGTTGCTGATTTATTGTTGGTTGGTTTGAGCCATTGCCTCTATCTGGTATTAATAAAGCAATACTTTCCAACATCCAACCTCCCAACAGCAATTCACGAAATGTCATCAATTTACTGAGAGAGTTGGATATTCTACAACTACCAAGAACACGAAAATTATCAACCAAAGTCACGATCTCGAAAGAAAACCTAAGCGAACGAAAGCCAGTCACTCACTTTCGTTCTTATCACAGGCTTTAAATGTTATTGTGTGATTGTGTGATTGCAAAATCGGAAGCCACTAACTATTTTCGCTGTCATCTATGCGAACGAAAATGTCAAAACCAGTCATTTGTCTTTTGGTTGTCGCATAGCTGGAAGTCGAATAAAATGTTGAAACAAAAACAATTTAAATAGAAATCAATAAAAGAATCACAATGGACTGAAAATAATGTCATTATAATAAATTTGTTATTAAAATATATTTCCATTTCAGCACAAAAACGTCAACTTTGCGGCACTTGCAGATACTGGTTCCTCGTACTCTTCTCTCTCGCTCCGAAATTAAATGGCGAACCACTACTTTATGTTATTGCTTTGAACAACAACCACAAAAACATACGTAAAACCATGCGAACGACAAGTCGAAAGATAGTGACTCGTATTTTGAAACGAAAGTGAATGACTGACTTCGTTCGCTTGGATTTTGTAGGTGAGGGTGTAAGTGGAGTCCGATTTTGTACTGAATTGTATATGTTTTCGTTCGCTTGTTAATGACTCCCAAATCAGCTGTTTGTCGCATAGAAAGAAAGCGAACGTTGTGGTTCGACATCGTGACTTTGGCTGTATGTTTTCCAATATTTTGGTTAAAATTTTAAAATTCGTTACTTACCGAATTTTGACAATAATGCTTCCGATTTGTATCCTTACATTACAACGTTACAGATATGCTCTACAAATAGCTCGAACATTTCATTCGGAACTCTTACTCTTGCAATTCTTTGGATTCATGACCTAGCTATGACGATTAATAAATAGTTTTAAGTTTTACTCATCATGAATGGAAGAGTTTTTTATTTGTATTTTCTTACAGTCTTCTTCTTACATACACAGATATCTCCGCTACATGTAGCATTTTTCACCTTCATTCATTATTACTTGAAGTTAGTCAATTGTGCAGTATTTCCATGCCCCAACTCCAGACATTTTTGTATCTTGCAGTTTTATGTAGTTGCAATAAACGCCAACTGAATTGACTGCCTGCCTGCCTACTCGAACAAATAAAAAAGCAAAGAAAAATAAAAGAAAAAAACAAATTGCAGTCGCACATGAAAATGTATGTTTAATTTTCAGCAATGCCAACAAAAAATCCGCTTATTTTTAACGCCACGCATAACGTCAGCTAATTTTGAGTGGGAAAAGTTGAAAATGTGTGTACGAGGGAGGGGTTTAAATTTTTTGCAAAGCTGTGGAAAAAACAGTCGTGTTTTCGTTACCATCTAGCGATTATCGCTTGCTTGCTAGTAACCAAAACGCCGAACTAGCGATAATTTATTATAGACTCCTACTTGTGCGAAAACATCCACAACAATACTTGATATAACCATCAATATTCACAACATTTCTTTCCTATGCATGCTTTCATGCATGACAGAGTCTATACAATTCTCGCTTACTTGAGATTTGTTTATCCCTATAATGTGTGATGATATACCTAAATACTTGTGGAGAAGGGAGCTGATGATATGCCTTGGTGGGCATTGAAATAGCTATATTCCTAACCATCCACCATAAAGATCAATTTCACACATTCCTTAATAATATTTCTATTAAAATGTACTTTTTCATAGAAAAAGGAATTTTTAATAGATATTGATCTTGAACCGAACAATTATTGAAAACAAGATAATTTATGGTTTGTAGTTATTCTTGAATATGTGTATATTGTTCCCCTCGTTTGTGGCTCACAATAACGATATCCAGCACTGTTTTTCTGATTTTTTCATACTGGCAACTTTCTGCGTTTTTCCAACGGAAATACATATACTAGTCTGGCTCTAACGCATGGCTTGTAGTTATTCTTGCAAATGTTTATATTCTTCGCTTTAACGATAACGATATCCAACACTGTTTTTCTAATTTTTTCTGACTGGTAACTTTATTCCTGCTTAAGACTGAAGTGGAAGCGTTAACTTCATGTGCCGCTTAATATCGCTTAGCTCTACATACTAAATAAGTGATAATCTAAACAAGCGGTGTAACGAAAACAAGCCTAACATAAGTCGCTCGAATTTATTTATAGTTTGGTATTTTGCATTAGTACTGCTGCAAATATTGAATACATGGGCTCATATATATGGATACATACATACAGTGGTGGAAAAAATAATAGGGACACCGATGTTTTTCTAATATTTTTTTTATTTTTTCTATAATATTTAAATATTTAAATTAATTAAATTAAAAGCGTTAAGTACTTCATATACGCTAACAAAAAATATCAAACTCCAATATGATTTTCAAATAAATAATTAAAAAATTGAATTTTTTGTAATATGGCCTTGGAAAAAATAATAGGGACAAGAATCAAAACGTTGCTATTTCTATAGAATACTATTTTAGTTTTAGCTCAATCTCTGAGAGGAGAGAAAAATAACGGTTAATAATCGTTTGCTTGCTTTGTTGCAACATGTGCTTTGTAAATTGACAAATTAGTGTTTAAAAATGGGTCGCGGAGTTCATACAACCGAAGAGGAGAAAAAAGTGATTAAAAAATTAAACAATGCGGGAAAATCTATTAGAGAAATAGCAAGTATCATGAACTTTTCGAGGAACAAAGTTTTTAATGCTATCCATTCAAAACGCACTATGGAAACGAGAGGAAGAAAGCGGAAAACATCATCCCGTTTCGATCAACATTTAGTGCGCCTATCAAGAAACTACCCTTTTATGTCTTCCAAGGAACTACAACTGAGTTTAAATGCACCAGTTACCAGTCGGACAATAAGAAACAGCCTCATGGACGCAGGATTAATGGGAAGAAGCCCAAGGAAAGTACCGTTGTTGAGCAAAAAAAATATACAAAAGAGATTAATTTTCGCCAAGCAACACCAACACCGTTCAAACTGGAAAAATGTACTTTGGTCAGACGAAACAAAAATTAATTTGTTTGGTTCTGACGGGAAGATTTACGTCCGTCGACCGAAGAACAAAGAATATGATCCCAAGTACACCAAAAAGACTGTGAAACATGGTGGCGGGTCAATGATGGTATGGGGCTGTTTTTCTGCATCCGGAGTGGGTCCTATTTTTTGGATTAAGAACAAGATGTGTGCTGTCGATTATGTTGGCATTCTAAATAATGAAATGCTTCCGTTTGCCGAGAAAGAAATGCCACTTAGTTGGCAGTTCATGCATGATAACGACCCAAAGCACTCTTCCAGACTGGTTAAAACCTGGCTCCAAGAGAAAAGCGTAACAATTTTGGAATGGCCCTCACAATCTCCGGACCTTAACCCCATTGAACACCTCTGGGGCGTCTTAAAAAGCAATATTGGACTCCAGAAATCCACAAGGAATTGTGGGAAAAAGTTAAGAACGCTTGGTACTCCATACCGATGGAAACGTGCCTACATCTTGTAGAATCTATGCCTCGCAGATGCCAAGCAGTGATTAATGCAAAAGGATCTACCACTAAATATTAATATTTTACTTTAATAATTTAAAACTAAAATAGTATTCTATAGAAATAGCAACGTTTTAATTCTTGTCCCTATTATTTTTTCCAAGACCATATAACAAAAAATTAAATTTTTTAATTATTTATTTGAAAATCATATTGGAGTTTGATATTTTTTGTTAGCGTATATGAAGTACTTAACGCTTTTAATTTAATTAATTTAAATATTTAAATATTATAGAAAAAATAAAAAAAATATTAGAAAAACATCGGTGTCCCTATTATTTTTTCCAACACTGTATATGGGCTCATAATCACTTTCTGAGTCGAGATAGATTCTTCTAATGAAACCAGAGGTCGAAATATAAATCTTTTTAAATAGATTTAACTGTAAGATAACTTGAGATTTCGATAATATCGGTAAATATACATCAGGGATGAAATTTATTTGATCGGCTTTTTATTAGAACTATTTTATTTTATTTATTCTCAAATCTATATCTCTATTAATAGCTATATTGTTTTGTTCTTATACTAAAAGAAGTTTTGAAAAATGCATCCTCATCATTCATGGCAAACCGTATAGCTATTTCAGATCTACCCGCAGATCTTCATCAGCTGTTCGGAATGATGCTTTTGAAAAATTCATCAAACTAAATGCAAACGAAATCTCATTTGAATTGAGAATTCACCACTTTGGAAGTGTTCGAAAAATACCGCAAGCAAAACACAAGAAAATATTTGCAAAAACTTCTTAGAGAACCATCTCGAGAGAGAGAACCAGGGGGTACCGATGAGACGTGGACGGAGACAGCTGTTCAATTTAGTACTTGGAGAACAGATAGAGAATATACTTTCAAAGAAGAAATGGTGATAGCTGACTGGAATTCAGCAAAAATGTTTTCACTTTTGTTTTGATTTTTTCGTTCGTGGCGCGTTCTTAATTTCGGGTAGTTTTGTGAAATATTGTATTAAAAAAGTGGCAAAAAGTGATCAAATTAACAAAAAATATAATAACAAATTGGATGCAATACGGTTATTCGGTGGAAGTAAATGAGACACGACACAAATCCTGAAAATCAATCTTCAAAAAAAGCGAAGCATAGCGCAAAACAAAAGTGATCAAAACACATTTTCTTTTACTACGCTATACTCTAGCAGTATCCCAAGTCTTCCACGGAACTCGTTAGTACAAAAAGCAACTAGTGCACACTCTCATAGTATTACTCGATGGAGAGAACCATCGGTTCCCATTAGACATGTCTTCTTGTAGTTACCTAAAAAGTCTACACAATTCTTACAGGCAATAACAATGAAGATCTGTGGCTAGACCTGAAATAGCTATACGGTTTACCAGGAATCATGAGACTGCATTTTGCAAAACTTCTTTTGAAAAACTATATTTCTATTAATAGAAATATAGAATGGTCTTGAGCTTAAATATTAAAATGAAAAAGTACCAATAAAAAGGCCGAATAAATAAAAATCATCCCTGATAAATAAATATACTTTTTTTCGGGAATATCTTTCGAACTTTTTCTAATGCCAAAACTGTCCACTTTCTTATGAGATCTTACCAACTCTTCCAATTGGTAAAATTTTTCATTTTCGATTAGATACTCGTAAGACTTACCAAACTTTTGTGGTGTTCCTCGTACATATGTATATGTACATATTTAAATTCCAGTGTACGATCTCGTGTGGGCACAGTTTATTTATAAATATTTTATGATTCTATTTTACGACGACAATACATATATGTATTCCTAAAGTGCGTATTGAACTTTAAACAACAGTTTGTTTAATTAATTTATTGACCCGAGTAGTTAATATCGAAATAAGTCTGATATATGTATATAAGTATAATATTATCTATAGGATACTTTTGTCTACCAAAAATGTCACACGAGTATTCTTAAGAACTGTATTGCGTATTAAAAGACTGACAACAATCTTGGCTCACCCATTTCTACCACCTCTCTAGCCAACTCTTACTAAATATAAACATAATGCAATTTGTATTATTTATATAAAAATTAATTTAAAAAGAATTTAGTTGTGGACAACCAAAATTTTCGACAAAATTTCATATTTTATGAGAAATGTGTCATGTTTAGAAAATGTCCGACTCGAAAACGGGTTCAGCTAGGTGCCTACATAGACTAATACATACATAGATACATTTATTCTCTCATCTGACATTTTGGCATGTCTAGAAAATGTCCGACTCGAAAACGGGATCAGCTAGGTGCCTATTTCTAATGGGCGTACAGTCAAATATTTGTTTAACTTTTTTTTATTTTGCTTTATTTTTTTTTGTAATTTGCCGCAAAAACTGATTTAAAAATATGGTTTCCCATTATATCTCATGAAGGGATTGGGGACAGACTCTAACAACTCTTCTAAAAAAAATAAAACTTAGAATTGTATAAAGTAATGTATTTTATAGTTATTTCTACTCAATACTATTTTTGAATGAAAGAAGAAGATACAAATGCTTTACAATAATTTTTGCGGGCACGTTTCTAGTATTTTTTCCAAGTGGATTTCTAAATATTTCTTAATAATTGAAAATTCTATACAAACACTTATACATATAACATTAAAAACTTCTAAAATTAATCGTATACAATGCAATTGAACGTTGTAATTGGTTGTGATCCCTTAATACGAATTCGACCATAACAGTCTTAATACGATGCCGAAGAGCTGGTATTATACCACATTTTATCAAAAATTCCACCAGGAGCTTGGACAATATTTTTAGCAATAATGAGACAATTTCTGAGAATCTGCGGAGAACATTGCATTCCCATATCGACAATTTTCCCAACAAGATCCGGAATATTTTGATAAAACACAAACATGACATGCGTAAGACGAAGACTGAGAGCACAGAGAGACTCATAGCTGTTATTGGTGAGAAACTTACAGCAGAGGAGGTAGCACAATGGTTGAACAGTGAAAGTATCATATCGATGGCTTAATATAAAAAGGGCCTAACTCGATTGTTTGTTACTTGACAGGAGAAGGAAAACACTTAATAAAAATCCGTAAAATTATAGATACAACAAAAAGTTTTAATGCAATTTCCAAAAATGTGTTGCCTCTTTTTATTAAAAATTGCATTAAAACTTTTTTTGTATCTAAAATCTTACGAATTTTATTAAGTTTTTCCTTCTCCTGTCAAGTAACAAAAAATCGAGTTAGGCCCTTTTTATATTAAGCCATCGATATACAGAAGAACACAAATCGAGGTAAGAGGGAAACATAGGAGGAAATTCGAAACTTTGAAGGAACAGAAAATGAGGGAGCTTTATATAAAGTACAATCACAATTGGTTCTGCAATAAGACCACAGTGTAAATACCAGACGATGTAGAATGGCTACTATCCCATGGCAAAAAATTTGCATTACCACAGAGAAAAGGGGACTTACCCTTACTAAAATACAATGCTGACGGAGAGGAGTGTATCAGGACCATAACCGGAAGGGAAGATCAGGAAATCGCCAGAAACAAGTTCACCTCCATAATGGAAAGCCATATGAATAAACATCGTTTTACCCATAGAGATAAATATACGCTCCAGGTAATGGACCGAACAACGAAATTTCTTGCACAGAATAGTAATATCATAATACTAGAGGCGGACAAGGGAAATGTAACTGTGGCTATAGAGAGAACGGACTACGAGGATAAGATGAATGCTATGGTGAACGATATGATGATGTTCAGGGGAATAAACAAGGATCCAACAACCACTATTCAGAGAAAGAATAATTAATTTGTGGACAAATTATGTGCCCGAAATATAATCACTGAAGCGAAGAAAAAAAAGATGAAAACGGAAGTGGCTACGGCACCCAGAATTTTTGGACTTCCTAAAATACATAAGGATAATTATCCCGTCAGACCCATTTCTCTCTTCTGTCACTGCACCATCGTCGGAACTTTGTAAGTACATCACCAGTATCTTAAACAGACTAACCGAAAATTCGACATACAACATCAAAAATTCGAAACAGTTCAAGGAGGCGATCACAAATCTTACAATAGAAGAGGATGAGATAATGGTTTCATTTGACGTTGTATCACTATTCCCCAGTATACGAGTAGACCTCGCATTGAACATAATAAAGGGAAAGTGAACTGAAATACGGAATTTTTTTGAAAATTTTATGCTTCTGTATACTGGATAGCAGATATTTCAAATATAAGGACAAAATTTATCAACAAAAAAGAGGCCTACCGATGGGTTTTTCAGCGTCTCCAATAGTGGCCGACATTGGGATGGAGGAGCTGTTGGATGAATGTATTGGAGACTGTGATCTTTGGGATATGTTAGATACCTGCGGTTGAAACTATACTGACGAAGCTCAATAGTTGTAACGGTAATATAAAATTCATGATGGAAAAGGAGACTGATGGCAAACTTGCGTATCTAGATACCATGGTTATCAGAAGAAATAACAACGTCATCCTGGACTGGTATCAAAAACCTACGGCATCAGGCAGATTGGTTAACTTTTATTCACGACATCCAAAAAGAACCATTTTCAATACTGCAGCGAATTTTATAAATAGTCATTGACGTAAGCCATCAAGATTTTCATAAGGAGAACTTTAATAGAATAAGGAAAATCTTATACCAGAATAGTTTCCCCAAAAGAACTATCGAAAAATTAATTATGAAGAACAGCCGAACATTGAAAAATGAGAAAAGTCCCGCCATATTTAGATCAGTAGTCTATGTTCCAGATCTGTCTGAAAGACTTGAAAGGGCTAAGTGTATGGACAACATTGAATATAAAATGGCACACAAATCCAATAATAAGCTACAGAAATTGTTTACAAAGTTAAAGTCCAAAGTTGACAACATGGAAAAGTCGAACCTAATACATATATCGAATACAATGCAATGGAAATCAAACAACACCATGTGGAAAATATTATATAGGAACAACGAAGATAAAATTGAAAACCTGACTCGCCGGCCACAAATCTGATTTAAGGAACAGATATAATAATTTAACGCAAAAAACTGCACTAACCTCCCACTGTGTGAGAGAACAGCACCAAGCTGATTTGGATAATGTTCATGTTTTACAGAGTGAGAACAATTACAACAAACGAATGACTCTGGAGATGCTTCATATCATGAATACATCAACAGCGAGACGAATAAGCTTCAAAACAGATATCGATGGTCTATCTCAAATCTATAGACTTCTGATGGGGAAGCAGTGGTGTAAGAAGTAGTGGGATCGTTAGTGCAATGTGTGAAGAGTTAGGAGACAGTCGAAGCGGTAGAGAGCAATAAGGTGTTGTTATTTGCCAATTTGTAAGTTGTTTACACATTCCTGATGATACCTTTCGATGAAAGGCGAAATATCGAATAAAATTAAGATTGAATTTATTGATTAACTTTTTGGGCGAAACCCTTGGCCTTGAGCTTGATTTGGAAAACTTTGGGAAGATTAAAACGGAGGCCGAATAAGGATAATATATCAACTTGTTGCAAAAAAAATTTGTAATATTTGTTTATTCTTTGCATATCGATGGTGTTGCGTAAAAAGGGCCAATCTGCATTTTTTTACGAAGGCCGATCTGATTTTGTTTACCTTGTCACGACAAGTCAAAAGGGCGAAACTGCTTGGGTCTATCTGCAACGAAATAGGTAGATAATTATACTGCTCGAAGAACCCAACCATAACTTTGTATAGCCATAACCATTTTTGCTACGTTATAATCTATGAATATCTTACAGACAATTGGAAACAGCAGATTGGCCCTTTTTACGCAACACCATCGATATGTTGTTCCTATACGAATATATAAATTGAGCCCGTTCCTATTATTTTTTCCACCACTGTATGTATATATACATATATATGTGTGAGCCATTTTTAGAATAGCATATCTCCAAACATTTGTAATTATATTTGGAATCACGTCTATCAAAAACACATTTCTAAATTTTCTTCAAAATCTCTAACCAGACATACAATTTTTATGATCACTTAACATGGCTGTACTAAAAAGTTCAAATAATGTCATTGACTTTTGCAAATGTTTAACGTCTTCTATAATGTCAGATTTAAACATTTTCCAAAAACGACTAAAAAATGGTTTCATATACATTTGTACACTGTTTTAAAAGCTTCTGTCAGTCAGAGATTGGGGTTTTAATTTTGAGTGAAAAAACACACATACACACAAAAAAATAACTCAAAATGAAAGATCTTGAGATATTTATGGATTCAACAACGATTTGTGTTGGTTAATGTGAGAAATGTTTACATTTATCATCATCACTCATCTAAAATGTTTATGCCGATTTCTTGCTGCTGTTGTCACTGCAAATGCCGGCGTTATTGTGGTTGTTTTCGTATGATTTCTAGTGGTTTGTGTTTGTTTTTTTCACTCCTTTAAAATATTGAATGAAACCTTGAAATATTTAAAATGAAAAACATTACATTTTCATTATCAAACGTGCAAAACAAATGCTGTTGCTCACACTAATGTTCAATTATGAAAAGTGAAACGAAGATGACGACCAGTCTGTCTGCAAGTCGCATGCTCCACATTTTGAGTTGATGTACGGTAGTGTGACTGAATAATTACTCTTCTCTTATCGCATTTAAATCTTATGTATTTTATAATTTTATACTCTGTTTATAACGTAATTGATACACCAACAACCTGCATGCGGAATTGTAACAGACTCTAAATGGGTAATTTTAGACAATTCCATGACTTAACTGAGAACACCACTTCCCATTCGATTTTGCAGCGGTTGCATTGGAATCAGTTTGGAATCAATTTTGAAATTGAAGTAGGTATTACTCGCATGTCAGTCGAACGTTTGTTTGTTTTTTTTTTTTTTCAAACAATAGCAAAATATTCATTTACATTTTCTGTCATTGTGTGCAGAGAAAGTTTGCTGACTGAGTCGTTTTTTTCAAATATCGTATTGATAAGCAAAGAGTTTGTTTTGTTTATTTTATACATATATAATTTTTCATTGTTATTTTTTAATGTTGTGTTTCAGTTTCTTTGGTTTGTTGATTTTGCAATTTGTTAGGGATTTGTTTGATTTCATTAAGAAAACAAACTTGGCAAGTATCGCAATTTGAAAATGTATTTTGATAATCGAACTGATCTATTAATTAACGATTTTCTTCTTGAAAATGCATTTTGAAATCGGTTTTGATTAGAGCAATTTATTTAAAAAGCTGTACAATATTGTATCCGCAAAAAGAAACAAAACAAAATTATTATTAAAAATTGTGTTATTATTTTTAAAAGTTTCTTTTACGTGTTCATTCTGGCGTAGAAATGGTCACCCCTTTCATTCGATTAACCGCCGTTGGATTTATTTTTATGTTACGTTATGTCAACAAGCCAACAACGCTAAGGGATCTCAGGCACATCGAACCTTAAATTACCAACGTTCCGGCCGATATGTATTGATGAGTGGTGGAAAATTGACTCCAAAGAATCGATCGCTGCAAACGTACTCCCGATGCTCATAAAGGGTGATTTAAAATAAAAATTTGAAATAAAGCGTTTAGAATTGAATTGGATGTTGGTATCTCTTTATTATTACCAAAAAGAACAATGTCTTATATTTATTTTTTAAATATAATTTCAATCAAATGTTGGCCGCGACTATGGAATATTCGAAAGGTCCAAATTTCTATTACTCCTTCCAGCATTGCTACCGGTATGTCGCGAATTACGCGAGTAATGTTGGCTACCAAGTCTTGAATCGTAGATGGCTTATTGACGAAGTCTTTTGACTTTACAAAACTCCAAGGGAAAAAAATCCAGGATATCACACGATCTAGAGGCCCGGTTGACAGGTCCGGAACGCAAAATTAGCTGGTCACTAAAATGATTTCTCAATAAACTCATTAATTCGCGTGCCGTGCGTGCCGTAGCCTCGTCTTGCTGCATGCAGATGTCGACGGCATCACGAGCTTCAATTTCAGCCAGCAAAAAGTCCGATATCATGGTGCTGTAGCGCTCGCAATGGACGTTCATGTTCTGTCTAGTCTCATTTCACTGTGAGACAAAATTAGATTTTTTCAAAAAGATGGGGTTCTGTCAACGGATTCTGGTAGAAAGGTCTAAAAAAATATACGTGTATCGGCGTTTTGCCAGATCTGATCAAAATTTATTTTAGGGCGGGTCAAAGTTTTCGCCCCTCGGAACATTCCTGCAGCATATCGGCATGCAAAATTGTTTGTTCCTTACTTCTGAGGTACAATAGATGTTCAGAAGTTTTGTAGAAAAGATTCGGATAAACATTTTTGCGGAACAAATTAACCATCTAACTGTCCCGTATAACCATGTGCCGCCATAGGTGGCTCGAAGTTCACGAACAACATTTTTCACAGAATGCTGATATTCGTAATAAAAAAAATAAATAAAATAATAAATTTCGTAAATAAAAAAGTCACCTAGATTTCATCATCTCTAAAGCATACTCGATGTTTTATTTTATTCGTAGAAATATTTCTAAATTTTCTGATCCTTACACAAAAAAGCTTTGTTTTCTGCTTTTGTCCGATCCAAGCTCGAGTATTGGAATCCAGTTGCAGCAATTCACTCCTTGCGGATTGAAAAAGTACAGAAAGTTTTCTTAAAGTTTGCCATATTATCACTAAATTAAAGATATAATCCCATAGACTTAAATAAAAGAAATGAAATGAAAATGAAATGAAAAAAAAATCGTTTCCCATTACATCCAATGAAGGGATTGGGGGGGAGTGCTTCTCACAGCCATTGAGTTGTGCGCTATCTAATTTTACACTCACTGTTTATGACCTAAAGTTTTACACCGGTTCCGAAAGGTATTTTGAGAAGCTTTATCATGGCTAAGTACTCTATAGTGCTGCCGCCACTAATCTAGGTGACTCCCTATTGCCCAGTGTAGTGTTTCTTCTGTCACGATATTTCCCGCAACGTTCGATATAACGTCCTTATGTCTTCGGAGCAATTTCCTGGAAAGTGTGTGTTAAGTAGGAGGTCTAACGATTCTTCACTCGATGTTGTCCATCGCCTGTTTTGTTCCTTCAAATATCCGAGATAGATGGTAGTCGCCGAGAGGTGTTTTCGCAGTCTGGAAGTCTCATATGCGTTTTCAATGCCGTCGCAGAAATGTTTCCAAGACCTTCTCTTTGAAGATCTGAACTCTTTCTTATATTCTTTCAGTCTAATTTTGTTCACATTCCAGTCTCGCTACGTCCCTGAGACGCAAATAGAGTGAATCCAATTTGAAATGGATAGTTTCGATGCATCGTCAAAAATTAAGAATGTGAAAATGGCAGCTTTGGTGTATTCCGGTACAGAGTATGATCAATCAAATGTGTATTGTTTTCAAATATATGAGTCATTGGTCTAGAAGACATTTGGTTTAGACAGAATGGTTTGATTTCCAGAAACGTACCTGTGAACTGGTCTCCAATATCGCTCGACATGTTGCCATGCCATTCTTGCCTTGGGATCCAATATAAAGGGTCCGCCATCTAACGTTTTTTTTCAACTAGTGCTTATTACGTGAATGGTAACACTTAGCTCATGTCTGATTTGACAGATAATTAGTTTTATCCTTCCGCTGAACGAATATGGTTGTGTATACGCTTGAACAACGCTGGGAAATATGTGAAAAATGGGCCTGCGATCGACTTACAGAAAATGCCGATTTTGCCAAAAAAAAATCATCTTTTCAGATGAAGCTCATTTTGATCTTGGCGGGTATGTAAATAAGCAAAATTGTCGCATTTGGGGCACAGAAAACCCGCACGCATACATTGAAAAGCTGATGCACATAAAACGAGTCACTGTTTGGTGCGGATTTTGGTCCAGAGGCATAATTGGGCCATTTTTCTTCGAAAATGAGCAAGGAGTGGCCGTTACAGTCAATGGCGATCGTTATCGGGCCATGTTGAACGAATTTTTGTTCACAAAAATTGAAGAGGAGGATATTGGCAACATTTGGTTTCAACAGGACGGCACTACGTGCCACACAGCCGAAGCTACACTCGATGTTTTGCGCCCTGTTTTTGAAGATCGCATTATCAGCCGCAGAGCTGATGTCGTTTGGCCACCTCGGAGCTGCGATTTGACACCGTTGGACTATTATTTGTGGGGTGCCCTCAAAGATAAATGTTACGCCGACAAGCCAGAGACAATTGACGCTTTAAAGGACAATATTCGTGAAGCCATTGGTGAAATACAGCTGCACACAGTCGATAATGTGCTTAAAAATTTGACCGATCGTGTAGGCTACTGCATGGCCAGCCGAGGCAGCCATTTGAATGAAATTATTTTCCATTATTAACCGGAAGGATTGTACTTTCAAATAAAAAAAGAAATTTGAGAAAATATTCAGTAGTTTTTTTATAGCATTTAAGCATTATAGCATTTTAGCAGTTTAATTCACATAATTTGTTTGTGTTATATTGAATTTTGAATTCCATAACCTCCTGAAAAACAACCGTTAATTATCACACAATTCTTTTAATAAATTAAAACAAGGTTTCCCATTACATTCCATTTAAGGAATTGGGCAGAGCTGCTCACAAACTTTAAATATTTTTATATGAAATGCACACAATCACTACCTTTGCTATTTAAATCTGTATTCTGACCATCCATACGAAGCCACCATTAGTTGCAGTCACAATGACACGAATTGTGGGTTAGTAGCGTTGTCAACCACGTCATACGATGTTTATGAACTAATTTCCCAATTGGGTAAACTCCAAAGACAGACTTTAAAATTGCCCAGGCACGTATTAGTACAATATGACATTACGTATGGGTGGCTGACACAAATGTGAGTTGGTTTTTTAAATGAATTGTTTGTTTTAATTAAGTCGGAAATAAACCGCTACACAAAACTGTGCCGGAAAAGGGCAAATACATAAATGAATAAATTGAAAACCACAACATTTCTTTTTCAATATTTGTTGGGCACGAATCTTTTTAAATAACCCCACATTTCTTCTATATGATCAGCCATAGATCACAAATTCCCTCCATTCACTTTCGTCTAATGTTCAAACAATTTCGTAACAAAAAATATTATGTTTCAAATTTCACTTTTACTGAAAGTATCTAGTACTCCAATGTACTTGTACTTTTTGTCTATCATTTTACATTTGAAATTTTAAAAAGTGAACGAACTCACTTGAACAAACGAACGACATGTTTGATTGGACCAATCTAAATTGTTTGCAAATTCATACGCAATTAAAAGATCTTTATCGGTTGCCATAAAATGATTAATTTAATTCAATTTATCTAGATATCAACACAGTTAGTTTAGATATTTGAATACTTAATCCGACGTAGGAGTGAAAATTTATTAAAATTCTTTGAATATTTAAAAATGTTGTTTGTTACTATAAATTCTTTTGTTTTTGCATTTATTTACATATTTTTATTCGTTTATTTTTAAATTTTGTTTATCCATTACAAAATGAATAGTGATTTGTAATACATAAATTTTGTACAGTGGTTTGTTGATACAAATAGGAGAGGTAAATTTGTTTTCGAAACGAAATTTGTTGCTATGCCAATATAGCAAAAGAAATAATTTCATAAAAAAGATTAAAATATCGATAAGTATTACTTTCCCACAACCTCAAGTGCTAACGTAATTTCCATTGAAAATATCGACAAGTATTATTTTCGCACAACATCAAGTACTAACGTAATTTCCATTGAGATATTTAATCTACCTACCCCACACAGGGGTGACCAATTCAGTTCACTTATCGTCATTTCATTTTAAATATAAATCCAATTGCGTACAATCACACAGCAAAGTAATGGCGCTAATCAACAAGAGAAATCATTATCGGCAAATAAAATGATAATAATTGATTGCCAAAGAATGAAACTGTTCACGAGCCAAATGGACTTTGAAATGTCAATAAAAATTCGAGTTTCAGTAATTCCTAACAAAACTAGCAGATAGCAACCGAACGTATACACATTGACTATAGTTTCACTTCTAAACAACTTGCTAAAGTGGTCAAAACCCGGTTCATTTTGGCAGTAAACACACTATAACTTTTCCAACAGAAATGTAAAAACAATCAATTGAAATTAACAAATTTCACTTGAAATTTAAATTCAATTAAAATTCAAAGATTCCACTTGAAATATAAAAGACATTAATTGAAATTTAAAGCACAATTGAAATTGAATAGACATAAATTTAAACTTAAAATACATCAATTTAATTTTAAAATACATTGATTAAAATGTATAATACATCAAATGAAATTTAAAA
The DNA here is from genome assembly GCA_963931995.1 of Phaonia tiefii. Lineage (NCBI taxonomy): Eukaryota > Metazoa > Arthropoda > Insecta > Diptera > Muscidae > Phaonia > Phaonia tiefii. Next base: position 361,393,399 of record OZ008367.1, read on the forward strand.
TATATCAATAGAAATTTAAATTACTTCAATTGACGTTTGTTTTTAAAAACCTAAGATATAAAATCGTTTAATGAAGATTTTTGAATTTTGACTAACGATTTTAGAATTTCAATGTTAATCGATTTTTTTTCAATTGATGTGTTTTAAATTTCATATAGAATTTTTAAATTTAAATTGAACTGAAATTGAAAATGCTGCAGTATTTCCGTGATTCTTAAAATTAAAAATTATAATTACGATGCGATATACTTTGAAGAAATTGTTCCCTTTCTGTCACTTTGCATCTACACCATTCCTAATTGGAATTTAAAAGTTCTACTTCAAATTTAAGAGATTCATCAATTGAAATTCAAAAATTCCATTCGAAATTTAAAATACATCAATTGAAATGTAAAAGACATCAATAGAAATTTAAAACCCTAAGATATAAAATAGCTTAATGATTTTCGAATTTTAGCTGGCGAATTTTAAAGTTCAATCGATGTATTTTAAATTTCAATTGATTACTTTTAAAATTCAATTGACGTCATCTAAATTTTAATCAAATTTTTTAATTTCAGTTGATGATTTAAATTTCAATTGGCGTGTTTTAATTTTCAAATATAATTTTTAAATTTCAATAGATGTATTTTAAACTTCAAATAGAATGTTCGAATTTAAATTATTTTTTTTAATTTTGAATTTCAATTTGAAATGGTGCAGTACTTCTCTACTATACCGTAGTCTATTCTTTATACAAACAACTGTACTAATTATAGTTACGATGCTATAGGATTTGGAAAAATCTCAATTGAAATTTAAAAACCTAAGACATAAAATCGATTAATGATGATTTTAGAATTTTAAATGACGAATTTTAAAATTCAATCGATGTCCTTCAAATTTCAATTGATATGTTTTATAATTCAATTAACGTAATCTAATTTGTAATTGTTTTTTATTAAATTTTAATTGATGATTTAAATTTCAATTGATATCCTTTAACCAATCAATTGATGTCTTTTAATTATCAAATAGAATTTTTAAATATCAATTAATATTTTTTAAAAATTTGAATTTGAATTGAATTGGAAATGGTGCAGTATTTCTGTACTATACAGTCCGCTATTTTTTATACAAACAACTGAACAAATTATAATTGCGGTAGAGAAACTGTTCCATTTCTGTCACATTGGTACTACACTCTTTCCAATTTAAATTTAAAAGTTCAATTCGAAATTTAAGAGTTCCATCAATTGAAATTCAAAAATTCCATTTGAAATTTAAAATAAATTAATTGAAATTTGATTAAATTTAATTTTGAAAACCTAATAAATATATAAAATGAGTAAATGTCGATTTTTCAATTTTAGCTGACGAATTTTAAATTTCGATCGATGTCTTTTAAGTTTCAATTGATATGTTTCACACGTCATCAACATTTTTAAAAGACGTCAATTGAAACTTGTAACACGTCGCTAAGCCTTTAATTAATACCTAAAACAAACCAATTGTCATTTAAAATTCAGCAGTTGAAATTGTTTGTTGTTATTTGTGTGTTGTTTTAAATTTCAATTGATATCTTTTAAAAATCAATTGATGTCTTCTGAATTTCAATTGATGTATTTTATATTTCAACTCATGTGTATTAAATAAATTTCAATTGATGTATGAAATTTCAATTGACGTGTTTTAAATTTCAGTAGATTTCAATTGATGTATTTTTGATTCCAAATGGAGTTTTTGAATATCAATTGATGTATTTTAAAAATCGAACGAAATGTTTTAAAAGTTTTAAATAAAACAATGAAAACCTGCATAGGCAAGAAATTGTGAATATTGATGGTTTCAGTAAATTATTGTGTTGGTTGCTTTTGCACGAGTAGGTGTTGTAACAATTCTCGTTAATTTGAGATTTGTTTATCCCTAAAAGGTGTGACGATATACCTAAATACTTGCAGAGAAGGTAGCTGATGAAATGCCTTGGTGGACATCAAAATAGCTATATCTCCCCACCACCCACCGAAATAATCGTGAAATTGATTCGTCTTGTTAAACAATTTTCTATTAAAAATAATTTTTTATACAAAATAATGATTTTGAACCGAATTATGATTGAAAAACATAATTAAAGTTAAAGATATTTTTTATAATTAAATTTAATTTTTTTTTAATTTCATTTGGTAATGGTGATGTTGTGAAACAGAAGAAAGAGTTCACTAGGTTGTATTGAATAAGGATTTTTGTTTCAATGTTAAATCAGAGTGGTGTCAAACGATGCGTATTGAAAAGCTGATTACAAAATGATATGTTTTTAATTTTACGTAACTTTTGGACCCGCCTGCCAGCGATTTAAAATAATTTAAGAAATATTTTGAAAATTTTGAAATAAATTTTAACATTGTACAATAAACCGTCCATCACCTCCCCTAATAATACACTACCTAATATATTCATTGTATAAAATATATACAAGTATGTATATAAGATAGCACCATTCTGCTCTTGTTCGAATAATGACTTTCAATGTTGATACTTAAGAATCTTCGATTGATACACTTCACATATCTAAATTTCATTCAGAGTTTGTACCGATTCAGATGAACTTGTCCAAAACTTAAATAAAAAATCATTTTTCACATAGGGAAATCCTTCTGTAGCTAGTGCAGTATGAACTTCCCATACACTAAAACAATTGGAAGTAATATTGTCATTTCTAAACGGTACCTGTAGGTACCTCTATGTGAATGTGAAACTACAAAGCCCATAACTGACAGGTTGTGAACATCGCTTTATGGGATGTAACGGGAGAATATTTATTTATTATATATTTAACATTTATAATATAAGTACAGAAAAGCATTTTTAAAAAAAGCTATTGTTTTAATAACAATAACCGGGTTGATCGGGTTTCGTTTACTGCTTTTGTTGCCCTAAAAACTACTGAAAGAAATCAAAAAAGACAATAGCTACGCCAGTGTAAAGTAAAGAAAACACTTGTGGATGGTACCCACCGACTGCCAGAGCTGCATGGCGTCGTCCGTCTACTGAAAAGAAAAGTTATTTATTTCTTAGCATTTTGTTTGTTTTTCAAAACCAAAAAAAATTTTAGCATCGCATTCAAGAAAATTTATACAAATAACAAATAATTTAGAAATCAAATTGACCAAAGAAAATGATTTCTTTTTTAGCGCCAATCGCGAGACAAAAAAAATCAAAACCAGAAAAAACTGACGAAGAAACGTGGACGGACACAGCAAGTGATCGACCGTTGTTATTTTTAATTTCGAGATCGTTACGTATGTGGCGTGTTGTTCTTTAAGTGAACGACTGATTATACAGTGGTGGTGATTAAATTAGCACATAGTATAATGGTTTCAAAGAGTTATTTATTGTCATTAATTTTATGATAGTGATTTTGGTTTGCATCGTTATTTGTTAAGAGGTCAAGTTTTAATATCCAACAACATTGATACATTTATCTCTGGGAAACAATTTAACTCTTTTTTTAATTTGACATTGTACCCTCACCCATAGGGATGGGGGTATTACTATATATATCATTTGATATGGCAAAATGTGTAACACAGAGAAGGAGTCATATAAGACCCAAGGTATCTTTCGATCAACTTCTTCGTGTGTTTTTAAGTATTTTGAGCCATGTCTGTCTATCTGACCGATAATTGCCGTAAATTTGTACCGATCACATTGCAATTTTGCCCATGATTATAATTTGCCCACACCTAGTTTGGGATGAAAGTGAGTGTTGTGAACACGCCCCTTCTGGTACCTTCCCATACAAATCGACACATTTAGTAACAAATCATGTTTCTCCTAAAACTTTTTAATCATCTGCAAGTTTTTATTTAACTTGGAAATATTGGCGAAGTCATCACGCCCAATCAGGTACCTCCCATACAAACGCTGGGTGGTCGTCCGGTTGTCAATGCCATAATCCACGTAAAACACTTAGGATCTTAATGAAATTAAGTATTAGGCTTCAAGTCGTCTACCGCCAGTCACCCAATAAAACAAGTGTGATTTTGCCACACCCATTTTGGTACCTCCCATACAAAAGTTGTGTGGCCGGGAGTTGTTCAACAAGATAACTCCTGCAAATTAGAAAAAATTTTTATGAATTTTGGTATTTGAAAACATTTAGTCAAATGCCACTCTTCTATGAAAAATTAGTGGTTTTGCCATTTCCATTCTGGTACAAAATTTGGACTGATGTCCGGTTGTTCGACACGATATCTTTCGTAAACCACAACCGATCTTAATGTTTGATTAAAATTTACTTTGTAATTTATAATTAACTACTCTGCCACACTCATTTTTGTACCTCCCACACAAAAGTTGGGCGGCTTCCCGGTTAACCCGTAAACCACAACCGGTTTTAATGCAATTTGGAATGAACAACTTCGCCATGGCAATTTTCGTACCTCTCATACGATTATTGAACGCAAAATTGTCTGGCAGTCACGGTAAATAGCTGAAAACCTCCCATTCAAATATTGGGTGGCTTTCCGGTTGATCGCCACGATATCTCTCGTAGATCGCATCAGATTCTTATGAAATTTGGCACAGGACAGTTTTTGTACACACAACAAATTTTGTACATCCCATACCAAAAATGGACGACTGCATTTTGATGTGATATCTCACGTAAACTACAATGAAATACGGTACTGGGTAATGTTTTGTCAAAAGCTACCTTATACCTAACAATTTTCCACTTTGCCCCACCCATTTTTTACCTCCCATCAGAGTTCATATTTTACCATGGGCGTATTTACCCATGATGGGAGGTAAATACACATACACATCGTCGTGGGGAATGTGTAATGAACTTTTACCCACTACCCACAGGGTATGGGGAAAATAATTGGTAGCTACCCACGAAAATTAGGAATTACCCATCACGATTACGGGAAAATAATGGGTAGCTACTAGAGTGTCCAAAATACTGGTTTATCGGTTTTTATCGAAAATATTAACCAAAAATTGTTGTTGAATATGGACAAATTTGTCACACCCATTCGGGGAACTGAAGGTTGGTCTGCTGCAAAATCATTTTTCATGGTCTGCTGTCTTTAATCTATGGTTTTAACATTCAGCATTGTGCTACAGCTCAACGACATTATATCTGACTGTACAATTTGGAATTACTTAGCAACATACATACATATTTTCCCATTATGATTAAATTTAAAATGATTTTCAATTGCTGTAGTGTGTGCTAATTTAATAGCCACCACTGTTTATACTAGAGACTTTATGTAGGAAAATAATCGGGGTAATTGATGGTGTGTGTCTTTGTTTTTACTGGCGTTGCTCTTGAATTTGGCCGACTAAAGTGCTACTCGTTGTGAAAGAAAAGAAACACATCAATGTATACATTAATACTAATAACAATATTGTTTCATTTAAAAACAAATTAAAAACATATAAACATCTATTTTTATTTATTTTATTTTGAAAATTGTGTATCAATTAAATTTGTAATTGACCGGTTTTGAAATATGTATGTCTTTAAAATTTCAAACGTATTCATAGTTTACAGTAAACAGTGGTGATGGGAATCGAATAAGAAATTTAAACCTAAATTCTTTTTTAACATAATTCGTCACCTCAATATTGGATTGAAACATATGCAACTAAAATCATATGCTTTTATATCACTCCAATACTGAGGTGATGAAATGTAGAGTAGTTTTTTAAGCTGTCGTTACAATAGCTTTCATTTGTCAAAAGTTGAGAGACTTTTAAAAGAGTCAAATTTAAATGATACAATAAAAAAATAATTTTTTTGTATTTCCTACGGTCGATTTCACCATGTTCAGTTATCTTTCAGTTAGAGCTAACGAACAATTTTAGCTGTCAGTTTGTATGGAATTTATAATATTTAACTGTCAGTTAGCTTTAACTTTGTTTGGTGTAATTGGGCGGTAGAAAATATATTTTGATATTTGAAGATATTTTTTTTTCCATTCCGAAACTTGTAATTTCGAAAACATATTAAAAGTTTTTTTACATTTTTAAGAAGAAGCCATACTTAATTCATTTCATAAGATTGATTTTTATATTAAGAAACAACATTTGAGGATTTGTATATAAAAAATTTCCAAAAACGATTCTTCTAGAATGATGCACATCACCGAATTTGTGGGCAAAGTTTAATTTGTAAACGTATTCGTTGTGCAGAACATGGACAACTCCAATTTCAATGAAGCGTTAATAAACGATTAACATGAATCCATCATGACATCAAGTTGAACTTTTAATTGACCTTAGCTATTTATTTTTATCTTTAAAAAAAATGCAATCTTTAAATGTAGGTGATCTCATAAGTATGAAGTCAAAAATGCCAGCTACTATTTCAAAATATTATATTTGTGAATTTGATCATAAAGTTCTAATGAGTCTAAAATTATAAAGCGCATAAGTGAATGATTGTGAGATCTCCACTATCCCTCCATGGGATGTAATGGGAAAATACGTCCTTATATTATTTATTGATAAATAATATAAATTGCACTTAACCACCTATAAGATTAGATGTGTGTTTTAAGGAAAAATTCTTATTATTTTTCATTAACTGTTTAATGTTTGTTCTCCTTTAATTTATATACTAACGCAGTTTTTCCATTTTTATTTCCATTTTAGATTTTTCTGTTGCTCTTGATAATGCTGTACTTTGCCTCATATGTTTTGATATCACGTTTCCGACGCAAAGATCGCGATGACCTGTTTTCAAATGATGAAGATGAACTAATGGTATATCGCATAAGGTAAGCATATGAGAAGATGATGGAGTTGTATACTGATTAATAACACAAGGAAACAAATTTAGGGTTACCTGGGGTCTAATTATATAAAAAATACGTATATACGCATGTATTTTATATGGCTCTATGATCAGCATTATCGACAAAACGATGTCGTTTGGACGATTATCGTCATACAAAATTAGGCCCCTGCTCTCCTTGAAATCAAAATACATTAACCGCTAAGAATTGATTTTGCGAAATCCTTCTTCGTATTCAAAATAAGATTCGAAAGTAAAAACTAGATAAATAAAATTTGAAAAAAAAAAATATTTCCTATTACATCCCACTAAGTACATAGGGAGGTGCTAAATCACCCTACTGAATGGCCTTGCTTGAGTTTGAACACACGTCCATGGAAGTAATATTCAGACATGTTACTACCTAGTCTATTACACACTAAACCTAAACCAAAAACTAAACTGAAATTGCTTATCAACTGAAAATTGTTGTAACACCTGGTTTGCCTTCCAAAAGATGGTATCACGCCTTTCCAAAGATGGGCTTGAGAATCGGAAGGGAACGAGAATCGGATATTTTGGAAGGCAGAAGGAATCTCTGCCAGCAAGAATTCTTAAAGAAGGGATGCATTAATAGGTATCGACATCTTTAGAAGGCGGAAGAAAGACATTTTAAAAACTAAAATAAAAACCATATTTTCACCAACAGGTGAAACCTGGTGCCCGGTGCGATTTGAAACCTGCTGCGGAATTTTATAACTTAATAACGATAAAAATCGGTTGTTAAATTTTCAAAATACATGAAATTTCAACACAAAATTACCGAATTTTGTCAATTTAATTTCTGGTAACTTAAAAAAAGAATGAATACTCCATCGCATTAAATAATGCATACCGAACTTTTGTTTTACCTTCCTAAAGGAAGTTTGATACCAGACCTCCCAGAAGCAGCAAATATTAAATAGGCATCGGATCTTTTAGAAGGCAAAAGGAAGTTATGTTAGTTTGCCTTCTATGAGAAGATATACATATGTGAATGAGTACGACATCTGCCAGAAGGCCTAGAAGCAAAAATGTTTTTTTGTAATGACTTCTGAATTTTGGAATATGAAATGTGAAATTATTGAGAAAACAAATAAAAACCCCTCTCTGTATGCCGGTGAATTTATGCCAAGTACGATGGCGGTCCCAAAACTAGCCGACCTGACGTATAGATGGTGCCAGTAGTTTGAAATAAAACATATTTTGATGAAAAGTGGCAACCTTATAAAACACATGTTTTAAGTTTCAAAGCGCCACGTTGTTTAGTATATATTTTTTGAGCCATCAAAAGTAAACAATCTGAATTTGTAAACATGGAAAAAATTCTCATCCGTTATGTAAAACAATAATTCCATTTGAAAGGTATCAGTTAAAGCAATATTAAAGCCGAGCTAGATTCTACTCTGTTGGAGTCTGCTCCTTCATTTACGACTGTAAAATATTGGGTAGCAGAGCTTAAACGAGGCCGTACGAGCTGCCAAGGCGAAAAGCGTAGTAGTCGACCAATTGAGGTCTCCATGCCAAACACGGTTAAGAAAATCCACACAATGGTATTGGATGATCGTCGGTTGAAGGTGCGTGAGCTAGCTGAAATGATAGGGATTTCAAAAAGTGCTATACATCGTATATTGACCGAAAGTTTGAAGATGAGAAAGCTGTGCGCAAGATGGCTGCCGCGTTTGCTTTCAATAGAGCAAAAACAGCGTCGTGAAGATTTTTCAGTAGAGTGTTGGGCGATGTTTCACCGCAATGAAGCCGAATTTTTCCGTTGATTTATAACCATGGATGAGACATGGGCCCACCACTTCACACCTGAGACAAAGGAACAGTCAAAGTAGAGGACTGTAATGGGAGAATCGTGTCTAAAGATATGGCATAATTTTTATTGATTATCTTCAGAATGGAAAAACCATCAACGGCGAATATTCTGCTAATTTATTGCAGAATTTAAGAGATGAAATTGTGGGAAAATGCCGCATTTGGCGAACAAGAAAGTGTTGTTTCATAAAGACAATCCTCCAGTTAACACATCCACTATTGCGATGGCCAAAATTAATGAATTAAAGTTCGAATTGCTTTATCACGCACTTTATTCGCCAGATTTAGCTCCCTCGGACTTTTTTCTATTTCCAAACTTGAGAAAATGATTCGGTGGTAAAAGATTTGCCAACAGTGAAGAGGTGGTGTTGCGGTTGATGGCTATATTAAAAAGTTTGACAGTTCTTACTATAATCAGGGTATCGAAGCTGTTGAATATCGCTGGAAAAAGTGTATCGAGCTAAAAGGAGATTATGTAGATCGGCTATTTTTGGGACCGTCCTCGTATATTGACCTCGTATATTGACCTATATGACGCAGTCCAAACCAATCCCTGGCATTATAATGATTTGTAGCACGTTTCTTTGATAAACATGCAATCTGCTGCCGAAGTTAAAACCATTGACTGCAGCCATTGAGAAGTAGATGGCTGTATTGCGATGCATACATACTTAGACTCGTATTGCAGTTTTTATATCCGCCTACACTTTCACGTGATGGAAGACGTGGTGCTACATGGCCCGAAGTCGCTAGTTGAAAGTAGGTTAGGTTACATTCAGGACACGTAATAAGAAGATGCGGTAGAGGACTGCACGAGTATCACTACAATCGGATGTCAGTCGACATATTGTGATTGTCCTGAAGAGCTGCAAAAAGTGGGCAGAGAAGGTGCTCAATGATCTCAACCTCCTCCTCGGCCCTACACACCCAACAGTAGTTAATCCCGTACATAACTCAATTGTAGGTAAACAGTTTCAAAATTCATATTTGCAAAAAGTTTTGTGTTGAGATTTTGTGACTTTTGACAATTTAACACCTATTTTTATCGTTAAAAAGTTACAGAACTCCGGTGCTGATCAGCCTCGATCATCTCATGGAGAATACTGGCATGCCCGAAGGGCGCTTCTGGCAGCACACCGTCTCGAGCTGAAATTAAGTTAGGACTTGGCGCAGTTTGTCTAACCTCGTAAGACTAACCCTCGTATTCATGACGAAGAGTTAGTTACTGTATGAACGTTCGTACTACAAGTGCCAAACTAGAATGCTGTTTATTTAGGTTTTGTCGCTCGTTGGTCAAGAGGTGATGCCTATCTACTGTATAACTGTAAAATGAACATGTCTGTTTAAGTTAAATGCAACTCTGTTTGTCGTGATTTCACAATTAGAGTCTAAACATAATCAAACACGCTACAGACGACGACGTTTTTTCTACATAGCTTTCTTATGGCAGGGAAAAATCGTCACGAAAATCCGCTGCGGCTAACGACTCGTCGCTAGAACAGAATCTTTTCTAATTTCTTGGCGGCTCTTTCACGAAATCTCTTAATTGAGAGAATGAAGTTGCCACATGTTCGTGAAAATCATAAGAGAAACCAACACATATAAACCATACATGTGAATGCAAAAGAAAATTAAAGAAAGGGGTTAAAAATAATTTATTGTTAAACACAATACAATAAAAGTGAATACATTTTTAAAAGCAGTAGAAACAATTTAATTCCTATACAAAAATATTATTGTTCCAAACTTTAAACTACCAGAAAAGAGCCGAAAATATATATGACGCAGAGAGAAATAAATCAACCGAAGTCGCCAGACGCTCTCTCTCTCATTTCGTTTAGACGCTAGAGATTTTTGCCGTCGTCGTCTGAAGCGTGTTTGGTTCTGTTTGGACTCTTATAAAGCGTTGTTCATTTGTAAAGCGCTCTATTTTTAATAATCGGTATAAACATATATGACAGCTGCCAAATTTCAGAGTTGCCATGTACAAAAAAAGTGATACTAAATTTAAAAAGTGCAATCTTACTGAGACACCCTTTATTTCTGAACACATACTACTAAATTCAAATCTTTCTAAAATTTCCAAAGATGGGGCAATAAGTATCACTCTATTGATAAGTGTTGTCATTTTTTCCAACGGCATCGTATGTCAGTTTGGTTTTGACAAAGATTCGCTGTACACTTCAAAAACGCGCGATAATTGTGACAATGTTTGTTGTCCGTCTGTTGTGTTAACGCAACGTGAATTTCGGCGAAAATATTCCCATCGTGCAGCGGCAATAGCGCAAACAATTCGACCGGATTTGAAGAGATCTGGACAGCCACCCCGGAAGGACAACAACCGGCAGTTCGGCTGAAAACGTCGAAACAGTGCGTGAAAATGTGGAAGAGGTGTGGCGTGTGCGCCGCGCCGCGTTTTTACAATGGTCTTGTAAATGTTGCCATACAGTATTCAGGTGGTCCAACAGTAGTTACCCAACCACTGTGACGCCCGTTTACTATACAGCCGTTATAGCGAAAAAAAATACTTCAAAATCAAAATTGCCGGCAATCAAAGACATGTTTTTAAAATAAGTACAATTACCAATGGTATTTAAATATTTTTTAATTTGCATTTGTAGAGGTGAATAAAAATTTAACTGCAAATTATATGCAATTAGTTTATCCCATGTATGATTATAATACAATGCAATGTGAAGTCAGTATAAGAAAAACATATTTAATTCATTTCGTTATTTTCTGTTTCTTCAATTTACAGTTCATGGCTTTGTACATTTTCAATGGCTATCGCTGTTGGAGCTGCACTTCTCTTACCCGTTTCCATAGCAAGCAATGAAGTTTTGCTACTGTATCCCAACAGTTACTATGTTAAATGGTTGAATAGTTCATTGATCCAAGGTATGAGAGTTGTGTTTAATAAAATAAAAACACCGTATGTTATCACAGTAGTTCCACTTCATTTCATTTTCCTTTATTTTATTTAATTTTTTTTTTGCTTTGCAGGTCTTTGGAATCACGTCTTTTTGTTCTCCAATTTATCATTATTTGTATTCCTACCATTCGCTTACTTATTCACCGAATCAACTGGCTTCTCCGGCCACAAGAAAGGCATAATTGCCCGTGCCTACGAGACCTTTACAGTATTCAGTCTTTTGGCATTTGTCGTTTTGGGATTGACGTATGTGCTGTCGGCCGTCATGGATCCTGAAAAAATTGGGTTTCTATCGATGTTCAGTAAGTGGTATCACTTCAATCCAACATTTGTCGCACTGCACCGGAAATTGCTTTTGTTTGTTGCTGATGTGTGTGTGTGACACTTTTATTATTTATCCGCCTGTTGCAATATTTCTAGGTGCAGCGGAACAGTTGGTTGTTTAATAATGTTACGGTTATTTATTACTTTGTTTTTTTATTTTGTAATTTATTTCCTCTAGATTTGGGCAGTGTGCATTTGCCATTTTTGTATTCATGCGTCTCGTTTTTGGGTGTGCTATTACTACTCGGTAAGTTGACATTTTCGTTTATCTAATATTGATTAATTGCATTTAATGAATTTTATATTATGAGGTTAATTCAACCAAATTAATAGATAATACATTTTGTTCTACGAAAAGTATAATTTAAAACGTTAAAATATCATGCTTTAATCTTAAATCGAACTGAGAAACAAATATATTCGATGACATCTCTTGGTATGATTTGAGGATGGTCTTGAGCTTGAATATTAAATTAAGAAAAACATAATTTAAAACGTTAAAATATCATGTTTAATTTTAAATCGAAATGTTTTCAAATCGTACATTAGGAGAACAAATATTTTCCATGACATCTCATGGTGTGATTTCAATGGAATTTCACCAATTCTTAATCTTATTATTAGAAACAAAGAATGGTCTTGAGCTTGAAAATTAAAAATACGCTAAAATATCATGCTTTAATCGTAAATCGAACTGTTTTCAAATCGTGCATTAGGAGAAACAAATATTTTCCATGACATCCCGTGGTGTGAATACAACGAAATTTCACCAATTCTTAATCTTAATCCCTGCTACTTAAATCCTGATTATTTCCGAGATTTACAAACAATCTAAAGAAGTTGCAATAATTTAACAAAAAATATGAAATGTAAACGATTATGTTTTATTCAAAGTCGATTTAGAATATATCATAGACAGGAAAGATTAATTAAATAGATTCCGTTCTAAATTTCTCTAAGAAATTATCAATAAATTCCCCTTTCTTTGGATTATTCTTGCGAGCCAATTTAACACTTGTCTCAAAATTCTTCTCATCGCCTAAACGTTTATAAGCAGCAGCTCTATACAACCAACTACGAATGTTCTTCTCCTCTAGTTTATTTAAAACATAATCGCAATCCATTATGCCACGTTTATAATTCTTTAATCTGCAAAGACAATGACAGGAAATATTAATATTGAATACAACGCAATTCTATTTCATTCATTTCAAATTGCAATATCTTTATATTGATATCATATGAATCATACTTCATGTACGATAATGCTCGATTGTTATAGAGAATTGGACTGTCCTTTATGTGATCTATAGCCTTTGTATACATGTTAATGGCCTTTTCATAGTTTTGCTTGCGAAAAGCTTCATTACCAAAACTAAAATTCAGGTAAACAATTAATTTTTAAAAGCCATATAATAATAAATGTAGTTTTCAACTTACGTTCTAAAATTCTGAGCTATTCGCTCACGTTCTCTTCTTGCGTTTGCCCTTTGTTCAGCATCCTCCTCCAATTGCTGCATAAATGTAAATTTGTCCATTTCATTTGTGTTCAACTTATTCTCGTCCAGTTTTTCTACATCTTTCTCATCGCCCTTGCTTGGATTTTTATTTAAAACAGAACGGTCTTCTTTGACGGTTATTATAAAGTTATTTTCATCGATTTCATCTAAAATATTCTTTTGTCTAGCAAAATATATCAATTGGTTTAATATTATTAGAAATATACATGAACATATAGGTTTTATAATTCTTATTTTCTCATAACATCCCATGAAGGGACTGGGGAGAGCTTTCGCAATCAGAGAAGCTCTCAACAGTCTACTTATCAACTCATTAATTGCGATTTTATTATCCGCGCCAAGAGCAGGGTTGGTTAAGCACTTTCGTTGATTATAGGCCGCTTCTGAACGGTTCTTGAAAAGCCTTTTCATTGTTAATTACACGATAGTGGTGCCATCACTATTCGAGGTGACTGTTACCGAAATAAATGTAATGAGTTGCGCACGCTACCATTGCACCACCCATGGTCACGGTGTCTTAAACAAAATATATCGTCACCTTAGTATTGGAGTGACACATACATATATGCAGTAAAAATCATATCGACACGTTCCCGGCAGAATGTATTAAGCGACAAAATGGAAATTGTTCAGGAAACGAAAAAAACTTCCTGTCAAGTATCTGATTTGTTTATTTTGTCGGTTATTACCATTTCAATTGCTTAATAAATCATGACGTGGTTATGCAAGGGACATTCTCTGTATATCGAAATGTGGACCTTGGCATAAATTTTGAGAGTATGGAAAAAGTCATTGTTGCCAAATATGTCGCTTAATACATTCTGCCGGGAACGTGTCGATATGCTATTAAATCACTCCAATACTGAGGTGATATGTATATTTTAAATCCCAACTTACACCAGATTCTTGGAGGCACTGGATTCATCTTCTTTCTTATTTGCATTATTAATATCTTCCAATAATTTCATGACCTGTGTCACTTTCGACTCAAATTCTAAAAAGTCTTCATCAAATCCTGGCGGCGTATTCATCATTTTACTAGTTTAGATTAATTTTTTTGTTTTAGGTTTTGATTGTAGTCTATTTTGTTTTATTTGAAATTGAGTTATGGAGATATTCCATTTGAAATTTGTTTGAAATAATGCTGATGGGTAAAGACTTGTTTTATATTGGGCAAATAAACAACGTTGTCAAGTACTAAATTGTATGAATTGCCATGGTTACACTCTGCAATATTTCACACCATGGTAGAATTATCTATAAGGTAGCTGCATTTGAAATTCCGTGGTTAAGTGGGCAAAATTATTGAATAATTAAAAACACTATGCACACAAAATGTGAAAAAATATAATAAGCTTGTCTTACTTGATGCAAAGTTAAAGTTAAATTGCTTCTTGATTGAAATTCTTTGAATTTTATTAACAAACAAAATGCAACATAATCAAATTTGACAGTTTACCCAAGGAAAATATGAAAAACAAAACACAAATCGGCTGAACCTGATTGGTAATTCTGTCATGTTTCATACTTTCTTTCTATTTTTACGATTATTTTTTTTTTGTTTATTTTCCCTATTACAAAGTATTTTGTTCTTAAAAAATCCTGATAAGGTTTGGTTAACTGGTAACTGTAATATTTTTTGTATTTCTATAATCATTTTTATTTTCTTTTTAATTTCTTCTTTCAGTTTGCACACCCTTTGGTTTTGTACGTCTGTTTGGTGTGGTTGGTCAAGTTTTAGTAAAGCCACATCTTTTGCGTGATGTCAATGAGGAGTACATTGCCTTCCACATGGAAGAGGCAAGTGTCAAGCGTAAATTGGCCAATTTAGATCTACAGAATGTAAGCACAAGTGAATCTCTGCACTTCAATGGGACTGGCGGCAAATATCCCTCAAACATTACATCTGATCGTTATTACAGTAGCAGCTACGAAATCCCAAATGGCAATTATTTGTCCAGCACAATAACCTTAAATGGTCAGCATAATTTCATTAATTATTACACTCATTTTACGAAGGGAACATCCCTGTCACATTTGATCCAAAGAAAGCCGCTAAATGGTGAAATTTATGATCATCATGCTAAATTAAATGAAAGACTGAGAGAATTAGAGTCTGAACGTAAAGAATTAGATAAATTGAGAAAATCATCAGCATTCCAGAGGAACTTTGTCTATCCATTGGCAATGCTTTTGCTGCTGTTTTTCACAGGCATCACAATATTGCTGGTGGTGCAGAATACTTTAGAGCTATTGATTGGCATAAAGGCGTTGCCATTAAGTACCAGGGTAAGTTTGTATAATCAAAAACAATAAAGAGCTCTATATAATGGTAACACTATAATTTTTTTATATTTCAGCAATTTACTTTGGGCATTTCATCTCTTTCCAAACTGGGACCATTTGGTGCTGGTCTTGAGGTGTGCCTAATATTTTACTTGGGAGCCACATCAGCTGTGGGTTTCTATACGATGCCCTTCATGCGTAATGTTCGACCGCAACGGCGCAAAACATCACTATCACAATTGATACTTAATTGTGCATTGGTGTTGATTTTAAGCTCAGCTCTACCGATGCTTAGCCGTATTATAGGTAAATATTAAAAGAAACTCACTTGCATATAAGTATTTTTTGATGCTACAGCTTTAATTCTTATCTTCTTAACACCTTAGCAAATAATTGTATTGATTATTTTGTAGATTCTAGAACGCGCGTTTTTGGATTTTGCATTAGTAGATTGCTTTGAAGTTCATAGGTTCTTTTTCGGAAAACTATTGACTATATACTATACATTATACATATACTATATACATACTATATACATTTTCTCCAGAACACGTATTTTTGAATTTTGCACATATTGTTTCGAAATTCCTAGCTACCTTTTTGGAGGTAATTTTTCGGAAAACTATTGAGTTCTCTACATATAACCAGTTAAAAAAAATTATTTCATTTATATGTATAAAATAACTACCGTCGTAAATAATTCTAGGAATCAGCCAGAGAAAAATTCCTCCTAGTTATGCACACTCCGGTTCACTTATTTAAAGGCACTAAAAATTCCATATTCAGCAGCCTGTATCTTTTGCAATTTGTAACCGATTGCAGAATTTTAAAATGGAAATGGAAGCTAGACATCTTGAGATATAAAACAATCATGACAATAGTGGTTTCTTAACTAAATAACTTTTTTGAGCAATTTATAAAAAAAAGTCAACAAATATGCTATTTTTTTGGTTCACTTGAATAAAGGCACTTTAACTAATTTTTATGAAAAACCGTTTTTCTTGTTTTTTAATTAATTTTACTTTATTGACGTAGAATACGTCTTACCTTACGGTATGAGGAGTCATGTCAGGTTTTTATTGTTGTAATCTTTATTTCATTGAATTTGAGGGAACGGCTAGATGAATTTTTTTAAAATTTTTTTTGTAGGTAAATGAAGATGTTATCTTTCGTTTGATATACATTTCATATTGGTTGATATATTTCTAGTATTTTAATTTCTCAAATGAAAATTGTTTAAACACATACACTCAAACATATGTGTGGTGTTTGGTTGAGTGTTTTTGGTTGCTCAACATTGCTTAGGAACATGTATCTGGTAAAAGTGAAACGAGCAGCAAGCTAATGTTGCTTGGCAACATGTATCTAGTAAAAAGCGAAACAAACAGTAAGCTAACGTAATAAAGCTTTTTTGCGAAAGCTTCAATAAAGCTGTTGTAACATTAATTTTGAATTGTAAAGCGTAAAGCTTTCACACAACGCTCGAATGCTAATGCGAAGACTCGATAAGGTAAACCTTTTTTAATATTAGGGCGGCCCTCTCAACATTCGCAGAACTTATTTCAATAAAAATATTAATTAAAATACATAAATTAAATTAAGTTTAAAAAATTGAACATAATATTTTTTTTTTAAACGGACTTGAATCAAATGCCGTTGGTAAATATAAAAATTACAGCAGACAGTTGTCCGAGGCCTTTGGCCACGGACTGTCCCTGCAGGCTGTGTCAGAGACACGGCCATTAAGTTTAACGTAGAATACGCCATCCGATAAGACAGAAAACATATATAACAATAAATGATAAACAATATAAGCAAATGAATTTATTGTTATATATGTTTTCTGTCTTATCGGATGGCGTATTCTACGTTAAACTTAATGGCCGTGTCTCTGACACAGCCTGCAGGGATAGTCCGTGGCCGAAGGCCTCGGATAACTGTCTGCTGTAATTTTTAAGAACTATTAATAAGTGGTACAACCCCCTTTGTTTTTAATAACTTCAAATATACGAGTTTTCATTGAGAGATAAAGAGAATTTATGTAGTCTAACGAAATTTGATTCCAAGCATCCTTAATGACCTGAATTAGTGACTGCTTGTCATCAAATTGTCTAGCTCCTTCATAGACCTTACGAGATAACCAACCCCAGACATTTTCGATAATGTTTAGATCTGGCGAATTGGGACTCCTTTACTACTCTGGTGTTGTGTATAGGGGCATTATCCTGTTGCAATATCTAAGATATGGGACCAAATAGTTCACTGAACTTCGGAAAATCCGATTCCAATAACATTTTGTAGGTTGCACCAGTCATTTTTGCAGTTTGAAATTCAAGATCGATGGTGTCATAGTACGTAATAGCACCCACACCATAACGCCGCACTCTCGGCTGTGATGTCAGTTCAAAAAACGCTTTTCGTTGCGCAGATCATGGAAATAATAGTTGTAGCCATCAGGCCCATCCAAATTAAACTTCTTCTCATCTGTAAATACAACGGTTCTCCAGTCATTTATATGACCTCTTGGCTGCACATCCCATACCATGTAGTCTCTTGCGAATTGAAGCCGCTTTTCCTTACGAGGAGCATTAAGTGGCGGCTTTTTTTTGTAATTTCAGGTATTTAAGATACTCACAGCTCCTAATTACTCTGCGTGCTGATGACTTGCTCGCTTCCATCAGAAGCAATTCTGATGATTTTTCTTTTCTCATACGTAGTTAAAGACAATGAAACCCTTCCTTTAAAATTTTTTCCATACCCCTCGGGGTCATTGATGTAATTGTCGACAACTGTTGGGCTCCGTCCAATTTTTTTAGCTATTGCGCGCTTAGAATATCCTTCAGAACGGTAAACATCGATTTAAGTTTTTTTTTTCGATAGATTTAAAATTTTTTGTTTTGTCATTTTGACTCGTATAATGATTAAGATGTAATAAATTTAATAAACATCGCATACTTTAAAAATAATAAAAAATTAATAAAGTGCCTTTATTCAAACGAACCAAAAGAAAAAGCATATTTTTTTGACTTCTTTTTATAAATTGCTCAAAAAAAGTTCTTTAGTTAAGAAACCACTATTGTCATGATGTTATATATATCTCAAGATGTCTTCCTTCCATTTCCATTTTAAAATTCTGCAATCGGTTACAAATTGCAAAAGATACAGGCTGCTGAATATGGAATTTGTAGTGCCTTTAAATAAGTGAAACGGAGTGTATATGGCACGATTCTTGAATGCTTTTTTGGAGTTTTGATAAAAATATTGTAAAAGTTTCTTACACTAATCGCAACAGCACTGCTTCTAACTTATCATTGAGAACTATTGAAATAATCTGTTCTAGAATCTGTTATTTTATAACCAATTCCAAAAATTTTTGCTAGGGGACGATGAAACAAATTCAAAGAGGACGAGAGGATAGAGAAGAAAATTTACTCACAGAGTGGAATGCCAACATAGTAAAAATACCAAGTAGTCGCAGTAGATACAACAACAATTGTGGGCAAGAACAACAGGCATTTTGTTTGTGTTTAGGCTCTCCTCATGTCAAAATCAACCCATACATATACCAACAAATAAATGTAAACAGAAAAGTACTAAAGCAAAACCTTTGAAACTGACAGAAGCGGCCAACTAAACAACGAGAAAAAATTTAAATCAGCTGTGTACCGAGTTTACCTTCTCATTCTACCATGAATGCCAACAAAGAAAACGAGTGAAGCGCCTCGTTTCTCCGCTCTCTCTTACTCTCTTCGTTGAATGTTTCAATACCCGAGCATTTTTTTGATGATGTTATAGTATCTAACTATAGAATTTCCAACCATGTTTAAGTATAATTACAAAAAGTATGAAATAATCAAGTTATAACGCGAGAGAGAAATGCGTTTTGAGTGAATCGCGTCGACCTTTTGGTTCTCTTCTACGAGGGTTACCAAATTGCGCACTTTTTTCTTCTCCACCTGTATTCATCCTCTTTGAAAAATTATTAATATTATAAAAATTATATAACTTCAGATATTTTGAACGCATTTCGGAATTTTTGAACGCATTACGAATGTTAGTTTATATAATTGAAATATGCCATAGTTTTCAAAAGTGTTCAATTTATTTCCCGATTTACATATTCATTTTCTTATTTCGTTACAAATTTCTACAAAGCATTTCTTCAAGTACATAACAAATTTTGTAAACAAATTAAAATCTTTATATTATACGAGTATATCTTCATCTTATATTCACAAAATTCATCAAAATCAGAAAACTTGAAGAAAACACTCATTGATTTAAAATGAAGCATTTCATATTGGGAATTGTTCTTATCAATCACTTTTCTTATTTTGATACCTACTTTTGAAGATTGATTAATGATCTGGAGAAACCATCATACATATATTTCACTGGCGGCAGGTTTATAATTTCATTAGCAAAATCAAATAATTTCATTAGCAAATTTATTAATTAATTTATTAACAATATAATCGCTAATATAATAAAAATTGTTTTCACCTCTATTTTCTCGTTTCAGGTATCACCAATTTCGATCTTCTGGGAGATTTTGGTGCAATCGAATGGTTGGGCAATTTTCAAATTGTACTCCTTTACAATCTGGTATTTGGCTCAACAACAGCTCTTGTGGTGGCCAATAAGTTCACAGCAACTGTGAGACAAGAGTTGTGCGCGCGGTTAGTAGAAAACTATGTGCTTTTCACCAATTACATGTCATTCATCAACTGATATTTAATAAAACGACGCACTAAAGCCATTACGCCGCGTCATCATCTCATTATTAACCCAACGAGTACTGCAAATTCTCTTGCAAAATCATCGCTTAATCAGCCCATTATCATCATACCCATCAGCAGCTCAACAAGCTCATCTTCTGCACCTGCCACCACATCCTTGGCCTTGATCATGTGGCGTAGTATTGGTCATAATTTAAATGAGAATGGTTTTATTGTGTCGTTTATGAGAAGAAGTTTTGCCAATTTTTATGCAAGAAATTTAAAAATTAATCATTAATATTTACTTGATTACAACTACAGAAAATGCAATGTATTTCTCTAATCAATCATAACTATATAGTTGTAATGTATTACCTACTACTACTACTAATCTATTTATATAAATATAGTCATCATTATCCATTGATTTCTGTACTAATTAACTTATTTATTTATAAAATATTTCGTCATTTTCTTCGTCGCTACTTTTGTTTTAATAGTACTACTGTTTTCTTAAGTTTTAGTTCTAAAATTTATTAATAAATTACGAGAAAGAGAGAAGCTTATTATAGTTGCCTAGAGAGGAACCAAGTGAAGTTTGAAATGAAACTAAGTGTATTTTTGTTTTAATCTCATGTGTTAATTTGTAATGTAATCGGAATTTATTAAAGTATACGAAATGAAACATTTCAAGTCGTTATAGGAAAAATTTATCGTTTTAAACGTTTCAATTAAAATCTGTTCGTAGTTTTTAAAATATGTATGTATTACACTTTACAAGTCGTTTGCGTCTCGTATTTATTTAAGATTTAATTTAAGTTTTGAATTTTTTAACTTTAGTAATGGGCACGATTGTTTTCTCCGTGTTTTTTTAACAGTAAAATAAATAATTTCGAAAAACAGGAATTTAAACAAAAACAGAAGATTTGTATTACTCCGATTACATCATAAATTCTCGAGTAGAATAAATGATTAAATCTACTTTTAGTTTACATAATTATAAACATACATTATTACTTAAAATTAACTAAAAATATTTGCATATGTTTTAAAAGCCTTTTATACATTTTTTTTATTAAAATTACCTACAAAATATTAAAGAAACATTCTTTCTACATTCAGTTAAAATCGTGCTAGGGCCAAAGCAAACAAAAGTATAAATTTTGATTCTATATTTATAATAAATTTAATAAAAAGCTTAATGTATCTTTATCTTTTCTTTATTGTATCAAATATTAAACATTTTTAAACATTTTATTTGTATTTACTACCAGTTGTACTTTGTTAGCCCTTTGTAAGCGTATACTTTTGAATTCTCCAAAATATAAATTAAAAGCAGAATGAGTATTCGTTTTCTCTAGTTCCAATCCATTTTTCGATCCCCAAGTCTTTCAATTTTATCTGATATTAAGCTCGTTTTTTTAATTCCTGTTAAACTAATTTTTCGACGACTTTGTATGGGCAGCCGCTTAAAATCGCTTAATATCGCTTAGCTCCCCATACAAAGTAGTCGAAAAATTAGTTTAGCAGGTAATAAAAAAACAGGCTCAGTGTCTCATTGACCCACGTTCGATATCTGTAGAGTTGCTAATTTGAATTTTGTAACTGTAAATATTCGAATGTTGGCATTAAAATAACGGGTTCCAGAACAGAATATTTTGCATCAAATTATAGTTCCCCGATAATTATTTAACACCAGTGCGTCTAACAATTATGCAATCAATTGTTGCTGTCCCCCGTATACATAACAGTTAGTCAGTGGTTGTACGCCCCGTACAACGAGTGTCTAACTTTAATTTTTTTTAGGTTTTGTCACTCGTTAGCCAAGAGTTGATTCTTAAAAGTTTTCTATATATTCACCCCTAACGTAAAAAATAGGTGAAATACTATTTCGAAGTTTGATCAGCTGTTAAAAATTTACCATCGCGCAGTGAATGTCAATAAGAAAGAAAGAAACCGAAATCAATTTTAAAAAAATGATTGAAAATATTGGAATGATTACCAACATTTCAATTATTTTCAGTTCAATTTATTTTCATTATTAGTACATTTATTAGAATTGTTTTCTTAAAATACACTGACAGTGTGAAACAACGTTCTATTCGGCGAATTTTAAGGGATGCATCTGTGCATAATTTCTCCTGTACTTCAACTTCTTTGTCCACCAGGTCCAACGGGGAAACTTTTTTGTTGAGATCCTTAAACTTTCGTTTTAATAATAGTGTTGCCGGACGTGTATTTTCATCGACTGGTATAGTCAATGATTTCCTATTTGAATATGAGGGCTCCTCGTTGAACCCATCTAAATACTCCTAAACCATGTCCTCATAATATACAGGGGTTGTTTTCTTTACTTACAACCCCAGAAGATACTATCAACCCAAAACATCTGGAGTTTTCAACACCCTCTATGGACTCAACCGGGTCTTTATTTACAACCCCAGACGATACTATCAATCCAAAACAGCTGGAGTTTTCAACACCCTCTATGGACTCTTTCTTTTCTATCAACTCATAAATCTTTTCTTCATGAGCAGTCAGCTGTATGCTTTTGTTTATTGTTAGATTTTGGTGTTTTTTCCAGTAGCCTTTGTGCTTACGTAACGCTTCTGATCTGTTTATACCTAAATTTATAATCAGATTAATATATGACTTTCAATATAAACTAACGGCCTTATTCATAAAAAGTTATGAGATGTTTGAGATATGATTTACCATAAAAAATAGTCTCTCAAACCTCTCATTACTTTTTATGAATAAGGCCGTTAACTATATTTTTCCATTCAAATACGCTTTTCACTGAAGATCAGTTCTGCCATTAAATAATTCTAAAAAAGATGCCACAAATTGTTTCTAATCCTTGACGAAGCCACAGGCAATGGATCTGTTGGACTCCATTTTGCTTAACAGAATTTCACTTTGAATTTTTGTTACTGACCTGAATTTTTTTATTAATTTATTTATTTAAAATAAAAAAATCATCAGACATGATACGTGAGCTTTATTCATCGGCAAAAATAAAGTGAACAAACCAAAGTGAAATGGCGAACAATTTTCGCCTGAAAATTCATTCACGATAAAGAGGAATTTTTCGAACAAGTGATTTTTTTTGGCAAACAGTATTCACGATACAATTATAGGGATTGAGGGGAATTATGTTCACGAAAGGGGTGATTGTATAATCGTAATATGAACATGTCTGTTTTAGCCAAATTCAATCATGATTGTGATGAGTAAAACGACAGCTGTTGGTCGAAAGTTAGTATGTATATATTTGTTGGACACAGTTTAGCAGAAGTGCTGTGAATTAAAAATAGCTAGTCAGATGATAGCCGGTAGCGAACTTTTCGTTATGAATACAAGATCTAGATCTCTTATTTTTTGATTCAAACTATGCGATCAGGTTTGCGTTTAGAATGAAACGCGCAAAAACAAATTGTTACTATCCCCCGTATTCATAACGAAAAGTTAGTCACTGGATATATGCTCCGTTTAACGAGTGTCTAACTATAATGTTATTAGGCGTAGTCTCTCGTTGATCAAGAGTTGATTCATAAGTTTTTGTATAACTGGTTCTTTAGAGCGTCCTGGTATTCGGCAAAAGACAATTAGGAATCGTGTCCACATGTTTCAATTCCAAATAAAAGTTGATGCTTACGCATGAATAGAATATATTCTGACCTTTGGAACTTATTTAGGAAAATCAGTACAGATTTTGGTGGGTATATTAACGAATTTTAAGTCTTTAGCAATTTTTTTATGGAATGCGAAGTAAAATACATTTTTAAGTTTTATGATGTGTTTATATCAGAAATAACTAATTTTTTCTTTAGTTTGATGGCCTTTATTTTTGCTTTAAAACTCTGCGACATTCTTTCTATTTTAACTATGTTGATGTGATCATTTTGTTGTCATTGTCATTCACTAACACATTTTTGGTATTATTTTTGTTTTAATAATTTTGTATGTTTATGGTATTTTTTCTTTTCTTTTTTCGATTTGTGTTTAATTTCAGATTAAGCGCCATGTTTATGTTGGGATGATTAAGGATCTCTTTGTTTTCCCTCATCTATGTTTAAGTGTTAACTATAAATTATTAACTTAAGTTTTTAAATACAACAAGGAAAATTATATTTGCAAGTACAACTTTAAGAAGTATTCTTACTTTTTAGATTTTTAAAAAGATTATAAAAAAAACTAAACGAACAAAATTAGTTTGGAGGGTTTACTTCAATCATGAGTAACACCCCTGTGTTGGCTGTCGCTTGTTAGTGGAAGTGAAACGCTTTCACGTAATTGATGTGCCAATATCCACTTTCGCCATAAATTTGGCGAAAATGTTTCGTTAGCTAATGATGTGTGAAAATAAAATAAATGCATTTTTTATATATGAAAGATATTTTGACTGAGTAAAAATTGAATTAAGGAACAATGTTTGAAGTGGTTTCTACTAATTGTGTAACAGATTTTTTACAACAATTAGATTTTTTACAACAATTTATTTTAAGTAAAGCGTATCATCTCTCTCTTTGGTGTGAATTGTGCCAATTCATTTTCTTTTCATTAGACATTTGAATTGCTGCTGAGTTTGCTGCTACTATTATCAAATCAAGAAATTAGTGAAATTTAACAAATAAGTGAATTCGAAAAACTTCGATTATTGTATTTCACATACAAGAAGAAGGTAACATTCACTTTTGTGCAATGAAAGAGAAATGTGAAACGAAATGAAAGTAGGACAACAAATTGCTTGTATTTTGTTCATACATCGTGGTTATTTTTTTGTAAATTTGTTTGTAGACGACAGGTTAAATCCCGCTTTTTTATAAGATAAATGCAAGAATAACGTATTAATTTCTAAACCAAACTTACTTCAGTTGATTACTATTAGCTGCCTCCAGGTTGAACATACTTTGTTTGACTGCTGATATAAATATATAAAATTATTGTAGATACAGGAATGTTCTGATATCCTATCACGGATATGTGATTTAATATCACTGAAAAGGTTTTTTGCGAACTAATTATTTTTAAATTGATTAGAAATGTGCCAGTAAAATCTCAACGGTACCAAATCACACCCTTGTTTTTTTATACATAATTGACTTTAAAGGTTAGAATATACGACCCTGTTCTGTAAACAGAATCCAGACAAACATAAATCTTTTCAGAATATTTGGGTTTCTATAAAACAATTCAGAAGAAAAATATCAGTTTTGAATTAGAACACAAATGCCTTGTGATTTTAAAAACAAACAATTCAGAACAAAAATATTTCAAGTTTTAAGAACATCAAAATTTTTGACTTTTTATTCACATAGCCGGATAGTGTTGAAAATATAATTTTAAGTGTTTTTTATTGATTTCAGTTATAAAGTTTGGTGTTTTAACAGAATAAATATGTAAAAACACACATATTTAAAAGACACTGCTTATTTTGGCCCTTGAAAACAAAACCTTTCTCTCCCCTGTTGCGAATTCCTTCGTGATTTTATGTTTCTCTTTGGTTTTCAGCTGAGTTGGGATCTTCGAAAAAAGGGCTGCCAGAGTTGAGAAAAGTAAGTGAAATACAATTACATTCGCCCATATGCTGCATTTCGATTTTAGTCGAATATGAAACATTTTCCCATTTTTAGTGTTCGTCATTCCGAATGTCCAACAAATATTGGGGATACAATCCGACCGGATGTAACCTAGTGAATCGAATTAGAAATTGTGTTTATCTCTTTTAATTAGCATATACACATTAAAGAAGACTATACATTTAATACGTTTTTTGCTTATATTCGTATAAACATTGCCCACATCGGTTTTTATTCAATAAAATAAAAAGAAATAAAAAATGTTCCTTTTATTTGTCAATGATTCGCCTGTGCTTGGTGTTGGCGACGGAATTTGTGTATGTTCGAAAATAATTAATTCCAGATTATTTAAAATTATATTAATTCTTACAATCTTTAGATGACTGTTGTTTGATTTTAAAATGTTTTATTTTTTAGGAACTTTTTCATTAAAAATTTAAAACATAAATAGTAAAATCACAAGTTGATGAATCTGGCTACACAGAACATATGTTGATTTCACAAGTTGATTAATCTGTCAACACAGAACATGCCGCCGTATGATTAAATAGCGTTTAATACGTTCCAGACTCATTTGTCGGCTTGGAGTCATTTACAGTAATTAATAAGCCAGCAGGAATTGTTATTAACATTTTCTAAATAAAAAGCAATCGTGTGAAAATATATGTAACATGCGGTGAAACATATGTTTTTTGTTGATATTTATTGAACACAGTTCGTGATATACTGAACACTGCTATCATACCTTGCACTTTGAATGAGTAGTTTCGCTCGGAATGTAGCTGAAAATGGCAATTTAAAAACTCTCGCATCGCAACACACAGTAAACATACCAAGTAGTCGCAGTAGATACAACAACAATTGTGGGCAAGAACAACAGGCATTTTGTTTTTGTTTAGGCTCTCCTCATGTCAAAATCAACCCATACATGTACCAATAAATAAATGTAAACAGAAAAGTACAAAAAACAAAACCTTTGAATCTGACAGAAGCGGCCAACTAATAAACAACGAGAAAAAAATACCGAGTTTACCTTCTCATTCTACCATGGCAGCACATGTGCGATTATTAACTGATGTCGCAAAATAATCATTAGAAGTATTATTTAAATCAATAATGTATTTAATTTTTTAAAAACTTTAAACATATATTCAAGCGATTTGTATGGGAGGTACCACGCCCCTTTGTCAAATTGGACTGAATAGTAAATCTAAACCACCCAGGGCGCCACCCAAACGCATACAAAAAAAAATTATTCAAATCGGTCCAGAAGTTTAGGAGGAGTTCAGTCACAAACACAAGTGCAGTAGAATTATATATGTATATAAAGATTACATATTACAGTAGATTAAAATATAAGTAAATAACACGAATAAACATCAAAGTGTGGCAACGTTGATTTTTGAAGATAGCTGTTGTAATTTACAAAATTGAAAGAAAAGCGTTTGGTGACAAACTTTGTGTTGTTAACTTACGATGTTTCAGTCGTCTTCATTGAACGCTCACTCCGAAGTTGCGTTCTGTTTAAAGAAATCACTGCCAAGAAAAGAGCTGCGGGCATTTCAAATTGATTTTCTCTTTATTTAAAGTCATTTTGGCAAATAAGTTAATGACATCTGTTTCGAAACAAAATATATGTAAACAAATCAGCTGTTTCAGAGTAATAACGAAAACCCAAAAATCACACCGAAAACGTTCAAATAGGGTGATCTGTAGAACACGTATAAATCACCTGAGTGATTTTGAAGACGAACCAGCACGAAGGGTTTTCGAAACCGAACTCGAAGAAAGTCGAAAAATAGGAATTCCGAGACTCCGCTGGTGAGGTCAGGTTGACGAATCCCCGCGCACACTTGGTAGTGTCAACTGGAGAGATAAGGCAAAAGATCGAACTGGTTGGCGAAATATGTTATCTTCATTTTGTAAGGTCCCTGACCTCCCCGGGGTTGTTCAAGACGGGTTAAGTAAGATTTTGAAACAGAGTGATATCAGAACAGGCCTAATAGAGACCTTTGCAATCTTATGACTTAGTTAAATTCCGATTTTCCAATTGCTTTCCCTGGGGTCATAGGAATTCCTTAAATTTTCATTTGAAGAAAAAATAATATAATTTAAAGAGTATATTGTTAGCAGAAATGCAAAACCACGTAACTACAATTTTAATTTCTGTTTCCAAGAGAAGAAACAATCCTCGTAAAAGGGCGAGGAATTAATTTTTCAATTCAAATTTTCAAATCTTTGCTAAAGTAAAGTCTTACCTGCAGTAAGATTCGAAAATATACTGGCAAACTGAATTTTTTGTATTTTTTTATAAGTTTTTTTCAACTCCTTTAAACAAAATGAAAATTGTAGTTACGTTCTTTTGCATTTTGGCAAACGATAATTTTTTCATCAAAATTCCGTTTTTTTTCTTTAAAAATAATTTTGAATAGAAAATAGTTTTTACAAGAATCAGTGAAATTCATTATATCGGTGGATGGTTGGGAATATAGCTATTTCGATGTCCACAAAGGGATGAGATGCTTAACTCTCCACAAGTATTTAGGTCTATCATCACACTTTATAAGAACCAAAATTAATAACGTTTAAAAGTTCAGTAAGTTACACTTTTTCAAACCCGGTTCGTAATGCAGCTTCAGCACAACATCAAATAAGAAGAAAGGGCCTATTCGGAAATGAAACTACAGTTGCAGATGCTTGTTTGTTGCGCATTTTGTTTGCAATTACGCCCTCAAAACACCTGCAAAGTTGTCAGATGTTGCATTTACGAACGTGCTGCGCATCAGTTGCAGAGCAGTGATGCATTTCCAAAAAGGCCCAAATATACAAAATTTCGATAATTATTATCCATAACTGCTTAATGACTGAAACAAACTCAGTAATGAAATCAAATGTGGGCGAAGACCGGGAAATTCAAACTAACGGCCTTGTTCATAAAAAGTTATGAGAGGGTTGAGAGACGATATTTGTATGGTAAAACATCTCTGAAACCTCTCATAACTTTTTATGAATAAGACCGTAAATCATTAACATACAAAATTACAATTCATAAAATAACTGTTGTAACAGTTTTCGTTACAAAACTGTAACACTACACAATCAGCCTTACTACGAATGTCGTTCTCGTATTTCGAATACGACAGTTTTGTGAAAGATTAAAGATAAAGTTGGCGTGTTATCTTTAATCTTTTACAAAACTGTCACAGTCGAAATACGAGAACGACATTCGTAATAAGGCTGAATATTTTATTGTGCAAGAAAATCTCTAAATATTTTATATTGCAAGAAAATCTCTGCTTTAGTAGGATTTTAATGGAAATAAACCATCAGACAGTCAATATGATTAATGACAGATTGTTATCTTAGTAAACACTTACGGCCTTATGAGAGGTTTGAGAGACGATTTATCATACAAAATTCATCTCTCAAACCTTTCATAACTTTTTATGAATATGGTCGTTAGACGATTTAAAGAAACACCAAATATATATTTATAACGTTTAAATAGCTTTATTTCTTTGTATTTATTTTTATTTTTAATTTTTCTTATTTAGTCTTCCTTTTTTTGTGTACTTTTTAACAATATATATATATGTTTATATATAAATAATTCTTAAGCCGTTTTACTTTTTGTTTTAATCAATTTATCTCCTTCACTTTTTGGTATAGGTATTTTTACGATTGAGGATTATTTTGTCACTTTTCTAGGCTAAAAGCGTTTTTTAATGTGGAGTCGATAAGAAAATTAACAAATGCTTTAGAGAATCGAATTCAATTGAGATAAATAACAATGTGAGGGTGGTGTGTTGTGTGTGATGTGGTGTGTGCTGTGTAATTTTTGTGATCGGGTTTTATAGACATTGAAGTTTTCTTGTAAAAGGTACATTGAACGTTAATATTTCAGATTTTTTTTGTTCTCAGTGAGGGGCGGCAGTTGAATATTTTTTGTAGTATTTTAGTGTTTTTTTTTTCTCTTTAGGGTTTCATTTCAAAAACAATGACTAGAAAATATATATTGTTTTGTCTTATAGTTTAAGTTTGAATAGGTTAAATAGGGAGATACAAAGTTGTAGAGAGTGTGTGGGTTCAATTTAGTGGCAATTCTTTAAATATTTCTTTTTGATATGGATTTACAGAAATATAAAACCTATGTAGTCGAAGAAGTTGTGTTCCTTTAAAATATTTCAGGATTATAACAAAAACAAATAAAAATCAATTTCTAGTATTTAATTAGCTTTAATTAAATTCGAACATCCCCCAATTGCCCCATCATCGCTATTAAGCTCCTCGCCTTCCAATACATCATCATCATTTTCCAAATTTAAGTCAACATCCTCCTCCTCCGCTTCGCCCTGCTCCTCTTCTTTGGCTTCTACACTCACATCTTCTTCGCAAACACTACCAACAACTTCATCAAAGTCTCGTAAATCAAGTTCATGTAATGCCTTTTGCACCAGGGCCGCCAGTTCAGGAGGTAAATCTTTTAAATCATCAGTTCTTTCACGCATTATGGAATTGGAAACATGCAGTTGCCTTGCACAATCTTTACGTTGTGTTTTGCCACCTGCCGAACCAGAACCTGTCGATGATGCCGTCTTATAGGCATACAATGCAGCATCCGCAAAATCATTAAGATTTATGGGACCCAAATCATTTTGCGTTAAATCATATTCTGATGACAAAATGCTACGTCCTGATTCTGTGGACACTGAAGACATGCCATCGTCGGAATTGGTGGCATTGGGCATTTTTAAGGATTCTTCATTTTCCGACGACATAGTACCGGAATCTTCAGTGACATGACTTTCACCACACGAAGTGGTACTTCTCACTGTGGTGGCTGATGATGCGACACCTTGAGTTTTTATTTCCTTATCCTCATCTTTGTCGGTAATGGAATTTGTATCAACCATGGAGGGACAATAGCCTCTCAATAGAAATTCAGAGGCTGAAAAGCCCTCGTCGTCATTGGAAGTATCAATACCAGCTAGAGTTTTCATTCTCTGCTCCAACTCGGCTATTTTTGTAGCTAAAATTCTAAAACAAAAAATTAAAAATAAATAGAATAATTGTATGAAATATGTTAAACTAAAAAATCATTGCTGATTTTCTTTTCAAAAGATATTTTGTAACTTACTTGTTGGTTTTCTTTTGGTGATTGAGGGCCAAATTTTTATCATTCAAATTATCCAGCAACGTTAAGCATAACGTTTTCAAATCATGTATAGTTTCGGTTTTAGTAGGTAAGTCAATACCACTCTCCAATAAGTTTTTAACTAAAATAAGATAAGAAATACTTGATGACTTATGTTCGAAAAAATGTTACGAAACTGAATAAAAAAAAAGAATTTAAACAAAAATGTATTTAATGTTGAAAAAGTAATAAAAGAAATGTTGTGTTTATGATGTTGTTACAATTACAATAAAGTTACAATTAAAATGGTTTGTATTTTAAAAAGAACCTAAGGTATTTAAAAAAAAAAGAGGTAAAAACTATGGTTGAAAAACTAGATGGCAATTATGGTAAAATTATCTATCTGGTAAACGCGTCAGCCCAGCTGATTTGTGGTTTTTTGTCTATTAAAGAATTTCAATCGAAATGCAATTTGTATCATAGAGTTTCATAGACTTTGTATCATGTAAGAGGCCTTTTAGACGCGTAGATTTTGCATGCAAATTTCTTGCGACTCTGTTTTGGTGTCTCTTCGTATCGCCTTGTTCATTTAGACGCTGCGACTCGTTTGTTGATAGTTTCTTGCGATTTTTTGACATTTGAGCGTTATAGGGTTGTATTTTTGAACAAAATTTACTTTTTGATTTCACACGGTACCAAAACTAAGAATGTAATTTTGAAACGAATTGTATTTGTAATTGTATTGTATTGAAAATTGCGGCAACTTGTGCGTCACTGATTCAGGATTTCTTTTGACTGTATGTGTAAAAGCTTATAATTTGAAGAAAAAATGTGTGATTTAACGAAAGGAGAAATAATTGAAGAACTTTTGGATGTAACTGGCTGTTTAAATTTTAGATGTAACGAATGTAAACGAAGGACATTGAAATTATTTTACTCTTGATAGAATGCTGTGAAATGGCAAACATTCTACCAAATAAAAGACGTAGAAAACAGTGGGTTAAGCCATGGAGGCTGGAGCGAATGGATCGAAGCTTCATTTTCATTAATGAGAAAATCAATATCTCCAGCAGAAAGGTTAGCAGTCACTCTTCGATATCTTGCCACTGGAGAAACTTATACAAGCACGAATTACCAAACCCGAGTGTCAAATTCTCTTCTTTCTTCGGCTATACCAGAAGTGTACGAAGCTATATGGAAACATTTCAAGGACGAGTATTTAAAAGTATTTATACTCAAGCTTTAAAAGCCTATATCTCAAGAAGTTGGACCGAACGGGACGATTTTTTTTATCAACGTTTTATGCCTTATCAGGCAAAAAAAAAATAAAAAAATAGGACAATTCGAAATATTGTAAAAAATTGAAAGTACCAAATTTATCGCAAAATACATATGTATTTAGTACTTTGAAAGCTTTATTTTCTATCCCTTGCCAAACAAAGCGAATAGATGTAAGAGAAATGTCAAATAATCGCAAGAAATCTCGTTTTCAGCGATTTTTGCTACCCCTCTAACAACTCTACGTCTCTCGCCTACGAACTCCAGTCGCAGAGGCCCGTCTCAGCGACCAGTCTCTATGTTTAAAAGGCCTCTAAGACAATCTTATGAAACTTTTCATTTTGGTGTACACAGTGTTTTTCATTATTCAACTAATTTTGACAGCTTAACCACGGAATTTCTAATGCAACTACCTAATAGATAATTCTACCATGGAAGCAATCATTTTTGAAACAACGTATTACATGCAAACAACAAAAATACTATTTACCTCTTGTGCATACAGTTAAATATGTTTGAAATTCATCTCTCGATATGGTAAGTGATTTCGGTATAGATTTTGCAAATATACGAGGGCTGAGAGCAAATTTCTTCTCTGCTTATGCTCACATCCAGGTTAATCGGCCTAGTGTTTTCGCTCTTTGTGAGACCAAGGTTTGTGAAGATTCTGACCCGCAGGATTTTTACATCCCTGGTTATCACATCTTTTCTTATTTTTTCCTCACAGAGGCCTTGTGGTTTAGGTTCGAAATGACGCTCGAAATGCCGCAAACTGGACTCAACGGATCCTGAATTTAACTGCCTATGGTTAAAATTCAGAGTCAAATCAAACGTCATTCATTTCGGATTTCTTTATAGAAGTCCAAACCAAGGAAGGGAGGCTTCATTTAATAGTTTTGACGCCCTTTCTGACTCAATAAGAAAAGTCTTGGAGAATTGCCCGAGCAGCGAAATTGTGATCGCTGGTGATTTCAATGTTCACAATCACTCCTGGCTTTCCCATTCGAGCCATTCAACTCCGGAGGGCCAATACGCTGAGCTTTTTGCAGCACACAATCACCTTGTGCAATTGGTAGATAAACCAACACACATTCCGTGTGTTGAAGGGCAAGTTTCTAACACTCTTGACCTCTTCCTAACTTCACACCCTGACAAGTATGAAGTTAATATTCTTGCACCTCTTGGAAACTCGGATCACTGCACGATTTCTGCATCATTTTCATATTCGAATTTTCCGACTGCTTCAAAACCAGTCACGAAGCGGTCCATATTTTTATATGAAAAGGCTCGTTGGGCTGAGCTCAACGAGTTCTATAAAAACTTCAATTGGAAACTCTGTTTTCTTGACAATGATGTCGATGCTGCGGCAGAAATGGTGGAAAATATTATTTTAACGGGAATGAAAATATTTATTCCCACGAAAATAATTTCGATTAAATCATCTAATAAGTGCTGGTTTAATCAGACATACAAAGAAGCTGTCAGATCCAAAGAGCAAGCTTTCAATAATTGGACTGTGGGTAAAAGTCCAATTACTGACGAGCTGCGCAAAAAAACAAGATCAAATTGTACCAAAGTACTACGACGCGTTGAGTTTCTATACGAACAGCGTCTTCGTGCTAAAATTGTTTCTTCTCACAGTGGAAGTAAGAGCTTTTGGTCATTTGTTAAGAGAATAAAGAATAGCAGTTCCTCTTCAATTCCAACTCTTATTAAAGATGATCATATATTTACTGACCCGGTTGATAAGGCTAACCTCTTGGCTGAAATTTTTGCAAATAACTCTTCTTTGCCGGATAGCAATCAACCACTCCCCGTGATTGACAACATATCCATCTCAATGGCTCAGATATTTTTTCGAACACGTGGGGTTAAAAAGGTTCTCGCAGAGCTCGACGCAAATAAATCCCCGGGCCTGGATGGAATACCAGCACTTGTTCTCAAAAAGTGCTCTTCGACGCTTGCTCGTCCATTGCGCAATCGTTTTAATCGCTCATACCGTGCGGGTATATTTCCTTCGCGTTGGAGCCTATCCCGAAAAAGGGTGAGGCTAGTAACCCCGAAAACTACCGGCCAATTGCAATATGCTCGACACTCTCTAAAGTGATGGAGACCATGGTAAATTACCATCTGGTCAATTATCTGGAACTTAACAGTCTACTAAGTGATCGACAATATGGCTTCCGCAGAAACCGTTCTACTGGTGATCTGATGGCGTTCCTGTCTCCACAGTGGAGTCGGTCTATTCATAGACTGGGAGAGAGTAAAATGGTGGCTCTGGATATATCCAAAGCTTTTGATAGAGTTTGGCACGATGCACTCGTGTCCAAGGTTAATGCTTTTGGTTTAGGTAGTAACTTCTCTTGATTTGTATCGAATTTTCTCAGGGATCGCACTAAACGTGTTGTCATAGATGGGATCTCTTCTGACGAGTATGGGATTAATGCGGGGGTACCACAAGGTTCTGTCCTCTCGCCTACTCTTTTTCTTATCTTTATTAACGACCTCTTGAGTCTTACTTCGAGTCCAATGCACTCATTTGCGGATGACAGTAGTATATGTCATTCATATTCATTTGATAGTCGGCCAAGTTCTTCCACGGTGCATGAGAGGAGACGGATGATGAATGACTCACTCAACCAGGACATTCGCCTGGTAACTGAGTGGGGTAGGTCGAATCGGGTCAAATTTAATGAGCGTAAGACCCAGTGTTGCATATTATCGCACAAGCGCACGAATGACATGTCCCTGTCACCTATTTCTATGAATGGTGTGGACATTGAGGAATCAGATGCTCTTGAAGTTCTTGGCATGAAAATACAGTGTGATGTTCGGTGGAATGATCACGTAGTTAACGTGTCCAAAGAAGCTTTCAAGTGCTTAGGCTTTTTAAAGCGGTGTAAGAAATTTTTCACCTCATCTGATCTCCTCAATATATACATTTCATACATTAGGCCGAAAATGGAATACAACTCTCATATTTGGGCTGGTGCCCCAAGGTCCACATTGGAGCTTCTGGACCGCGTACAACGGAGAGCGATGATGCTTATAGGAGATAGCAGGGTAACCAACTCTGTTGCTTCCTAGAGCATCATCGAAACGTGAGTTGCGTATCACTTTTGTATCGGTATTTTCACGGTAAGTGTTCATATGAGATACACGCCTCTATTCCGGAGGTAAGAGTATTTAATCGCTCAACGCGCTTTTCCAGTAGTTCACATCCATTTGTTATTTCTTGGCCTGTGGATAGAACTACTCACTACAGGGAGAATGCGTTCGTTCCTGAAGAAGTTTTCCAAAGGAAATCGAAATATCGAGAGAGAAAAGAGGAAAACAAAAAGTTTTATAAAATCAGCAGTGACCTTAAGCTTGGAAAATTAGTCAAGAATAATTAAAATAAAGGTCGAAAAATTAGAAACAAATTATTTGATTTTAGTACCAATAAGTCAGGACAATACAACAATTGTTCTAATTGGTTTACAAACAGTTCCATATACCAGGGCTACTTTTGTGCCCATCATGTGGAGTTATGTCCACACCAATTGTAGACCTACAGACAGTAAGCACTAAGTTATTTTTATACGAATATTGAAATGATCTGGGTATCAATCATATTGTACTGTTCCTTTATGTGTTCCTAGAACTTAAGAGCTAGCAATGTTATGATTTAGAATTTAGTACAACTTACAATAAGTATAAAAACAAAAGGAAAACATTTAGAAATTAAATAGAAAAGTAATGAAAGGAAAACCTTGTAGTTTACATTTAGTATTTCAAATCCCTTTACCTTGTTTATGTGACAAAATATTATCATCGACATTGATTGGTGTTTGTGCACCTAATTTCATTATACCCTTTTTACGTTTTGCTTCCAACATTGTCTTTTGTTTTGGATAAGAAGTAGGAACAACGTTTATGAAAATTAGTAAAGAATGAAGATGTTGTTAGATGTAACAATATCGCACCTAGATAAGGTAAGATTTATCATTTAATTTATACTCACTTTATATTTACTTAACGATTGTTTCGTTAAATCCACTTCGCTTTCAATGTTTTTCAAACGTTCATTCAGGTACTTGTTCTCCAAAATGATACTGTCGATATCAAGGAACTGCAAGAAGAAAAAGACAATTAGTTAAGTTGTGCGGGCGTATAGACCTAAATGTATGTCATGTAATCCTAGAGTTACAAAACTGTTCCCCGTACTTATAACGAAAACTTAGTCAACGGCTATCATTTCGATCCCCCTGCGCGAAATGATTGTGGGACCAAATTTACAAAAATTGACGTTTTATTGCAAGTCATATTCTTCTTCTTGCAAGTCATATGACTCGTAATTAAAAGTCGTACACATAATAGAAAATGAGATATAAAGGTTTCAATTTGATATTTTGCAAGAGAGCTATATGATTATAAGCACAAAAACCCTGCTGCTAAACTTACTTTTTTGTCACGATCATTCCAAACAGGCGTCGTCGACCTGACTAACGATTTTTTATTCATAACACTTCAGCTAAATTGTGCCTAACGAGTGGCTACGAATCGAATGAATTCATGTTAACTTTTGACGAACAGCTGTTGTTTTACTAACAACAATCATGACAGGGTTGCATTCGGATAAAACAGAACTGTTAGAAATCATCTCATGGCTAAAGAGTAAAAACATGTTTATACTGCTCTCGAAATCTAGAGATATCTAGATTTTGAGGCATAAACAACTGATTTTCCATACACAAATCAGCTGTTCGTGTGAAAGAAATCTAGACAAACGAGATTTCGTTTGCAGCATAAACGCGGTATAACCAAGCTTAAAAAACCATTTAAGGTTGACACTCGCCCCCGCATGCATAACCAAAATTTAGCCACCGGCTATTATCTGAGTACCGATTTTTAATTGGTGGCACATTAACTAAACTATGCCTAACGAGTGACTACTAATGGCCAGTTTTTAAGTGTGTAGTTAACTATCGGATTATTTAATCTTAGTTCTAAGTTAATTAGAGGTTAACTTTACATTTAGTTTTTCAGTGGTGAGTTAATGTAAGTCGCCATATTGTCAACTAATATGGCAACCCTTGCATTCTTATTGGAAAAAACGTTTGTTTTGGATAAATACCAAAACAACAAAGGGGAACAAAGAAAATGGAATTATGTAAAATAAGAAATAGATGCATAAAATCGAAGTCATTTTAACAAAAATGTGTAAAAAAACTATATAGGCGCAACAATTTAACGATCTAGACTCAACGTATGTGTACAAATACGCAAATCTGGAACATGTATTTTATACAATCTTTATTTCTCCCTTTGACACTCAGTAATTTGATTGTCAAAATAATATGGTTCTCACTATAAGTTAACCAACCAACATTGTGTGGTTAAATCATAGTTAAACAATGGCTAAAATCACAATTCGATGTTTAACCACAATTTAACTAAGAAACGAAGATCACCACTGACTTAAAAACTGGCCATAAGTGAAAGAATACGTTCTAACTTAATACGAAAAGCTGTCGCTTTAGAATCAATAATCACGGTATTCAGCCTTGCATTTGGATAAAACGGACATGTTCATATACGAGATAGATACAGCTGCGAGCAGGGAAATGCAACTCTGAGGTCTATGATCTTCGAGTGCATATCTGTGCTTATAAATAAAACAAGTAAATCGTTTCCCATTACATCCCCTGAAGGGATAGGGAAGAGCTTCTCGCAATCAGTGAGTTGTGACAAACAGATTGATTAGGACCTACAGTTTTACAACGGTTCCGAACGGTATTTTGAGAAGCCTTTTCATGGTATGCAATTTATCGATTACTTTGGTTTTTTATATTCTAAAATTATAGTCAACTAATTTCAACAAAATGAGCCAATTTAATATTTTTTTGTTGGTTATTTAATTATTTAAGGAAAAGGTGCTTTTTCTGTGTGAGCGAGGAAAGAATTTTTTTTTATAAATTTTTGTTGTTAATATTTAAATGGTATATATTATTAGTTGCATAACCCTTATTAGCTATTACTGCACTTAATCTTGAAGGCATAGAATCAACTAATGATATAATGGTATCCAGAGATATTTTCCCCATTCTGTTTTCAATATTCTTTCTAAATCTTTTAAATTTGAGGGATTTTTCTTCTTCCCAATCAACAAGCTCCCATAGATTATGTATGGGGTTGAGATCAGGGGATTGGGGTGGTCTGTCCAAAATTTGCACAACATTGTTGGTTAAAAAGTTGCGAGTTAGGCGACTTGTGTGGTTGGGGTCAATATCATGTTGGCATATAATATGTATTAGGGTCCATTTTTTAACAATATTTAACGCCATTCATAATCCATTCAATAGAGCTAATGTATCCATGCGCGATTTATAGAAGAGGGTGGAGGCAACAATAGTGTAGAAGTCAATTCTCTAAGTGACCCGATTTAACCTCTACGAGACATCAAGTGGGTCACAAAGTGCTTTGTTTCTTTTAACATTTGGTGTGTAGATAAAATACAACAAATGTCAAGTAAGCTACAATTTAAAGCGTAAACGTTGCATCAATTAAGACAAGCTGATTCAATTTTTGCCTTCTTGTGTACATAGTTTGACAACATAAACACGGCTACATCGTTGATAATCCTACATGTATTCAACCTTTAATGCATATAGGGACACAACATATTCCTAAGTTGAAGATCTATACTCGCAAGAATATACAGTATATTATTGTACATTGGACCTTCAGTGCATATGTACAACATTTATTTGATAAATTTTACCTTTGGGTGAGCTTCCTTAGCTTTCAGTGACACCAGCAGTTCGTGGTTCAAGCGATGTGCCTTACATTTGTATGCATCTCTTTCGTTGATCAATTCCTCTTTTTCGTCTATTATCGCCTTGAGGTCAAAAGCCAATTGAGCATTCTAAGAAAATAATGAAATACAAGTTACACCTCCCTCTTATAGCACGCAACATAGAACAACCCACCCACCTTCTTCTTTAGCTGTTCTAAGTGGCAAATAAAATTTGAGCGTTCCTGTTTCCATTGCATAAGGATTTCTTTTGAGCAACTGTCAATGACCTCATCTTCAGTGGCAACGGCAGGCTTACATATTTTCTCCTTCTTAGGTTCCGTCCCATTCTTATGAATCCTTAAAACTTCGATGTCACCTTGAACCTCGCATAGTTTCTGCTTCAGTGTCTCCACCTCCGTGGTGAGCTTTATGTTACGCTCTCTCGTGTCATGGAGTATTTGTGCCACACTTGATTTACTCGACGACCCAGGCCCAGAACTAGTGTCGCTCGAAATACCACCCAAATCATATAAACTGTCGCGCCTCAAGGCCGCATAGCGTAACTGCAGTGTTTCGGCCATCAGTTTGAATTGATCACGTTCAGTGCGAAATTTCTCCAATTCCCGGCGTAGAATACGTAATGCTTCAATTTTACTCTGGAGCTTGCGATGCAGTGCCGTAGTTTCCACACTATAGTTTTCCATATGTTCACCGAACATATCGTCGTAGCCACATTTACTTTTCGATGCTGCTGATGGTGTTGGTGTTGCTGCGGAGGACATGCGGTGTTGCTGTGACCGTTTCCGTTGCGTCCACATTGTGGTCGCCTTGATTTTATATTGTCCTAATGACATGGATTCATCATCTGACATTTTCGCTTTGTTATTGGCATAAAATAGTTGTTATAGTTGGCGTTTTTTTACGAGGAAATAAAAATATACAAAATTTCTTCACTATTTTTCACTTGACAATAGAGATGTCACTCCTGCGATAACATGTGGGAAACAATACAAAGACAGAGTTGCTTTGCGCAGTTAATTGAAGAGGTGTTGCCATTGCTGAAGGACAACTGGGGATGATTTGAAAATTTAATTTAACAAGAATTGCTATTGCCGTTAAAAATGTAAAAATCGCAATTTCAGAAACTTCGGATTAAAAGCAGACTAGAGTGCAAAATGTGGTGCAAGTATTCAAATGTCAGATGTCCTCGAAAGTTATAAGGCTGACATTACCGCTATCCGGGAAATGCGATGGACAGGACATGGGTGCACAAGAAAAAGAGACTGCGACATATACTACAGTTGCCATGAGAAAAAACATGAATTTAGTTGCGGATTTGTAGTTGGCAAAAGACTGCGACATCTAGTCTCAGTCTCAATCTGCATAAAAGCAAAATATTTTTATATTTCCTTAATTTGTGTGTATGCCCTGACAGAAGAGAGGGATG
The DNA here is from genome assembly GCA_963931995.1 of Phaonia tiefii. Classification (NCBI taxonomy): domain Eukaryota; kingdom Metazoa; phylum Arthropoda; class Insecta; order Diptera; family Muscidae; genus Phaonia; species Phaonia tiefii. Next base: position 361,434,024 of record OZ008367.1, read on the forward strand.
ATGATGCCAAAGACATATTCTATGAGCGCCTAGAGGAAACGTATGACCGCTGCCCTGGCTATGACATTAAGATTGTATGTGAGAATGTGTTTCATCCAACTATTGGCAATTTGACCGACTTTGCCGCGACAAAAAACATGATCATTAGTGGTACATGATTCCAGCATAAAGACATTCACAAGGCTACTTGGGTATCCCCTGATCAAAGAACGAAGATCCCAATAATGGACGTACGTGGGATCAGAGGAGCTAACATCGGTTCTGATCACTACCTGGTAGCGTACGAAACCAGACTCATCGGGGACGACAACGTCAGCCTTGAGGCCGGGCGGAGAATTCTGCTTGCGTATAGATGTTATTTTCTCATACAACCCATAGACGAATACATATGTACATAGATACATTTATTCTCTCAATAAATTAAACGTCATAGGTATGGTTGCAAGTGAACATTGGATGGTGGAAAGCAATGGTTCAATAATACCAGATAGAGGCAATAGTAAACAATGTCCAACAAAGAAACAACAACCAAATTTCGTGTTTTTGTGGCAAACTAGTTGTGTTAAATACAATACAAATGTATGCCAACAATAAAAGTCAACAAAAAAGTGCGAAATATATTTAAATATTTCAGTTCTATACCAAAACGACATGAACAAGTTAAGTGAATATATTTTGTAACTCCACCTGGTGTAAGTTAATTTTAAATTTAATTTCTCTCATTTCCACAAACCTACGACGAAGAGTTTGAAATGAAACGTCAGATGAGAGAAAAAATGTATCTATGTATGCATTCGTCTATGATACAACCTGTCTTGCTTTATGGCGCAGAAATCTGGGTCGTATCGCAAGCAGACGTAACATATGTAGGAGTCTTCGAGAGAAAAATACTCCAAAAAATATATGTGCATAACGGCGAGTATCAGCGACGCATGAACTATCAAAATAACGCGATTGCGCAGGCTAGGCCATGCCAGTAGAATGGATGAAGACGAACCAGCACGAAGGGGGTTCGAAATCGAACTCGAAGGAAAAGGAAGGTCAAGACTCCGCTGGAGGGATCAAGTTAACGAATCCCTGCGTACACTTGGTATTGCCAACTAGAGAGATAAAGCAAAAGATCGACCTGATCGCCCAATATCTAGCGCGATGACTCACGAAAACTCAATAGGCAAATTGCGTTGCCACAGACAACAAACACACCAGTAGACAGAAGCAAATCACACACTAACCACTCACCACAGGATCTCGGTAAAGTTGGGCTCTCACAACACATGAAGCCAGCCTTCGACTGACTCATCACAATCAAACGACTGCCAATTAATAAGTCTCATTTTGTGCAAGAATGCATTTAACGACTCGTGACCTGTTAGTATGAAAACAAGGCTTAGATTGAAACTAAAACCAAGGTTGTTCCCGAGGAATCCTACATCCGGAATTAACCTATATGTACGTCATTCGCCTGTTGGTATTGGACTTCCCACGGACTTGCTTCTCAGATGCAACTAACGCATCCAACCGAGCCCGTCGCTCACTCCTAATCATTCTCTCTGCTTCAACAATTTGTTTATCTGACTCACCCAGTGCGTACAGTCTTTTAGATCCCGGCCAGGTTACCGATAACCTTGTTGTGTAATCTTTGCCGTTTACACCAACCAGTTTGAGATTAAATTAACATTTCAAGTGGCAACTTTGTGCCTAGAATAATTTGGAGCAACTCCGCGCCGAGTCCAAATTATTGAAGACGTCGGCATAACAGAAAAATTTTGTCAGTATGGTAAAAATTTGGGATGATTTTGAAATAACTGAACCTTTAAAATTGGATCAGTGATCAAAAATCGATATTTTCTAGCGGCTTCCGTCTGTCAAATAATTGATTTTTTGTATATGTTTTTATTATGATAGCATTTTTTGTACACCAGTTTAAAATGTGGTTAAAAACTAAACTTCAGTTTTTACAGATCAAAATTGTATGAGCAACCTTCTGAGTTAGCGTGGGTTAACGGAGTTAACCTTCGAAATGCGTTAATTTTGGATGGTGTAAATGCCGAATAATGTCGAATTTAGACCGCAGTTTATCGCGGCCAGGTTAGCGATAACCCTGTTCCCTAATCTTTGCCGTTACACCACCACACAATTTGAGTTTAAATTACTACTTTGTAAATAAACCAATTTAGAGTAACTCTGTGCCGAGACAAAATTTATGGAGACGGCGGCATAACAGTAAATTTAAGTTGCTTCCTCATGATTTTGGCAGTTTTGGAAAAATTTGGGATGATTTTGAAATAACAGAATCTTTAAAATGGGATCAGTCGGTCAAATCGGCCCAGTCGTTCAAATCGGCATTTATTTTAAACCGATAAATACCAAAACATTCAAAACATTTTAGGTGGCGGCGACGCATCGGAAAATTGTCGATTGCATTGTTTTAAAGAATTATCTGAGTTGCATCAAATTGTACACCAGTTTCAAATGAAATTCAGTTTTTACAGATTAAAATTGTATGAGCAACATTCTGGGTAGTGAACGAAGCCGACACCAAATAGTGGGCGGCGGCGGCGCGAAGTTTTAGGCCTCATCGACGGCGGGGATGATGAATTTTAACCGGCGGCGGTTAAGTTTTCTGCTGAATATGAACTAAATACGAAAAATCTATACGTATCAATGCCTGTACTAAAATAAATTAAATATATTAATGGTTTTTAGGAAAGGTTACAAGTTTTCCATAGAAAACTTTAGACTCTTCCTATAGAAAAGTTTCAAATATTTCTATAGAAAAGTTTTGAATTTGTTTATAGAAAAGTTGTGAAATGTTCTATTAAAATATTAAAAAACTCTCCATAGGAAACTTTAGACTCTTCCTAATAAAAATTGTAGAATCTTTCTAGAAAAGTTTGAAATTATTTTATAGAAATCTTTTCTACAGACAAATTTGGATTTTTCTGGAGAAACGAGAGAAAAAAATAAAAAATTTTCTATAAAAAGATAAGAAATTTTCTATATAAAACAATATGAAATTTTCTATACAAAACTTTAGACTTCCTATTGATAAGATTAGAATCATTCTAAAGAAATGCTTTGATTTTTTCTATAGCAAAGTTACAACATTTTCTATAGCAAAGTTACAATATTTTCTGTAGCAAAGTCACAACATTTTCTATAGAAAAGTTACGATATTTTCTATAGAAAAGTTACGATATTTTCTATAGAAAAGTTACGACATTTTCTATAGATAAGTTCTGACATTTTCAATAGAAAAGTTACGATATTTTCTATGGAAAAGTTACAACATTTTCTATAGAAAAGTTACAACATTTTCTATAGAAAAGTTACAACATTTTCAATAGAAATGTTATATAGTTTCTATAGAAAGGTTACGAAATTGTAGGAAAATTTCTATAGAAAAGTTACGAAATTTGCTACAAAAATATTAAGAAATTTTCAATATCGTAAAAATATTTAAAAATTTTCTACAGAAAACTTTAGACTCTTCCTATAGTACAGTTTAGAATAGTACTATAGAAAAGATTTGAATTGTTTATAAAAAAGTTACGAAAGATTTTTAAAGAATCCTTTACTCTTCATATAGAAAAGTTTACAAGTTTCCCGTAGAAAATGTTAGGCTCTTCCTGTAGAAAAGTTTGGAAGTTTTCTATAGAAAAGTTTAAGATATATAGAATTGTTTAGAATATGTAGTAAAGTTTAGAAGTTTTGTTATATATATTTTTAGACTTCCTATACAAAAGTTAAGTTAATTTTAAGTGGTTTCACACTTTTCCGCCTCCCTTGTGTAAATGATCAAAATTCTTCCAGCATTCGGTTCACACCCCATGGTCCGCAACAATTTGTGCATAGCCTTTGTCCGACTCCCTCTGTCTGATTAATTTCTGGAAGTAGGCCAGATCCTTCTTATTTCCTAAGAGCTGTTTCTCTGAATCAGATGATTCGGAAACCCCATCATCATCGTCGCTAGCGAAAAAAATATTTGCTTTCCCGTTTTTCACTTTTTAACTATTTTTACTTTCACACTATTATACATTTTAACTTGTACCGCTGAATAAAGTAACGAAACTTTATAAATAGCGTTTTCAGTGCTGTAATAATCTGATTTGCAAGTACTTTGGTAACCGAATGCTCACCCTGAAAATTCTGGGTACGCCAAAATATTAATATAAAAATAAATTAACGGCGGCGAGAGCTATAAAATATCAACGGCGGCGGCGGCGCAACGGCTCATTTCGGTCCTCGGTTCCTTCTCTGCTTCTGGGTCAAGCTCGGTATTCAGTTTTAATGAAATTTTCGTTGCAATAAGAAGTACGTGTATAAAAAATATCGAAAATTTCATGGATAGAAAATTTTGCTCAGTTTTCATTTGATTGGCACTCAGCTCTTTGCGAAAATTTCGTAGTTATTTCGAAAATTTACCAAGTTATTTCGTACGAAAACAATTGTTTGATAAATGTTTGGGATCGGAATTTTTACATTTCGATAATTTTAACAACAAAACATTAACATTTAACATTAAAAATAAAATGGAGTGCGTAGAGGAATTATAAATGAAATATTTGCAAGGAAAATTTTAAAAATTTTCCGTTTAGATATAAATGACAAAATTTCTTACGAAAATTTCGCAAGAACTGAATACGAGGCTTTAGCGTGGGTTAACGAAGTTAACCTTCGGAATGCGTTAATCTTGGTCGGTGTAAATGCCGTATAACTCGAATACGATTAAGTCCGTTCTAGCCGAATGCAACCCTGATTGTAATGATTGTTGTTATCAAAGTTAGCATGTAGCATGTATGTTCACCTCGTAGCCACTTGCTGGACACAGTTTAGTTGAAGTGTGTTATGAATTAAAAATTCAGATAATATCCGGTGGCTAATATTTCGTTGTATACGGGTGTACGATAAATGTTGAACATCGGTATACCCCTGAGCCAATGTTTCCTCCTAAAATATGTGCTTCTCTATTCTTCACTTTACAAAACTAGCGCTTTCCACAATGTAATTCACCAAACACTATCCATGATAAATGTGTCAATCATTTATTTCTCCATTTTAATTTATCAATGTCATTTCACATTTGTCTATCCCTCCATCAATCAAAAACCACACGGAAAATATTGTCACCCGCGAAATGCAACAATGGTGGTGGTGTCAATGACACCCTGGTTCATTGCACATGCATACGAATTCCGTTTCCCCAAATCCACCCACGCCCATTAATTCAGCGGCTAACTGGGTTTGTTTGCAAACAAATCGTTTGCTAAATGTAGTATGTAAATAAACTGTTGCAATATTTTTGTTACAAAATATTAACATCAATACCTACTACCTGTTGCAACAACAAAGTAGCAGAATTATCGCTATTGCTATCATTTGTTTAACAACAAACTAACTGGGTTAAGTTTATTGAACCTGAGACAGGCAGGGGTCATTAACATATGAGTACCGGTATATTAGAGAATGAGCAATCATTATGAATGAATAGATATATCCATATCAATGGAATGCAACAGCTGAATAGTAAATACAATCGGTATCCTAGATACCGTATTATATTGTTTACTATGAGGTTTGAAGGAATATCTTTTACAAGTTCAAGGACATTTCTGAACTTCGTGTTCATGTTGTAGGCTGCGTGACAGTTCGAAAAAGATTAGTTCTTCACTGCCAATATTTGTCCGTCTTTTTTATTTCTCTAGATAGATGAACATACTTCTGTCGTATGTTGTATTTATTCAACGGGATTTTCTTTGGGTGCAGCCATAGAGAAATATACAAGAGCCGCTATCCCTCTCTTCACGTTCTCTTGATGACGAGGGGGTATTAGGCAATTTCATCGAGTTCGAGTTTCTTTTGTAATTTACTATTTGGTTGGACATAATACGGACAGAAATAAAAGGGAATGCGTATTTTCATTCGATGAAAATTAGTATCATTAGCATCAATTCAACACTATTTAAACTTAGTTTGCTGCATAGTCTATAATCTCTATGTCTTCTCTGGTCTCTCATTCTACAACATTGTCCTAGTACCTTTTCGATCCGCTGTGCCATAGAAAACTCCTGGTGCAGCACTGTATGGTTTGGGGAAAGAGTTTGTCTCAAACGATGTGGAAGGGGTAACTAATACTTATAGTAGACCTAATAGTTCTCTCAATAAATTTATGACATTTGTCCTGGTGTGATATTTACGTTCGATGTTGAAAAGAATTGCTTTACTAATACCAGCTAGAGGCAATGATTCAAAACAACGAACAAAATAACAACAACGACATTTCATGTGTGTTAAAATTATTATGTTAAATACAACACAAATGTATGCTAACAATAACAGGCAATAAAAAAGTTTAAAACACTTTTAAATTTCACAGTTTTTCACCAAAACGAAATGGAAAATTAAAGCAAGAAGTCATTGTAATTCCACCTGGTGTATGCCACATTTCGTCAAACGTCTCTCTATCACACCGACTGCATCAAGAAGAGTGTGAAAGGAAACGTCATATGAGCCAAATATTCTCTCTAGTATGAGATTACTCTATGAATTTAGTATAAACAAATTAATTCTCTCATCTGACGTTTCTTTTCATACTGTTCTTCATAGGTTTGTGCAAATGAGATAAATTCGATGAAATTCGATGAGCAGGTGGAGTTACAAGAACTGTCGACTTAACTTTTTCATGTCGTTTTGGTATAGAACTGAAAAATTTAAATGTATTTCGCACTTTTTTGTTGACTTTTTTTTTTTTTTTTTTTTTTTTTTTTTTTTTTAATCGAGCGAACCCATCGCCGCCACTCTTACCCGCCCCTACCGACCGAGAGGGCCACGTCCCCATAACGTGAGGACAGCGTACACATTATAGACCGGTCTATAACGGGAGAGCAAGGATTATAAGTTCACACGTTACAACCAACTACAGAAATTCTTCACCAGTTGGTATTACACTAACATAAATAAGTATAAAAGCACATCACGAGATATTAACATAAGATACTTCAATATATAATAATTACGAGCAAAACGAAAACCAAATCATAAATCAGACCAGATAGTAAGGATAAAGTAAATTAAATTTACATATGTACGTCAACGAATATACAGCACTAATGCAATCGGTTCAAATGACAAATTATGCTAGACTTTGTCGTTTCCCAACTACCTGTGAAATCAATAAACTGATATAGCTCATTAAAGCCACGACACATTCTCCTAACTGGATCAAAGGACGCATAATTCGAACGCTGAAACTCGATGTTTACGAGTTTATAGTACCTCGTGGGTCTCAATGGGACATTTATGAAAATCTTAGATAACAGAAATTCAGAACATATACTTCCATCAATTATCTTCAAAACTGTAATAGAGTTTATCATGGTACGTCTACTACTTTTATTGTTGTTATATATTTGTATTGTATTTAACACAACTACGAAAGTTAAGTTAACAAAATACGAAAGTTGGTTGTTGTTCCTTTGTTGGACATTGTTTACTATTGCCTCTATCTGGTATTATTGAACCATTGCTTTCCACTATCCAATGTTCACTTGCAACCATACCTATGACGTTTAATTTATTGAGAGAATTAATGTATCTATACTAAATTCGTCTATGATATTTACTCAGTAAAATTATTCGAGTAAAGAGTTGTAAAAGAGAACGCCATGGTTTTAGGTTCTCTCTTAAATTTTCTTACTACTTTTACTATTTTTTTTGAGTACGGGAACGCTTTTTCGAGTAAAGTCGTAAAAGTGGTAAAACTAGTAAGTTGTAGTACGTACGGGAACAGAGCTTATGTTTTCATATCTGTATTTCTTTTCTCTAGGGATGTGCGATTAATAAGTTAATCGAATAAACAAAAATCCTGATTAATCATATCTACAACTAAATATATAATTTGAATATTTATTAATCACATTTGAATAATTGTGTTCACCATTCTAATAATTTTTTGAAGAACATACAAATAAAGTACATACTACATTGTGGAAACAATTCAAATTGATAAAACTATAGAGTGGTTTTATAACTAGATGTGCCATCTCTCTCATCTGACGTTTCATTTCATACTCTCGGTGCGATAGAGAGATTTTCGACGTAAATTGACTTACACCAGGTGCAGTTACAAGAACTGTTGACTTAAATTTGTCATGCCGTTTTGGTTGAGAACTGTGAAATTTAAACCCATTTTTGACTCTTTACGTATCTTTTAGTGTTAGTATACATTTCTGTTTTATTTAACACACAAAACGAAATGTCGTGTTGTTTTCTTGTTGGTTGTTTTGAACTAATGCCTCTATCTGCTATTATTAAAGCAATACTTTTTAATATGCAACGTCCATATGCAACCAGGCATAATCTCATAAATTTACTGAGAGAAGAGGTGACTCTAGGTAAAGATTTAGTCAATGGAGAAAACCCCAAAACATGAATTGCTCAATAATTACAATTTTTGATTTATCAATTTTTAGTTTAAATAATTAATCATAAATGGTGATTAATCGAATAATCGTGCATATGATTAAACAAAATGTATGATTATGAAATTATTCGATTAATCAGGTTGTCTGATTAAAAAATTAATCGCACATCCCTAGTTTTCACCAGATTTTTGCTCATATTTTTGTTTTCACAATAAAATGTTAAACGAACCACAGACTTGTCATTCATGAGCATGAGCTTGGTCGATAACTTTATATCTGACTGATGAATTTGGAAAAATATTATCAAAACATGTTGCGAACATAATAGTGATGCGAACAACTTCGATTACATTCTTTTTTGGTATCAAGAAGGGTGGTAAACGGACAATAAACATCACAATAAAATTAAAGTCGATATTTTCTATAACAATTTTATTTTATTTATTTTCATTTTTGGGCTTGTGTTTCTTATAGGCCAATAAACCTTCTTTACGCAATTGACGCGTATAATTTGAGTATCTGTAATACAAGGCTCCTCTGGCTGAGTGGGACCCACAATGTGGCACAAAATAGGTTTCCTAAAAACAAAAATATAAATAAATATTAATTATTTAAAAATATTTCAAAGAAATAGGAATCGATGTTATTTAGAAGACTCACATATTTTTCTGTGGGAAATAATTCCAATAATTGTCGCGTCATATCATGAAATATCGCTGTATATTTATCAACCTTACGTCCTACAACGTTTTTTATCAATATATTTACAATACGTTTACGATTTTTTATATCCAGAAATTGATTACTTTTATAAAAATCCAATATGGTCTGACCTTCGGTGGTACCTTGGAGAATATCAAGGACAATCTATTAATGAAATGAAGCAGAAAAGTGAAACTTGTTTTAGATTTTGAGTTTTTTCATGGCTTACAAATCGTTCTCCTCTGTAGGTTTTCGGAATTCTCAGGTGAATAAGATCACAGGGATCATTCAACGGCACACTGGCGGCTACATTGTTATTTTCATCGTTCTTACTACTTTGCTGCTGATGATGGTGAGTAAATTCTAAACATCTCGAATAAACTAAGCTGGATTTATCTATAAAGAATAAAAAAAAATAATTTAAAAGATTAATCAATTAATCGAATAATCAAAAGTTCCGATTAACGAAACTATGACTAATCAATAAATTTGGAAATTGATTAATCATATTTGAAAAATATATAATCCAAATATTTCGTGCTTGAGGACAATATTAGTGGTCTTCATGAAAGCTCGAAAGAACCTCGTAAACTCGAAAACATCGTAAACTTGCACAGCAAACGTTAAAACAAACAAATTTCCCATACAAAGCGACTTGCTCAAAAGTGGAAAGTTTTCGAGGCAAATTTGCTGCGCAAACGTGGGATGGAGAAACTTGTAAACTTTTGACATTTCGTTGTCATCTGACTAGGATGGATAAATAAGGTGATAGCACTAGAACAGTAGAAAAAGTACACATACATAATACATGCAATTGCTACTGCTACCACCTTATGTATCCATCTTGGTCAGCTGATATGGTTTTGAGCACAACTACGCTGAGCAACTTTACCTGGTGCCTCATGCAACGGTGCGTGGGAAACTTGCGCTGAGCAAAAGTTTGCCCGAATGCGTTTGCATGAATACGTTTGCATGAATGCCGCTATTGCCATTTGGTAGCATCATCAAGAAATGGTGTAGTGGAATATTGAAAAAAAAAAAATAAAATTATTAATCTCAAGCTCGAAAAATTTGGATTATTTATTGATAAACAAAGGTCGAATAACAAAATGCAATCATATTTGAAAAATTGTATTCATTATTCAAATAATTTTATAAAAATCAAACAAATGTATTAGGGAGGTGCGTTTAATCGATTATTTGAAATTTTGATTAATCGACAACGTGATTAATCAGTTAATCGAATAATCGGAAATTCTGAATAATTAAAACTATGATTAACCAATTAATTTCAATATTGATTAATCATATTTGAATAATTATTTAAACATTCAAATCATTTTTGGAAAACATACAAATACATGCTATACAAATAAAAGGAAACATTTGAACATTTTGAGTAAAGGAGGTTATTGAAAAAAATTTAACTGAGGAAACCTAAACACACAAATTGCTCAATTATTAAAATTTTTGTTTAATCAATTTTTAGATTAATCAATAAATCATGAATATTGATAAATCAAAATGCAGATTAATCGATTAATCGGAGTAAAAGACTCTCGGACAAAATAAAATATTCTTTACGGAAATTACGACACAATTTTTCGTTAAGAAAACTACAAAATAAAATTTCTTTAGGAAAATTACGATACAAATTTCCTTTAGAAAATTGCGTCACAAATTTTCATTATTTTATTTTTCGTTTTCTAAATTAAGATCTAACGACACAAATTTTCCTTGCACAAATTTGAACGCAAATTTTTTAAGAGAATTATGGAGACAAATTTTTTTGAACAAAGAGAAAAAACTATTGACACAAATGTTGTTACGACATTATGTATATTCAGTCTCACCTTTCATGTAGTTACTCATTTCAAAGTCACCCGAATTACATTCAGTTTTCAATTCAATTTGATCCAAAAAGGATTCGTTGTCCTCATTCTCATCAAAGGAAGATGACCCAGCTTCCCGGTGTTCGGAGATGCCACTGTATGTTTGCCGCCATTCTTTGAGTAGAGCTCGAAATATTGTTCTCACTCCGATTTTCGGTATGAGTTCGCATATTTCATCTTCAGTCAAATATATCAAAGAACGTATCGTTATATCGTGATCTGCATAATAATAATATAATTCAAATTGAATCTTATTCAAAACAGGAAAAAGTAATTTACCTCTGAATATACTCTGCAGTTCTAATAAATTCCATTTCTGCAATAGTTGTAAAGCCTCGGCTATTCCCGGTCTCAGGCTCTCTTGTTGTGGTGTAGAAGCTCGAGATTTGACTGAGAAATATGAAATTTTACTTGAGTGGTAGTAAGAAAATATTAGTTTAAATGTTCATTTCATTCAGTGATAGTACTATTGATGTATTTTTTTTATCAAACACTAATATATCATAATAAATATTTATTGAATTTACTTGAGATAAGATGTCAGTATAATTTGGAAAAGCCTGTTATTCGTTAAGTGATAAAGTGATGTACTGCTTGAAGCAGCTAAGGGGAAATATCTATAAAACCAATCAATGTTAGAGATTGATAGCCATAGATAATGTAAATCGATCAACATACAATTGGATGTGTTTAAGTCACACAAAAACAAAAACTTCGTACCTCCTCCTGCACATTCAAACCGTTGTTAAATATAATTTTCTAACTTCACAAATGCTAACAAACTTTTTATGTTCACTCCTAAATCTGTCTACAAGTAGTTTTTTGTCGAACCCTTTTTAGTCATGTTTTAGATTATGCGCCTTCAGCCTGCGTTAATCGTTAAATTCTCTTTTGAACACCCTTCGTAAATCACGAGCATTTACATTCTGCGTTCTACTCATGGGTTCGTTCTCGTCTAATCGGCTGTTCTGCTTCTTACTTACATTCGTAATAATTAATTTTTCAGACAATACAAAAATACGATTATCATGTTGCTGATAAGTAGTAATCAAAATCTCCACGAATTATTGTATCTACATATTTTATTTAATATTTTTTGATTTATTTCTATTCTATATTATAAAGGGTATATCAGTAAGATTGCACTGTGTGATTGCAAGTGATAATTCTGAAATTTGGCAGCTGTCACATATGTTTTTTCCGAGTATTAAAAATGGAGCGCTTTACGAAAGAACAACTTGTTATAATTGTCAAAACTTATTACAAAAATTTGGAAGTTATGCTAAGACCTCTCGCAAAACTTCGAAGAAATTTCAGTCGAGAAAGTGCACCTAGTGTGTCAACCATTCGAAGAGTGGTTAAAAAAGAGCAAGAGTGTCGCCGAAAACATCAATTCGGAATCGCTTTCAACAACTTCGAATTTCACGAAACATTACGCAAGGAATTTTGACAAATTACCTCCATATTCATGCGTACAAAATTCAGCTTACTCAGGACCTCAAACCAGCAGACCATGGAAAGCGCCTGCAATTCGTTTAATGGGTAATGGAGCAAAGTGAAGGTTTGCATTATCCCCAACAAATCTACCCGGCTTTATGTAAGGTTAAATTTCAAAACCACTTTGTTTTTTATGCACAGGTGGCCGAAATATTTCGAACACTCGGAAGCTCCTCCATTTAGCAAGATGGTGCTGCACTCGCTCACTTTCTTTTTGCTTTTTTATTGGTGTCTGATAGTGCAGCACATCTCTTGCAGCACCAATGCATCCTTCATCAGAATCAGAGTCTTCTGATTCCCCCACCGGCTCCACAATCTCCAGCGATTCCGTGCTGGATTTGTTTAAAAAATACCTTAACGATTTTTGGTTAATTTTTTAACACAAATTGTGACGCACTTAGAAATGTTTACAATCACTTGATTCAAACAACACAACTTAAGCCCGGTATTCAGTTTTTCATGAAATTTTCGTTGACATAAGAAGTACGTGTATAAAAACTAACGAAAATTTCATTTGCTTGGTACTCAGCTCTTAGCGAATATTTCGTAGGCAAAATCAATTACAGGGTTGTTACGCCGAGTTATTTCGTATGAAGAGAATAGTTTGGTAATTGTCTGGGACCGGAATTTTGACATTTTTATAATTTTAACAATCAACAGCAGCACGACATGTGTTAAAAATAAAATGGAGCGCGTAGGGAAATTATAAATGAAATATTTGCAAGGTAAATCAAAGACATGTGGTAAATCTCTGCAAGAAAATTTTCCGTTTAGAGATAAATGAAAAAATTTCTTTTGAAAATTTCGCCAGAACTGAATACGGGGCTTTAAACGCAAAATGTCATTAAGAACAAAATATAACGGCATATTATTACGTGCTAAAAACAGTAACAGCAAAAAAAAATTACTACTGCTTTTTAATCAGCAATGTTAGAAGAAATCAAAAACGATGTACAAAAAGACAGTCAAAATTTCTCCTTACTCAAATGCCAACAAACAAAACGAGTGAAACCCTAGTACTTCTAATCTCTCTCTTACTCTCTTCATTGAATATTTCAATACACGAGCAGCTTTTTGATAGTGTTATGGTATATAACTATACAAATTCCAACCATGTTGAAGGAAAATTACATAAACTATGCAAAAAGTATGAAATAAACAAGATATGACGCGAGAGAGAAATGCGTTCGAGTGAACTCCTAGCACTTTTTGGTTCTCTTTAACCATTACCGATGCATCGGCGGCGTTAAAGGCATTTTCCATGCTTTTTCGAAAGTCGGCGGCGGCTTCGGCTTTAAAAAAAGGTCGGCGGCTCGGCGCGACTGGCTTGAAGCCGATCGGCTTGCATCTCTGAACGAGCAACTGTCTGGTGCGGATTTTGGTGAGGCGGCGTGACTGGGCCTTACTTTTTTGAAGATGAGGTCGAAATTACAGTGACTGTGTACGGCATTCGTTAGAGGAACATGATAACGACCTGTGGTTTTAGCAAGACGGCGACACCTGCTACATCGCGCATGAAACAATCGATTTGTTGCAGCAACGATTTCCAGAACAAATTATCTCAAGAAATTCTGATGTCAACTGGCCACCAAGATCAAGCGATTTATTGCCGTGAGATTTCTGTCTTTGGGGTTTTGTGAAACAAGTTCGATTTTCAAAAACCATTGGACAAACTGTAGATGAAGAACTATGCTTTCAATATAATGATATTTGCTTCATCCTGTTCGAACATAGGGTGCATCATAGATCAACAGATTTGATTAAATCGGACACATAACTATTTTGAGAGGTAATAAGTTTTGTAAAAATAAAACCGATTGCTAAGGATATGCGTCCCAAAATAATGAAATTGTCTTTTGTAGTATCAATGTATCTCCTTTGGTTCAAGGGATATTTTATTCCATGCAGTATTGGTTTAAAAATTAAATGAAATAAACTAAATTTAATTTCTTTTGGTATATTATGGCTTTATTAGAAATGACATATATTGTCACTATTTCTGAAACACGAATGAATTCCTTTATGCGACTGCCGTGACTGTTTAGCTCATCCTGTCACTCCAATTTTCAAAGATTTTGTTGACGGTTTCTGGTTATATCTCAGGAATGGCTTGGACGATATTAGCCTTAAGGCTATAGATCATTTATTTAGTAATTGCATAGTAGCGATCTTTAATGGCACCCCACAAGAAAAAGTACAAAGAGGTCAAATCGCAGCATGAGGCGGCCAATTGACATCGCCAAGACGGCGATTACCGGATTTAGTACGCAAAACATCGATTGTTTAATAAGCTGTATGACATGGTGGCCGTCGGTGGTGCAATGCTTAGTGTGCGCGACTCCTGTACATAAGAACGTGGGTTCGATCCCTGCTCTGACCACCACGACGGTGACCTCGCTTAGTGACGACGACACTATCGAGTACTTAGCCATGAAAAAGCTTCTCAAAATATCGTTCGGAACCGAAATAAAACTGTAGGTCCCAATCAGTGAGTGTAAAACTACACAACGCACAACTCACTGATTGTAAGAAGCTCTTCTCTATCCCTTCATGGGATGTAATGGGAAACTATTTATTTATTTTTTTTTATGACATGATGCACCATTCGGCTGTAACCAAAGATTATCCAAGTTCATGTGTTCCGTTTCAGCTCGTAAAAAGTCCGTAATCATAGCTCTACAGCGCTCGTCGTTTACTGATATGGCGTTTCCAGGGTTCGTTCTTTGGGGGTTTTAAAGTCGCAAGTCACAAGTTTAAAGAACAAGCCATAGACACTCTGGAAGTTCTCAAAGGTCGATTAGAATTGCGGTTATAAGTCATCGACAATGACGGTGACCGATGTCATCTTCAAAAAATAATGGATTTTTTTTTTTTGTGAAATTATAACGCTTAATTTTAAAGATATAGCAACACAATAACGGGAGAATGATTTTGGGCCACCCACTACAAGATGATCGTATTCGATTGTGTTCAAAAATTTCAAAAATTATTGTTTTCTAAAATTTGCTTGAACGTTCAGGTGTTCTATTACTCAACCTATATAACGTTTTGGAATATTTTTTATAGGTTATGTGTAAAACACCAATATATTTTTAAAGTCAGTTAATTGATGCGCATGAGCGCTTGGTCGATAACTTTTTATCTGAAAAAATATTACCAACAAATTTTGTGAACATGATAGTGATGCGAACAACTTCGATTACATTCTTATATGATGTCAAGAAGGGCGGTAAACGAACAATAAACCTCAACGATAGCTGATCGATGTTCATGCTCATGAATGACACGTCTGTGGTTCGCTTAAAGGATTTTAAAACTTTTATAGAATTTTAAATGCCTGTGTAAATAAATTTTTGCTAATTTTTCCTAACACAGGTAAATTGGTTTTGAAATAAATACATATGCTTCTTGAAGTTTTCAGGGAAATCGATAACATTAGTGTTAATTCCCTTCGGTTTGGCATGGAATGACTCACATGTCCAATATGTAGTGTGGTACTGAAAAATTTTCTTTTTTGTCAAAATTTGCTTCTGTCCTTTTATGAAACTTTCACTGGCAGAGTGGTAGAAATTTTTATCACCTGTACTTATTGATTCTTGCATAGTTAATTCCTTTCTCCGAAATTTGTATGGGATTAATTTTAATTTGCAATTTAACAAAATTATGAAATTATCCGCAGCTCTTAACACACTATTGAGTTTGAGTTGTTCACTTTACACATTCCGGCGTATTGGACTGCATCTAATACCGTGAGGCTACTGGCACTACAATCTAAAATGTCTATAGTAACTGTCTTACTTTACAGTGTTCTTTCTTTCGGTGGGTTATTATCACTTGTCATTTAGATTATACTAAGGTGATAAACGTTTAGCACAATTCACTTTATTTCGTTTCTTTTTGTAATTTTGTTTTTGTTATACTCGTATTGGACTGGAAGTGCAACAACAAGGCGATCGTCGTCAAATCAACAAGGCGATCATAAAATAAGAAACTCAAAAACGGTAATACCGGAGAAATGAGAACTCCTTATCTTGGACTCGACACTATCCGGCATAGGTAAATTTGTGTTTACAGTCAAAGTGGTAAAAATAACACAACTAAACGGTGAACAATAAATAATAACAAAAAAAGAAAAACAATATAATTCAATTTCAAAAAAGTGTTATAAAAATAAACACTATCGTAACAATTGTCAACAGCGATGACCTCTAGGACGTACTATATATTGTTAAACATCGTTTATGATTTATTTAAAAATTATGGTATTAGGTGTGTGTGGATACAGTGTTATCTGTCCGTATCATATCAACTATCAAATGTGACAACAGTTTTTGTACTTGTATACAATATGATAATAGTTCATCACTATGAATGATGTATTTATTTGGGTGCATCAATTGGTGTATGATGTATCGGTGTTCAAGTGTTAAAAACAACCGATTACTTTGAATAATCGGGTTCAGGGTTTTAAGAAATATCAACTTAATACAGGATTTTCTTATGGAATATACGATTCTATGTTTGTATAACATTATAAATTATATAATTAAATAATAAATTATAATTCAAAATTATAGCAATTTACTAAAAGTCCGCTACACTTTATACATTGAACGGAAAAGCATCGTCACTGGGATGAACATTTTCAGCACCCCAACAACTTTTGTCATCGAAAGTGAGCTAACGTACAGTTTCATTCCCGCTACGAAAATGTGTTCATCAACTGCAAATTGTTCATCAATGTGATGAAAGTATGTTGTTGCTGAATTGATAGATTCCTGATTGCAACAAATTTGTTTCGGTGCTGCAATGAATTTGTTTGATTGCTGTAATGTTTGCGTCTGTTTCAACAAATTTATTTAAAGTATTCCGGCGGAGAAATATGTCTACCACTTTCGGTTGTTGCAATGGAACTGATTTAAGATGTGTATGTGACCCACCACTCACGCTCACCATTTTCTCTTGCTGGCCTCTTTTATACGCTCACTCAATTTGTTGGCTGCTGTTCTCTCTTTATCTACAAAAAAATTAGTTTCGCTGCAATAACGAAATTGTTTCGACAACTATAAATGTTGGCAAACCTCCGAAATAAAAAATAATAAAACTAAACTTAAAAAGGAAGATATAAATCAAATATCAATAGTTTAAATCCCATACACTTAGGTTTTTTTTTTAATTTTTAACCCATTTTTCTACAAAATTCTAATTAAATAAAATTGTTGCAGGAATGAAATGTAATATCTTGCAGCAACGAAATGAAAAAATGTCAAAGAAATCATGTATGAAATATTTCGTTGCAGCGACTACCAAATTGTCGGATATACGAGATTTTTCATTGTAGCAACGAAACAACATTAATGAAAATGTTTCATCCATGCGAAGAAGCGTTATTCTTTCAGCGTAGTATTAAGAAACTACAATATTTTGAATATGTTTATACTAAATTACTATAAGTTTATAAGCTGCATTTTATTAAATATATGTCTTAAATACAGTAGTGGACTAAAGTGGATACAAGAATGTGGACACGACTGTGAAGGTTCGGATGAATAATGACAAAACGCATGATAACTGCACAACTGATGACTGGACAATTCATGACTGGAAACGAGTGATTTGGTCGGATGAAATAAAAATTAATAATCTCCAATCCGATCCGATTATTGTGGGATGAGGCCCGGAGAATACATTCACCGACCCCATGCCAAGCAAACGGATAAACACGGTGGTGTGAACTAATGGTGTGGGGATGATTCACTTGGAGGGGTAGTCGTGAAAATGGAACGAATTATGAATAAGGAACAGAGTTCGTATTTACCCCCCCCCCCATGTGTAACCCATACACATCGCCGTGGCGAACGTGTAATGAACGTTTACCCATTACCCACAGGGTATGGGGAAAATAATTGGTAGTTACCCACGAAAATGGGGAATTACCCACAGGGTAATGGGGAAAACAATGTTAGACACGACAATGAGGAATTAGCCATCACGATTCCCCATTACTCTCAGGATAATGGGGAAAAACAAAGTGTAATATTGATCTTATTGATCGAAAATAAGAGAAAATTTGTATCTCGGAAACGGAGCCTCAAATCGAAAAAATAAGAAATTTTTGAGGGGTCCTAGGGGTTTCCATAAAGTAGCCCAATTCCTATAGAGGATTTAAAAAAAAGTCGCCAAAATAAGAAAATCGCTAAAGTAAAAATGTGTCTATAACTCGGAAACGGTGCGTCCAATCGCAAAAATAATAAAGACATCTATTGGTTAAAGTCTCCGTCGGAGGTAAAAAATTTAATATTTTTGCAATTGTACGTACCGTTTCCGAGTTATAGACACTTTTTTATTTTCTTTTTTTTTGGCGATTTTTTGAAAAATAAATTCTTCCATACGAATTGTTCCACTTTAGGAAAAACCCTTAGAAAACTTATAAAATTGGATATTTTTCGGTTGGACGTTCTTTTTTCGAGATATAGAAATTGTTTCTAATTTTTTCATATTTTTGAACAAAAATGGGGATGGGTTACCGTGGGTAACCAATTATCCATCGTCATGAGTTACTACCCATTATATTCCCCATTACCCTGAGGGAAATTACACCTACAGTTGGAGGCCACAATTGTTCGTGTTATTTGTGACATTCGGTAAGCAATGCTCGAAAAAGTGACCTAAAATTTAATGTCCAGAATGCACTGCGTCATGAGCAGCGCGGTGGCCATAACGTCGCCTGAATCTTGATTTGCCGTTTTGAAAAAAACGACTTCAATGATTAAAATCTGATAACCATCGAGCTTATACGTCAAAAGTAATACTCTATATCTGTGAAAAAATGAAGATACGTAGAATACTGAGGATCAACGTTCCGTAAAATTTGAGTGTTTCTCGTACCAAATCCGTTTCTAACTCAAAATCGTTAACATGACGTATACGGCAAATCAATATGCGCGAAAACATTTTCAATAAAACAATTATTTTGATTAAAATTTAATTCTTTGCGTTATTTTTTACAATTTCAATTTCTACACGCTGACAAATAACGGCCCTTGCAAAATATTGCAAGAACCATGTATTACATGTTTGTAAGCATTCTTTACGTAAATTGAATATCTGCTGATCTTTTAGTTTCTTTATTGCCTGTCAGGTTTTTGTTTTCAGCAGTTTTCAACAAACAAATCCACATTTGAGTCACAAATACATATTTTATAACCTATTAATCATTGTGTTCCAAATATGTTATATTGAATAGTAAACGCAATGTGTTTGGACGCAAGTATACTATATTTGCGACAAGCTACAAACACCTTATATTTGCATCCAATCAACAAAAATAGACAAATTTACCAACGTGTATCCGACTTAAAAAACATCCTTCATACATTTATATGTTTTCCAAAATTTATTCAAATGTGATTAGTCAATTTCAAATCATAGAGTAAAGTAAGTGGTGTCCGACTTTGTACTGAATTGTATATGTTTTCGTTCGCTTGTTATTGGGGCCCAATTCAGTTGTTTGTCGCATAGAAAGAAAGCGAACGTTCACGTTCGTCATCGTGGATAAGGCTGTTAACTTCATAGGTATGGTTGCATGTAAACGTTGGATGGTGGAGTACTTGGGTTCAATAATACCAGATAGAGACATCAATACAAAACATCCAACCGGACAATATCTACGGCATTTCGTGTTTGTGTGGTGAAATAGTTATGTTAAATACAATACAAATGTATACCAACAAAAAAGTGCAAAATAAATTTAAATTTTACAGTTCTATACCAAAACGACATGAACCAGTTACCTGGTATAAGTCAATATTTGTCAAACATCTCTCATTGCCCAAACCGATGACGAAGAGTGTGAAATGAAACGTCAGATGAGAGAAATGGTTTCTCTATTCTAATTTATTTTACGATTCAAATTAATTGATTAATCAAAGTTCTGATTAATCAGAATTTCAGATTTTTTGATTAACTAATTAATCAGGAAATCGATGAATCACAATTTGAATTGATCGATTAATAGCACATTCCTACTTTTGAGTATTTATTTATTGAATATTGAAGCACCTAGTCCTTTGTTAGACTAAGTAGAATTTTTGGTACTTTATTTTCGATTTTTTTAATCGGCTCAGCAATTTGAGAGAGCCAGTAGCAAATGTATTTTTGTTATGATTTTTTTTCTCTTTTCTACATTTAGAAACAATTTTTGGTATATTTTTAGTATTTCTAAGCACACTTTTAGTACCGTTGGTAATTTTAAAAATTTGTGTATCACTCCAATACTGAGGTGACGATTTTAGTCATAGACTAATACTCATAGTAGACCTAATAGTTCACTCACCAAACTTATGACATTTGGCCTGGTGAGATTTTTACGTTCGATGTTGAAAATAATTGCTTTTCTAATACCAGATAGAGACAATGGTTCGAAACAACGAACAAAATAACAACAACAGCATTTCGTTTTGTGTGTTAAAATTATTGTGTTAAATACAATACAAATGTATTCCAACAATAACAGTCGATAAAAAAGTTTCAAACACATTTAAATTTCACAGTTTATCACCAAAACGACATGAAAAATTAAAGCAAGAAGTTGTTGTAATTCCACCTGGTGTATGTCACTTTTCGTTATACATCTCTCTATCACACCGACCACATGACGAAGAGTGTGAAAGGAAACATCAGATGACCCAAATATTTTCTCTACTAAGATTTATTCTATGATTTTAGTATAACACTGTGTGTAATTTTTTATGTCATGGAAATATAACCATATACGGACACCACAACGTGGCAAAAGACAAAAAAAAAAAAACAAAAAAACCCGTGTTTCCCAGTTTTGCCCAAAGCCATAGCCTTTTTTTAATGGGCCCCCAAAGATTTGTCATTTTAGCAAAAAGGTGATCATTTTGTCAGGCTTATATCTTGCAAACTGTTCGGAATTTTGATTTACTCTCTGAGAGAAAGTTGTAGCTCTTGTCATAATTGTCAAAAATTGTGAAAATCAAAAAAACTTCATCTTCAAAGTCTTCAGCTTGTTTTCAGCACACTTGGTAGAATTTTGTTTATGCCTTTTATTCCACTATTGTTTATCTATATTTTAGTAAAACTTTCGAAAATTGTTAAGTTTATAAAAATAAATAAAATTAAGAAAAAAAAATAATTAATTCGTTTAAAATAGTTTTGTATTTTATTAAAAATTCGAATGTTTTGATTATAATAATAGTGGATACTTATATTATCGACTGCATGAGAAATAATATATATTTCGTAGTGGAAATTATAATCAATTCCCTGTTAATTTATAACAAACTTTAACCTTTCTTCCTACCTCACAACAAGTTTGTAAACAAATGCTGAAAGGAGGTACAACAAGTTACCATCTATGTTATCTTTGTTTACAAACAAAATAAGGATTCGCCGCCCACTAGCTGATGGAAGGTACAACAAGTTACCATTCATGTTATCTTTGTTTACAAACAAAATAAGGATTCTCCACCCACTAGATAGTATGTATGACTATCCAACAAGTAGTTTGTTTATCCGTAACCTAACAACCAGCTGGTTGCTAAGATGTATCACGATCTAAACAAACTCACATATCGTGTAACTAATGAAATCATATTCAGCAGCATTTTTTCCTACCTCAAACGGTATTACACAATTTGTATTCGTCAGTTACTTGCAGGACTTCATATCGTTTGTACGTTTAACAATAAAACAAAAGAAGAAAAAGCGATTACAACACAGGAAAATTTTGAATTTTGGAAAAAAATCAAAGTATTTTAGTAATTCACATCTGTGACGACATAGCAATATGTTTGTCCAAAAGAATGTGCGACAACAATTTGCAGAACATGCTGCACAAATACGAGCTGAGGATTCCAGCTCCGAAGAGGAGGAAGAAGAGGGCGATTTATTACAGGTTAGATAGTGAAAATTGCAAAGAAAAACATATAAAAGTCCTAATTAAATTATGAAAACTTATTATAATTAAAAAATAATTAATAAAACTTAAATTTTCTATACCAAAAACTACGGATTCAATATTTCACAAAGAGTTATATAATAATAATCAATTGATGAAACTGTTACGTGATGCATAACAGACATCAATTCTGTTAAATCGATAAATGTACTCGTACTAACACTTGTTTACAGCAGCTGCTACCCTGTAGGAAATTGCGTCGCGTGTTTGATAGATACTGAGGAAAACGAATGGGGGGTTGTAAGAAAACAAAGCAACGTGGTGAAATTTTAACGAATCGTAGTATGACGGGTGTGTATTGTGTTAAGTTGATTGTGTTTTAACATTTGTTGTGATTTGGAGATTGAATTCCCTTAAATTGTATGTGGTTGAACACGATAATAACAAATCGTTTGTTAGTGCATTGTGGTAGATTTTGATTTGAGTTTAAGAAACGAAAACTAGTAGTAATGTAACAACAACAAATAAATAAAGTAAATTTATATTTCTAAGTTACGTATTTGTTAATGGATTTTAAATCTGTTTAAAATTATAGATTATTTTTAATTATTATTTTATTTTCAATGAACTAAAAAATCAAATTAAAGACAGACCATGTTGTTTGAATCGAAGAAGATGTTGCACGTATTTTGGATTAGAAGTGTTCGACTTTGCAGCATTTTTTAAATTAATTTATTCAAGAAGTGAAATTTGTTTCTTGCATTAACACAAACAGTTCTAGACTGTCAATGATAAATGGGAAATAACTGACAATTTGTTGCATCTGTTTGATTTGCCGGTGGGCTGGGATTGCCTTCCGCCTCCGGTATAGTGACAATGAAAATACGAAATGAGAATGAGAAACATAAAACCCCCTATTTGACCCCCCCTATTTGACCCCAGCAAACGTTATAAGGACCACGATTTACGGATATGCACTTGGAATGATAAGACACTATATATGTAGATCCGGTGCCACTATCCAACTGCGAGATGTCCTCGAGAATTATAAGGCTGACATTATAAGTCTATTATATATGTCGTGCATTTGATTGCGGATTTGAAGTTGGCAAAAGACTGCGACATCTAGTCTCAAAATTCAACCCTATGAGTGAACGTTTACCCATTATCCGCATAAAAGCGAAATTCCTTCAGATATCGCTAATTTGTAAGCATGCTCTCCGATCGAGGAAAACAACGACGATGACACCAAGGACATGCCAAGAGGAAACATCCAACCGCTGGCCTGGACATGACATTAAGATTGTTCTAGGTGATTTTATTGGCAAAGTCGGCAGGGAAAATGTCTTTGAACCAACTATCGGTATATTCAGTCTACACGCCATCACTTCCGATAACAGAATGATTATCTGATTGAATGATTATAGATTCTGCCGTGGTGAAAAATATGCACGCTGAAAAATTTGTCTTTGTTTATTGTTTTTGATGCAAATATAACTTATACATAACTTGTCGCAAATATAGTATACTTCTGCAAAAAAAAACCCATTGTGTTTGCTATGCAATATAACATGTTTGCGATGCAATATTAATAGGTTGTAATACGTATATGTATCTGTGACCCAAATGTGCATTTGTTTGTTGAAGCAGCAGATCTTCAATTCAGGAAAATAATGCTTACAAACATGTACATGGTTCCTGCAATATGTTGCTGGGGCCGTTAGTTTTCAGCGTGTGGTTGTCAGTAGTACGAGATTCCAACATAAAAACATCCACAAGGCTACCTGGATATCCCATGATCAACAGACAAAACACCAGACTGATCACCTGGTAATTGATGGAAGGCACTCTACTAGTGTACCATGGTACGATGGAAAGTGTCGCATGGCAAGTGATGGAAAGAACACTGCGCGTATGACAATGCTTCAGTCAGTTGCAACGCGAGCAGCGACAGGGCGGTACAAGAAGAAGAGGAGAGAGGAAACTAATCTATTTAAGAAGAAAAAAAACGGTTATGAATAAAAAGCGACGGTGAGCAAATTGAATCTTATATAATGAAGATTGAGGATGGGAAATTCACCGAAAAGAACAAAGTCTAACCAAAGGACGGAAGTTTAATTTTTAACCTAATTTTAAACTTTTGAACAGTTTGATGCAACACTGCTAGTTACTAAAAAAATGCGACCATAATATAAACTACACTAAAAATCAACTGTTTGACGCCACCAAAACTTTTTTGAAACTCACGCCGCCGCCGATATAAATGGCTCTTATTGAATCTTATTTAAAATTATTTAAAATCGGCCCGATTTATCCCACTGATCCAATTTTAAATGTTCAGTTATTTCAAAAACATCCCAAATTTGTACACAACTGGCAAAATCATTAGCCGACGCAACAAGGTTATAGCTAACCTGGCCGCGATAAACGGCGGTTGTTAGCATACTGTGTTCTGTTTTCAAAAAAGAAGACCCGAGTATATGTACGAACTATTGTGGAACACAACTTTTATTCACCCCATACAAGGTCCTCTCGAGCGTAATGTGCGTAAGACTAAAGCCGTTTGCTGCAGTCCTGATCGGATCTTATCAGTGTGGCTTTAGGTCTGGAAAGTCAACTATCGACTAGATATTCACATTACGACAAATCTTGGAGAAGAAAAACAAAGAAAAAGATATCGGCATCCTGCCACCTCTTTGTAGATTATAAATAGCACGATACGAGGGAAACTGAACCAAGCTATGTCGGAGCTTGGTATTCATGCTAAGCTGGCACGTCTTTGAAGAATGACACCGACCGAAACGAATTCCTCAGTGAAGATTGATAAAGGTCTCACCGAACCATTTAATATGATGCGAGGCCTCAGGCAGGGCGACAGCCTATCATGCGATATCTTCAACATATTAATTGAGATCATCGTGAGACGAGCTGAAGTCAACACGAATAATACCATCAGCAGCATCGGAAAAACCGGGTTTGGCAGTAGAGGATGACAAGACAAAGTTAATGGTTTCGACAAGCAGAACATCCACCCGATTGGACCCGACGTTGATAACCGATATAATTGCGAGGTAGTGGACGAATTTATTCACCTCGGATCTACTACGAACAAAAGCAACAATGCCAGCAGAAATCAACCGGAGAATTGTGCTTGCAAACAGGTATTACTTGGGGTTTAGACGGCACTTCATCGATAAGACATTCTCTCGAGAAACGAAGATCCAACTAAATCAGACTCTCACACAACCTGCCTGGCTTTATGGCGCAGAATCCTGGGTCATATCGCATGCTGATAAAACATCACTGGTTGTCTTCGAGAGAACAAATATATCGTTAGCAGAAATGCAAAACCACGTAACTACAATTCTAATTTCTATTTCCAAGAGAAGAAACAATTCTAGTAATTAATTTTTTAATTCAAATATTCAAACCTTTGCTAAAGTAAAGTCTTACCTTACGTAAGATTCGAAAATGTACTGGGAAACTGAATTTTTTGTATTTTTTTTAAAGTTTTTTTCAACTCCTTGGAATAAAATGAAAACTGTAGTTACGTTCTTTTGCATTTTAGCTGACGATATGATCCTATAATAGAAAACGGCGAGTATCGACGAAGAAAGAAGCACGAGCTGTATAATCTGTATCCCGACGTCGATGTAGTTATGCATATCAAAATAGCGCGTTTACGCTGGCTCGGCTGTTGTTATTTCAAGCTAAGCAACCACTTCAGAAATATGACCCTCTCTCGAGAAACGAAGATCCAACTATATCAGAAGCAGAATCCTGGGTCATATAGCAAGCCGATGAAAAAACCGGTGGTAATCTTCGAGATTAAAATACTCCGAAAAGTATATGGTCCTATAGTATAGAGAACGGTGAGTATCGACGAGCCATATAATCTGTACCCGTATATCGACGTACTAATGCGCATCAAAATAGCCCTACATTCCACTGAAGGCACTCTGGCCATATGATTGGTTATACTGAAAAAAAACGCATCATTTGCTTCGATGTGCTTCTTCCACGATCAAATTTTGTTGAATTTAGCTCGTATTGAAAGACCCATATGGTCGACTGCTGTTTTGTTTCGGGGTCATATGCATAGATATATGATTCGTAACTTGTGACGATGTTATACACTTCATTTGAGTTACCGGGGTTGTATTTTTGCAAAATTTCTTTGCTCCAATCGACACGAGCCTTTTTTTTGAGCATACGTCAAATTA
The DNA here is from genome assembly GCA_963931995.1 of Phaonia tiefii. NCBI lineage: Eukaryota > Metazoa > Arthropoda > Insecta > Diptera > Muscidae > Phaonia > Phaonia tiefii. The sequence continues at coordinate 361,460,686 of OZ008367.1, forward strand.
TGTGGTATCCAACGAGAACAAATCTTTTTCACGGCCAAATGAACATGCAATATCTTATTGATGTTTGTCATACTAATGCCCAGGGATTCCTCAATCTAACGGTATGTCACATGACGGTTTTGCTTTATCAGTTCACGCACAGCATCGACGGTTTCCGGCAAAACGACCGAAGTTGGACGACTTTCACGAAATTCATCCTGGAGCGAACGGCGTCCGAGACTGAGCTCTTGGTATCAGCGATTTACAGTGGTTTTTGATGGTGATTTATCACCAAAAGTCGATACAAGTTGATTGAAACACTCTTGTCTCGATAATCCATGCCGAAAATCGTAAAAAATCATCGCACGAGAATTTTCACGGGTTAATTCCATTTATTACCGAGATGAATTTTTGAACACTCTGTAAATATAACAAATAGTTCTCGTAAGTGACAACGTCCTATGTATGTTTATACTAAAAAAATGTCAAACTTTCTAATGGAAGTTCCAATTTTCATCTGGCAACACTAGTACTGCCAGCACCCGAAGTATAAATGATAACCTCGTATAATTTTGTTTAAACCATTTTTTTTACTGTGTGTTGTTGAATTTTAGTATAAGTTTGGGAACGAATTAGGACATTTGATAATTATTACAGTTACATATTCGCTTTAAATTATTTTTACGTTTTATTAATTTGTTATAACAATAATATATACTTGCCTGCGTAATAATATATGTTTCATAGTAGAAATTAAAACCAATTCCGTGATAATTCAAAACAAACAGTAACCCCTCTACCTCACCACCTAAACAAATGCTTATGGCAGGTACAACAAGTTACCATTGTTGTTATCCTTGTTTACAAACAAAATAAGGATTCGCCACCCACCAGATAGTATGTATGACTATTCAACAAGTAGTTTGTTTATCCGTAACCTAACAACCAGCTGGTTGCTAAGATGTATCACGATCTAAACAAACTCACATATCCTGTAACTAATGAAATCATATTCAGCAGCTTTTTTCCTACCTCAAACGGTATTACACAATTTGTATTCGTTTAACATTAAAACAAAAGAAGAAGAAAAGGATTACAACACAGGAAAATTTTGAATTTTGGAAAAAATCTAAGTATTTTAGTAATTCACATCTGTGACGACACAGAAATATGTTTGTCCAAAAGAATGTGCGACAACAATTTGCAGAACATGCTGCACAAATACGAGCTGAGGATTCCAGCTCCGAAGAGGAGGAAGAAGAGGGCGATTTATTACAGGTGAAAATTGCAAAGAAAATCATAAATTAATATTAATTCAAATGTGTAAATATGTTATAATTCAAAAAATAATTAAAAACAACTTAAATTTTCTATAACAAAATATACGGATTCAATATTTCACATAGTGTTATATAATAACAATCAATTGATGAAACTGTTACGTGATGTATAACACATATCTATTCTGTTAAATCGATAAATATACTCATGCTAACGCTTGTTTACAGCAGCTGCTACCCAGTAGGAAACTGAGTAGCGTGTGTAATGGGTAACAAACGAATTGGGGGTGGTAACAGTACAAAACATCTTAGCGAAATGTTAAAGACTTTTAGTGTAACGTGTGCATTCTGTGTTAAGTTGTTTGTGTTTTAACATTTGTTGTGATTTGAAGATTCCTTTACATTTTATTTTGTGTAATACGATGATGACGAATGTTTAGTAGGTGAGATTAATGTTTCAGTTAAAAACAGAAAACTAATAATGCACCAACATGTGGTGAAGATTTTAAAATAATTTAAATATTTCTAACTGAATGTTTAAATCAGTTTAAAATAATTTATTATGTTTAATTATAAGTCTATTTTAAATGAACCAAAATATCGAAAAAGAAATATCAAAAAATATTTTTCAATTGAGTTAAGAGAACCACAGACTTGTCATTCATGAGCATGAACATCAGCTATTGTTGATGTTTCTGTTGGTTTACCACCCTTCAACAATAGTCTCTGCCTGAAAATTAGTATGATGGTATTGATGTAGCGGCTGCGAACAAATAAGCAGGTCGTCGTCACCAAAGAGTATTAAATAGTATAGAGAACTCATGCTACGAATTGCATTGTAACTGGGTCCATTCATAATTTTGAGGTGATACATTGATGCCTTTTGAAACTTTTATGCTTTTTGTATTGTTTTATGTAATAACATTGTCGAAATGGTACATTTATATTGAAATATTATATAAAGAGTATAAGACTCGTTTATTCTCTTTTACTCAGACTCTCTACATGAGAGCTGATAAAGTGTACAATAAGTTCTCTATACTATTCAATACTTTTCGTCGTCGCTCTGTTTATGACAAAACAAAAACAATTATTTCAGTGAGCTAAATATTCCTTTATTTATTTTAACAATATTACATCTCACGTTAAAGCAGATGTAAGAAAAAAGAGAGTGCAATAGCAAAAGAGCCTTCATCACAAAAACTATTCTATTTTTATTTACCAATGTAACATTTACTAATTGTGTTCATAGAAATCGAACAGGTACCGATAACAAAAAAGTTTTAGCACATCGCCCGAGAGATCGAACACTCATTTGTTTTTTTTATAGAATGTATTTTTTTAAAAAAAACGTAAATTTTTAGGTCCTTTTTGTAAGAATATGTATTATATTTTCCCGAAAAGGTAATTTTGTAAAGAGAGGTAATTCATTATTTAAAAGCTAATGTTTTTTTTAAAGAAAATTTACTATTTTTAAGAAGAAAGTACTTTTTTTAAGAACAGGTACTTTTTAAAGAAGTGGTACTCTTTATAGGAAAAGGTTATTGTTTTAAGATAATGTACTTATTTTCAGAAAGGCTACTTATCTCAAGAAAATAAACGAAAAGGTATTATTTTATTTTTAAGAAAAGGTACTTTTAAGAAAATGAGTTTTTGTAAGAAAAGGTATTTTTTACGAGAAGGTATTTTTTTGAAGAAAAGGGGTTTTTTAAGAAATGGGATTTTTTTAGAATTGGTCCTTTTCCAAGAATAGGTACATTTTTAAGAGTAGGTACTTATCTCCAGAAAAGTTATTTTGTTTCACAAAAAAGTTACTTCTTAAAGAAAAGATAGTTTTTTTAAGAAAAGGGAATTTGTTGCAAGAATGCGTACTTTTTTAAGAAAGATTTAAAAAAAATAACTTTTTTTAAGAAAAGCTACTTTTTGTAAGAAAATTTACTTTTTTAAGCAAAGGTACTTGATAAGGTATTTTTTTAAGAAAAGGTGGTTTGTTTAAGAATATGAATAGGTATTTTTTTTGAGAAAATTTACGTTTTTTAAGAAAAGGCACTTATTTAAGAAAATGTTATTTTTTAAACTTCTTTCACTTTGGGTTCAAAACTACAATATATAATAAATAATGGTTACAGGCTCCATCTAGAAAACTTCCCATTAAACAAGAAATTTCCCAACATATGTGAGACATCTAGTTAGTCTAGACACAAACCAAAGCAAAAGTAAACAATATAGATGATAATAGTGGGTTGTAGCATAATAGTGTTAAAATAAAAGTTGTTTAATTTTTCTCCATTTAGCCCCCGTCCCGCAACGTGCGGTAAGGAACTTCGTTCCAAAAGTTATCGAGCAAGCTCATGCTCATGAATGACAAGTGGTTCGCTATAGTAGTGTTGAACTTTCCAATATTTTTTAAACCATTTATTTAAACCTAAGTAAGAGCCAAGAGTCCTAGCCCATGTGCGTGTCTGCTTATATAAAGTTTTTTTTTTTGCTAATTGGGTTTTTCGTGTTAAGTTTTTTCCAGGTCACGGGTGATTCGTGACATGTGCCAAAGTCAAATTGTTCCGTTTGCCTTGCCATTTCATCATGAATGGACTTACAATCGAACAACGTTTGCAAATCAGTGGGTTATATTATTAAAATTCGTGCTCTGTGAGTCTCGCAAATTATATCCGTTGTATGTTTGTCATAATCGACCCACCGAGCAGGATATTCAAGCTATTGTGACCAAATTTCGCACCTGTTTCACTCAGTTGGACATCAATCACCTAACCCGTATCCGTAGAGTGCTTACCGATGAGAATATTGCTGCTGCATCCGCGAGAGTTAATGAAGATCGCGATACTCGTATGACGAACCATCCGTCGCCGAAAGCGGCAATTGCGTTTGTGTTATTCGACCGCCTGGAAGATTTTACGTAAGGATTTCGGTCTAAAGTCATACGAAATACACACGCTGAAAATCAACGGCCCCAGCTACATATTGCAGGAATCATGTACATGTATTGTTTTCGTGAAATAAAGATCTACTACAGCAGTGTTTCCAGCAGTTTTCAACAAATAAAGCCACATTTGGGTCACAAAAACATATATTATAATCTAATAATCATTGTGTCCTAAACATGTTATATTAAATAGCAAACATAATGTGTTTGGGCACAAGTATACTATATTCACCATACATGGGTTTTTTAAATTTGCATTGGATTTTAATTTGCATTGCTTTATCTAATGCAAATGCAAAAGAATTACCATTGTTCACAATGGCAATTAAAAAATTTTGAATTTGCATTTGCTCAGGCAATGCAAATGCAGGTTGTGGAATCGGATGCCAATTGTAATGAAATGTGGGAATGCTTTTATTTGTTTTGAATTTGTTTGACTGCTGGCAATTCTGTTTATAAAGTATTTTATATGTAGAGGTTTGTGGCTTTGATAGGCATTGCCTCATACTACTTTCAAATTCATAAACCTGTACTGTATAAAATATTTGAAAACCATAATTGCCAGCTGTGGAGGAAATGCTTTGAAAATAAGTACAATTGCCAATGGTATTGAAATCTTTTTGAATTTGCATTTCGAAAGGTAATTCAAATTAAATTTCAATTTATAATTGTCATATAATTAATTTGCCCCATGTATGATATTTACGACAAGCTACAAACGCGTTATATTTGCACCCAAACAACAACAAAAAGACAAATTTGTTTTTTCGGTGAATAGGCTTTAGAGAAGCTGGAAGATCACATTTTTTTTATCGAAAAATTGTTTTCAGCGACGAGGCTCATTTTTAGCTCAATGGGTACATTAATACCCAGAATTGCCGACTTTGGTCCGAAGAGCAGCCAAAGAATGTTCAAGAGCAGCCAATGCACCCTGAAAAAATCACTGTTTGGTACGGCTTATGGGCACGTGGCATCATTGGATCGTACTTCTTTAAAGATGATGATGGCCGCGACGTTACGGTCAATGCAACAAGGTACCATTCGATAATCATGAACTTTGTTTGCCCAAAATGGAAGAATTGGACTTCGTTGACATATGGTTTCAACAGGACGGTGCCACATGCCACATTGCATGCGATACCATGAACCAATTGAGAGGTGAGTTTGGTGAGCAATTGATCTCACGTTATAGCGCTGTAAATTGACTGCATCGTTCGCGTGATTTGATTTGATCCCACGCGAAATATCTCGCCTATAGGGCCAAGCCAACCACGATTGCTGTTTTGCAAGACAACATTACACCGGAGATACCGGCCGAAAAATTGGAAAAAGTGTGCCAAAATTTGACTTTCAGAATGGACCACGTGAAGCGTAGCCGTGGGAAACATTTGCATGAAATAATCTTTTGAAAGTAAATGGCTGGCATTGATTTATCGATCCAAATAAATATTTCATTCACTTGTACAAAAATGTCTGTGTTTTCTTCTATTTTCAAAAACCAAATAGCAAAAAATCATGCTTTACAACGCGATATGTTTAGTTTAGTTTTCTAGTTTTGAATGTGAGGCATTGATAGATATGTAGCATTGATGGATTTGACAACTCTCAACAGGGTTTGGCGTATTCTATATTTATTCGCATTTGACATATTTTATACATATAAGTTAATGGTTGAACTCAAATCGCTTGTAAAATTTATACAATTACCAATTTTGATAGGTTACTTAAGATAAAATAACAATCTAATTAATTGGTCCCATGTGTGCATATTATGCTTCTTTAAAAAACATGACATTCAATTGGTTAGTTAATGGTTCAATAAAATTAAAATTTTTATCGTTACAGATAATTCTTAACAAATATTATCTGATAAATTATTTCTCTTCTTGTTGAGATATTCATGAAATTATTGTTTACACTGAGAGGATTTGTATTTTGAAACATTTTTAAATTTTTGTTTTGCCTCAACGCTAGATCTTTTTGAAGAAAATTTTTCTACATTAGGAAAGAATGTTATTGTTTGTGACAAAAATTGATATTTCAAATATTTTTGCATAAGATTTACACTGAGAAAAAAATGCATTCTTTCCAATGAATTTCATAAGATAAACATTTTTAATTAACTTTAGTTTTATATATTACTTACTACTACTTATCTATCTATATAGTTTTTTTGAAAAAAAAAACAATTGAATACATTTTTAATGCACAGCCAGACAAGTTTGATAATTCAAATATTTGCAAAATTTACGAGATTTCAAAATTTTTATTTTATTTAATGCTTTCTTAGATTAAATATTAATACATTTTTTTCTAATATGGATTTTGCTCTAAATCTTCATCATACTTTAGAATAATAAAAATAGAGGTAATGGTAAACTGGAGAAAGTGGTGGTTTCTTGGAAAAAGGTACAAATCTTCCACTACTCTTCTACAATTTTTGTTGATTGGCACACTGAGAAACTGAAAGGGAGTTTCAGTTTTAAAACGTCGACCTTTAAATCGATATATAAATACACTGAAAAGTATAATTTGTTATTAATTGGCACAAAATTCTATTAAGCACTTACTACAGTTAATCTTACACTGAAAGAAAAGACAGTAACTTAATGTCTTTTACACTGACGAACCAAAAACAAAAAATAAACAAAAACGAACAGTTGAGCCGTTTCAGATACATAAAAACGCTCTACTCTATGCATGGCATTTTTTCTCTCATCCAGCACTTTACACTAAAGTAAAGTTCAGTTTTAAAACGAATTTGAAGAGTTGTGTTCAACGCAAATATTTTTGATGGCCTTACTTTTTGCATGATCAAGGTCAAATTATATTTTTTAAATACATTTTGTATTTTGTTAGTATTTTTTGGAATTTGTTTGTTTTTTTGGTATTTTGTTTCACTTTTTCAATGAAAATGTTTCTCTTCTCTCTCTCGGAATTTTTTGTATTTTGATCTATTGTCTCCTACGGTGCAATATGAAATCATCGTCCTTCCCAAAAACCGTTTTCATACTCATTTTCTTTGGTTCATACTGATATCGGATAAATATAACATATAAAAAATGGCCACTGACGCTGACGAAGCACAGCGTCGTCGTGAAGAATGTGAGCGCAAAGCCCGTCGTGGGGAGATGGATCCCCGTTTGGAATTTACCTTTCAACTGTTGATTGATGCCACTCAGTTACCGAGACATCAGTTGATGGATTATATATTTGATGGTGATATGGTAAGTAGAGAAATATGACATTGTATACTGGGTGCTAATTAGGTATGACAATTATCATCCAAACAATTATGTCGATAATGCAGGAAATACAGGAAAGTGGACATAAATCTTCACTTCCAAAACGATAATGAATTTGCTGTGATTTCTTACATAATTAGCGCCCTGTAAAAATATTACCAAAATATTATAACCAAAAAATATTAGTGCCTTCATGTCGAGATTATACTAATGCTGTCTCACATATTTTTGGCTTCCTTTCAAGCTCGATGAAATCAATCAGCTGTTCTTACCCAATATGAAGAATAAACTATTGTGGTTTTTCCAAGAGGTTGATGAGCCTGAACCGCAACCAGTGCAGGATCCTAATAAACCTGGACCATCACGCTCTGCCATGGCATCAAGCAGTTCTAAAACGCCTCAAGGTGAGTATATTTTGTAAATGAATACTGCAGGTGGTTTTGGATACATGTTGTAATATTTAGGAGATATATACAAATTCTGGGTTTTAACAGAAAACCAATTAAGGTCGGAATTTATATGTATATTAGTCGGCAGAGTCGTCAAACTTATGTACTACTCCATTTTCTGATATTTTGGTGATGAGACAACAAATCTTAATCTTAATAAATCAAGATTCTTTTTAAATTACAATAATGACTGTATTTTTAAATACAATAATTTAAAATTACAATAATTACTCTATATTAAACTTAACACTTCACAATTATTCGATATTCAATATCAAAGATATCCACTCTCACTATTATTCTACGATGTATACTTTCCGCGGATTCAAAACAGACTGGCTCGAAGAGCACTGCAAACTCTCCATTGCGTATCATCTGCTTGCTTCCACTATCATCTCGTATTTTCGAGAATGTGAATTCAACAACCTTCTTGTGAACACTCCTAACGCCATCTAGTTGTGGAGGGAGTCCACAACCAACAAGCTTACAACTCACCACATATGTGTTAGCATTGCGTTCCACTAACAGCCCTTCTATGGCAGGGTTACAAAAGTCACCACGGTCACTATTTTACACCAATGTAACAATTGTCAGAAATCGCTATTCTGTCACATTTTTTGGTGACCAAAGTGTCAAAAACTGTTACCTGCCAAAGAGGAGGTAACAGCGCGTGACAGCTGTTTTTTTTGGTGGGAAAGTTGATACAAAAACTTTTTATAAATTCTACAGTAAACAATATCAGTGTATACGGGAAAGAATAAGGACTTTTCTTACATAAAGAAGGACTTGCTTTTGGGTTAGAAATATTAAAAAGATTGAAAAAGCGCCAAATGAATTTCAAAATTTTGAAAATATCTCCGGTCTTTGAAGAGATATTGATGAGTATTATACCTTAGAAAAAGCTTAAGGTCTTGTCTATTATCGGAGTCTACCAAAAAATAAGTATAATGGGTAAGTTTTTGGGAAAAATAAATTTTTATCGGAAAAGTGAGTAATAATATATTAATGTTAATTCAATAAAACAAATATATTAAATAGTAAATACTCACTTTTCCATTTTTGTCTCTTTTATTTTGAGAAGAAGACCATATGTTTTTGTTTTTGTTTTCTCTGCTTTTGATAACCTGTTATTGTGAGGTGAATAATTTGGTACGAGGTGAATTTTTCCTTATCATCGTGTTGCCAGAATACCAGATAAAAACTATGGTGACAACTTTGTAAGAATTTTGTGGTTACAATTTGATTGTTACCACATATACAGAACAGGGGTGTAACTTGAAAAATCTATTACAAAAACCGTTGATATACAAATGTTAGGCTAAAACCAAGTGGAATGAATTTTTCGTAACAATACATTTCGTTCGCAGAGTTTTCACTGTTCTGGTCTCTGCTATTCAGATTCGTTTTATTTTTAATTTAAATAAAAACATAATCCTGATTACTTACTTTAGATTCTTGATAATTCACTTTTATGTGTTTGCGTAAAAAGTGATCATACACTCTATGCTTCTACCTTGTCCATATATCTTGGATGGACAATTGATGAGTTGTAGTTTGCTGTGCTTTTAGTTGTTATTTGAAAGTAAAGCGAGACAGACGTGTAAGTAGACAGTGAAAATATAGACAAAAATTCCATTTTTTTTTAAAACAAACTTTATGGGTAAAACCAATATCATTAAAGTTGGAAATTTAAATTAATTTAAAAAAAAGCCATAAATACAAGTTTTAATTACAACTTGGTTGCTGTAACCGAAAGAAAAGTTGGTGGAACCGTTTTTCGTTTCTCGCAAAGGTGTTTTCAGCTCTAATTTCTCATAACTCGTTTACTGCAGACGTTTTTGACGTAGAATACGTCTTACCTTACGGTATGAGGAGTCATGTCATGTTGTTGTAATCTTTATTTCATTGAATTTGAGGAAACGGCTAGATGCATTTTTTTAAAATTTTTTTTGTAGGTAAATGAAGATGTTATCTTTCGTTTGATATACATTTCATATTGGTTGATATATTTCTAGTATTTTAATTTCTCAAATGAAAATTGTTTAAACACATACACTCAAACATATGTGTGGTGTTTGGTTGAGTGTTTTTGGTTGCTCAACATTGCTTAGGAACATGTATCTAGTAAAAAGTGAAACGAACAGCAAGCTAATGTTGCTTGGCAACATGTATCTAGTAAAAAGTGAAACAAACAGTAAGCTAATGTAATAAAGCTTTTTTGCGAAAGCTTCAATAAAGCTGTTGTAACATTAATTTTGAATTGTAAAGCGTAAAGCTTTCACACAACGCTCAAATGCTAATGCGAAGACTCGATAAGGTAAACCTTTTTTAATATTAGGGCGGCCCTCTCAACATTCGCAGAACTTATTTCAATAAAAATATTAATTAAAATACATAAATTAAATTAAGTTTAAAAAAATTGAACATAATATTTTTTTTTTTAAACGGACTTGAATCAAATGCCGTTGGTAAATATAAAAATTACAGCAGACAGTTGACCGAGGCCTTCGGCCACGGACTGTCCCTGCAGGCTGTGTCAGAGACACGGCCATTAAGTTTAACGTAGAATACGCCATCCGATAAGACAGAAAACATATATGTATACCAATAAATGATAAATAATATAAGCAAATGAATTTATTGTTATATATGTTTTCTGTCTTATCGGATGGCGTATTCTACGTTAAACTTAATGGCCGTGTCTCTGACACAGCCTGCAGGGACAGTCCGTGGCCGAAGGCCTCGGACAACTGTCTGCTGTAATTTTTTCAGTTCTCCTAAACGTTGTTTAGTTTGGAGCAACTACAACTCCGTTTTTCGTTTCTCGCAAACTTTTTTTTCTGCCTAATTTGTCATAACTCGTTTGCTGCAAACATTTTGGCATGTATGGATTAATAGAATCCGTTTCTCCCAACTGCAGTCCCCAAACGAACTTCAGTTATCTGAAATTAGGTTTGGGAGGAACGAGTTTTTCCTTTATGTGTACAATGCAGCCTGATGTATGCGACAGTCATCGAAAATTGAACCTCTCGGATGCACGCCACCCAGCCAAACATCGGCGGCCATTTGAACATAGCAGTTTCCATTTTTAGGGTGTTTCATTTCTTGTGGAAGTACTGTAGTATATTTAAGATAACTGTTGTATTATGTTTCAAACTTATCATGGGAGTACCATAGGACTTTGGTGGATTAAATTTTATCCAAAAAAGTACAACTGTATCAACTTTTCCATCTCTGGAGGTTAACATTCTTGTTTACGGTGGATCCGTGCTAAATACAAGCACATTATCTCGACGTTATAATGGTTATCGAGGTTCACGTGTTGTTGTAACCGAGTGGAATAGTGGAACCACATCTTGTTGAAACAATTTATTTAGTTTTGTTCTCATTTACATCCATAACCACTTTCACCGATTCGTTCTGTATCTATATCATAAGCATACGCCCGGAGGAAGTGGCTTCTGCCGAACTTAGTTTCCTGTAACATTCCATACAGAGATATATGTAATTCTCTCCTCTCCTATTCACTACTCAGAACCTAAAATTTTAGATCGAATCCAAACGGTTATGGATTACAACGCTTTTCATGGATTATTACTGAATAGGGTTGGCGCCACTAAGCAAGGTGATCATCGCCGAAGGAAATGGTGCAAGTAGCTGGTCAGAACGGCGATTGCCACCATGTTGTCATATACAAAACTCACGCTCATCGGTCAAATATTCAATATACATATTTTGAACAAGTGAACATTTTTGAGTTGTGTACAACCAAACTATGTTTGTTACAACAAAGTAATGTTTGACAAAAGTTAGACCATATTAATGATAAGAAACCACATTGTATTACAAAAGTAACTTGAGTGAAATTGCTGTAAAATTATGGAACATAGTTCAAGAAAACCAAAAAAAATCAAATATTTTGAATTTTAAAAACTTGAAAAAAGTGAAAATTTGTAAAACGAAAAAATTTTTAATTTTCTGTCCATTTTATGACGAAATAAGAAAAAAAATATTACAAACATATTAAAATTTTTGTTTTCTTTGAAATCGAAATATAAGAAAATTAGTCAACTTTGAAATAACTACTAAAATATACTAAAGTTATTGCATTTTCGGCGATGAAACTCGATTCAGAACCACTGTGCGATGGCCTTGATGGATTTAATTTTTACTGCAGTTTACCCTATTATTATCTCCATCAAGACGTTGAGGAGATTGCACGGTAGGCTAGCATCTTACCTGATGCCTCGCCTGGTATTAAATGACCGTTGCCTGCCTCCCCAAGGACTTGGTGTTAATTAATGTCATTCGCTCTCTTAATCCTACAAATGTAGTATGTTGTATTTTTCAGGAAGAACGTTTTTGAACTTTAGATGTCTTGGTTTATTTTTGAACCTGGCATCTTAGTGGTGGTTGTTTAACCACCAAACTCCCGCTGGCAACAGGCCTGATTATGATATCGGTATACTTTTCTAAATTTGTATATTAGTCAGGAAAACATATTGCCAATATTCGTATTCCAGCAGAGTACGTATTTACTCACCCGCAGGTACCCGCAGCGATGGGGATTTAGGCATCACACAATACTTTATCAAAATCTTGAAAATATATATTTTTCTATTTAATCTTGTCATGACACGTCGCTTGAGCTGCGCATTAACCAAAAAATAAATTCCAAAAAAACCCGGGTTGTAGTAGACACTAATGAGCATGTACCGTTTCATCACCTTTTTAATTTTGATATGGTGTTTTAATTCGACAGCTAAGGACGAACCATTAAATTGTACTTTATATCGATAACAAAATTATATTTTTAAATATTTTTATTGTAATTTCCATTATTTCCCTTATGGAAATTGTGTCCCAAAGATTGTCTGAAATCAATTGAAACAATCTGTTCAAACTATATTTACATTAATCATTTTATACGGGATGAATGACCCTTGACCGTAATGGTCAGCGAACCAACGATGCCGCAGGGATATTTAAACTGCCGTACGAATAAAACAAAGCTCCGTAATATTTCTTGAAACGTAAACAAATCATATTTATTCCAATTTATTTATATGTAAATTCGACCAAAAAAAAAAAACAAAACAAGTCCTTGTTTTAAAAATGTTTATCTTTCATTTTATGTGGCCACAATATGAATTGGATGAACGGCTATATAATAATTGCTACCGCTGTCATTGTAGGTACTGGTACGTCACCGGGTGGCACAGCCCAAGTGAAGCAGAGAAAACTCTTTTTAACCGATGGTTGGACCTGTGCCTTTACCGGTGTTTGCATATACATATTTCGCATAAATACATCGAAGCAATTGCCCGAGGAGGGGTTCCAAAAGGATTTGTGAGTACAAGGATAAAAGTAAAATATATTTAAATTATTGATATTAACTGCACACATTCATACATACGATATACGAAATATGTAATATTTTTTGTTAAAGACAAATTATTCTTTCAGACTTTTAATGATTTTCTTCAAATTGTTGTTTCTATAGATTCTGTGGTGTCATTGATGCTAAAAATGTCGGCCTGGTCACCTCTATTGAACGCATTGTCGAATATGTCTTTATGCAGGCATTGGCCTTTCCCAGCCTGGAAGGCGACGAGGAAGACGTCAGTTGCGGCCTTATTAAGGGTCAGCTGCTACCCGGTCTTCGCTCCTTCTGCAGTGCATTACGTGTCTGCGAACAGGTCTGCGATCACTTCAATGTCTTCAATGATGGCTGTGAAATGTTTGAGAAAATCGATCAAAACGAAGAGGTCAAAGATCTTTCGAAAAATCATGAATTTTGTAGCCAACTCGAGGAAAGAGTAACCAATTGGATTAAGGGCATCATGAAGATACTGGGTGAGAGTGAACAATTACGCAAGGAGAATGATTCGAGTGGCCCCCAGGATGAGTTGGAATATTGGAAGAAACGTGGCGCACAATTTTCACAACTTCTTGCACATTTGCAAGAGAAGGAAGTGCAATATACATTGCATTGTTTATTCCTGGCGGGATCGAAGGTCATGCGCGATTGGAAGGAGACAGATCGTAAAATTACATTTTGTTATAATGAAGCAAGAGATAATTCGAAATTTATCCAGGCCATGGAGAATTGTTGTCATTCCTTGTACTTGGATGATCCGGTAAGAATCAAGGGGGATGATGGAAAGCAAATGTATTATTTAATTAAGTGCTTATACTCTTTCCAACAGGTGTGCATGAAGGAGTCTATTTTGAGTCTTTTGCAAACGGTTCGTCTCATTTATAGTGTCTCACAGTTTTATAACACATCCGAAAGGACCTCAGCACTTATGGTTAAGGTGAGATTCATGTAACACTAAGTTTTTAAAATATTTGAGAACTTTTAGTGAAATGTTGGAGAAATTGACATAACATCAATAACGAGATATGGCAATCGAATGCTGATTTTTTTAATTTGTTATATCTACCTGTCTTGAGGACTCTTGATATAATTCTAACTTCCCATTCTCCAGGAAACGGAAGTTGCCCTTGGGGACTTTAAACTCTACTTGTTTACCTTTTCCCACAGAAGACAATATGTTGAACACTTTCTGTTTCCCATACGTCTAAAGACGTTCTTAGGGAATTAGTGCTCCATCTCATACCTTTGTCATGGAATCTAAATCAGATCTGGGATTTACAATGGTGTACAAATCTATGCCCAATTTATTCTAATTGCCCAGTGTGACATAACATTCCGTTTCGAATTAGAGATAGACTCGTTTTTTCGTACATTTTGCCGAAACGGAAATCAGTTCCGGAAACATAACGAATCAGTTTAAGTATGCAATTCCTTTCGAAAAAGCGGATCGTTTTTCTACTTTCTCGGATCCGTCTCGAACTCGTAACGGACTTTCGAAACCACTTCGGGTTGGGTTTTTTTTAAATAAAATGTTTTCGAAACGGCTTCAGTTTTATCATTTTTTTTTGGGATTCGAAACCGATTCGTTCTAAGTTTCGTTATCATCCAATTTTTGTTTCGGTTTTTTATTTAAGCAACCCAGATGTGAATTAAATTTTTGTGACATTACATTTTTTAGGCAAAAATATCTGGCGGACTTGTAACGGGTTGAAACGGATCCGAAAAATCGCAATTTCGCTGATTGCCATTTTAATGTTTTTACGAACTCGAAACGGATCCTCCGAATCGCAATTTCACTGATTCGCTTTTTAAGAATTCACGGAGTCGTAGCGGGTTCAACACGAATCCGCCGCATCGCAATTGCACTGATTTACTACTTTTTATATTTTTTCGGACTTTCAACGGGTTCAAAACAGATCCGCCAAACCGCAATTTCACTGATTCACTTGTCCTATGTTTTCACTGATTCGTTTTTTTATGTTTTACGGATTCGTAACGGGTTCGACAACTGACATTTTGCGGTTTGATGTTTTTACGGACTCGTAGCGGCGTCGAATCGGATTCGCAGCCGTTTTTGTCCATATTCGGAGAGTTCAAATTAATTTCTTGTCTGTATAAATAAAATAAATTAACTTTCAGTAAATATGTCATTTATATTTCCCAATGATGGTGTTCAGTGATTCTGAAACGATTTCCATCGGCTAATATTCAATATCTTTTGATCTACATTATTTCTAATTGAAATTTGAAAAAAATCAATTGAAATTTAAAAATTCTATTTGAAATTTGAAATACATCAATTGAAATTTGAAATACATCAATTGAAATTTGAAGCACATCAATTGAAATTAAAAGACATCAATTGAAATTTAAAACACATCAATTGAAATTTGAAACATCAATTGAAATTTAAAAGACATCAATGGAAATTTAAAACCCATCAGTTGAAATTTAAAATACACCAATTGAAATTTAAAAATCTAATATATAAAATCGGTTAATAATTTTTGAATTTCAAGTAATGAATTTTAAATTTCAATTGATGTCTTTCAAATTTCAATTGATGTGTTTTAAATTTCAATTGATGTCTTTCAAATTTCAATTGATGTGTTTCAAATTTCAATTGATGTGTTTTAAATTTCAATTGAAGTGTTTTAAATTTCAATTGATGTGTTTTAAATTTCAATGGATGTGTTTTAAATTTCAATTGAAGTGTTTTAAATTTCAATTGATGTGTTTTAAATTTCAATGGATGTGTTTTAAATTTCAATTGATGTGTTTTAAATTTTAATTGATGAGTTTTAAATTTCTATTGATGTCTTTCAAATTTCAATCTTTCAAATTGCAATTGATGTATTTGAAATTTCAATTGATGTATTTCAAATAGAATTTTTAAATTTCGATTGATGTATTTCAAATTTTAAATATAATTTTCAAATTTCGATTGATATTTTTCAAAATTAAATTGATATTTTTAAAATTTCAATTGGAAATGGTGAAGTAAACATTTTTAAATTTTCTAAAAAAAAAGATTGTATTTAAAACGGCAAGGATTTTTTTGAAAGAATAACTTTGGAAGTCGGACTATTGGGTATATTTTAGAAATTATTATCAATTAATATTTATCGATTTCGAAGAAAATAAAAAATTTTATAATGGATCTTATTTTGCAATATAATATTTCCTGACTGCCGGTATCGATTTCGAAGAAAATAAAAAATTTATTTTGCCATATAATATTTCCAGACTGCCGGTATCTCACTGTCCGATTAAAGTATATCATATATTGCTTTTTAATAAAATTCTTTTCGATTTCCTATCGATAAACGATAACCAGCAATCAACCGCTGGTTAGTTGTTTATTAGAGCAAACACCTTGAAAAGTGGACAACAGCTGATAATATTTTGCTGTTGTGATAATAAAAATTGGTTTGTTTTTGGTATTGAAAAACAAATTGAATTTGCGGTGAACAACATAGTTTTTGAAATGCATTGAATGGAGGAAGAGTTTGAAGAAACTCAGTTCCGAGTAAATACTGGCTTTTTCTTCGTTTTCTTCATACTTTTGATTTGTTTTACACTTCTTGCACAAACTATAATAATCCGAACAGCTGAGAATGCTGCAGTGTTGCCACTTATTTCTTAATAATGAATGCACTTCTTTGTAGTGCTGTCTTACGTACTCATTTGTCAGGCACTTCATTTAACCGGTATATGAGAAAACCTAAAAGTTTAACCGGAGTTTTATCGCTCCGAAAAACTAAAGTGTTGGTTACTTAACAGGCTCTTTAATCGGATATTGGGATAATGGCCCTTACGTGGCATTTAGATCGCAGTTTATCGCAGTCCGGTTAGCGATAACCTTGTTCTCTAATCTTTGTTGTTTGCCCAACCCAATTTGAGATTAAATTGACATTTCAGGTGGCAACTTTGTGCTTAGACCAATTTAGAGCAACTCTGTGTCTAGACTAACTTATCTTAGACGGCGGTAGATCAGATAAATTAAATTGGCGGCTCTTGGTTTTGCCGGAAATTTGGGATGCTTTTGAAATAACTGAACCTTTAAAATTGGATCAGTCGGTCATATCAGAACAGTCGGTCATATATGCACACATTTTAAACCGATGAGAGCCAATTATATCGGTGGCGGCGTGAGTTTCATCAAATTGTTGGTGGCGGCCACGCGTCGTAAAATTTTCGATAGGATTCCGTTTGGCAAATAGTTGATGTTTTGTGTTGTTTTTATTATGCTTGCATTTTTTGGTACTTATCAGTGTTGCATCAAATAGGACACCAGTTTTAAATGCGGTTAAAAATTAAACGTCTGTTTTTACAGATTACAATTGTATGAGTTAACCTTCGAAAGTCGATAATCTTGGTCGGTATAAATGTATATTGTATAAGTCTTTTAAAATAAATGATTGTCATTAACCAGTATATCATCGTTTCCTTTCTTCTCACCAGATCACCAATCAAATGATAGAAACTTGCAAATCCTATATCACGTGTCGCTGCAAAGAGACCATTTGGTCCCAGGATCGCAATTTAGTCCGCACCAAGCTTAGCAATTGCATCAAATTGAATCACATATATCACGAGACCTATTACACGGTACGGGAACAGCCGTTCCTCCCTAATCAGACACCTTTTGGGTTTTCGGAGAATTTCGTTTTCGGGAAATTCGATACCTTCTGTGAGCGTTTGTCAAAGATAACCTCCATGTTTAATTTGATCGATGATTATAATCACCTGTTCGAAAGGAGATTGGAAGGTTTACTATTGGCAGAAGCTTTGGAAGAAGCTTCCAACCATTTCGAAGAAGCCAAAAAAGAAATACTTTCCAAGAAATACGACTACTTGGATCACCGAAATTCAGATTTTAATGATGATTACGAGAAATTTATTACTAAAACTGATACGTTAAAGGACACCATTGCCACTTTGATTGAGACCAACTTTGATACAGTTTGGGAAACACCTCAGTGCATACGTTTCCTGGTACGTTTCGAAAAGGTGAGTGAGAAGATTCCGCTCACCAAAATGGATGAGAAATATATGCGGATTATCCGCTATGTGGATAAAGAAGTGGAGCGGGTTTTGAAACTCTTTCGCAAGCAAAGAGATGATCCTCCGGTGGGCAGGAATTTTCCCCCAGTTGCGGGTCGCATCTATTGGAGCCGTTCGTTGAATTGTCATATCGGAGATTTAATTGAATCCGTTTGTGATCATCCAGTTTTGGGCTGTTTGCCACCCACAAAAGATGTGGAAATCCGCTTCAATCATGTGGCCAACATATTGGGCGAGTATGAAGATGAGATCATCTCTATATGGATGGATCAGGATGTAAGTGTGGCAGATGCATGTCTACTGCAGCCGTTGTTGTCCTTGCAGGGTGAACGTATTTTTGTAAATCTACATCCAACCATACCGCTGCTAATACGTGAGGCTAAATTGCTGGCAAAGATAAATGTAGAATTGCCCATTGTGGCGGCCACCCTCATGAGTCGCCAGGATTACTTTATTACCATACAGGATTCGTTGAATGTAAGTTAGTTGTACGATGGTAAACAGAAAATTCCTTAATCAGTTTCTAATTTGTAGCATCTTATAAAAATGTTTTTAACCACTGTGCGGGCGGTAAAGCTGGAAGTGAGACCCTTGTTTTTGCCGCAACTGGTACGTTTAACGGCTATGTTGAAACCGGGACTGACAACTATAAATGTATGTTTGAGTTACGAAGTGGTATTCATTTTTCGGGTTGGCTAAATCTGTACGCGGAAGCGCCTTATCTTTTCTCTGTAATTTCTGTGTTTTTTCAGTGGACTAATCCAAATTGGAATAAATTCTATGAA
Source organism: Phaonia tiefii (assembly GCA_963931995.1). Classification (NCBI taxonomy): domain Eukaryota; kingdom Metazoa; phylum Arthropoda; class Insecta; order Diptera; family Muscidae; genus Phaonia; species Phaonia tiefii. The sequence continues at coordinate 361,479,812 of OZ008367.1, forward strand.
AGATGCAAACAGGCCATAGAAATGTTTGACATTTTGGTTGCTCGCATTCATGATATCTATTCAAATCGTATATTACATGTCCTAATGTGTATGCAGGATATATCGTTGCTAGTATTGCCGGCAGGTATGTACAAACAAATAACTCTAGCATGTAAAGTTGTAAATATTATCACATTTGTTTCTTTGTGTTGGGGGTTTCCTTGCTTTAATGTCCTTAAACTATCCTTTCTACTTGTAAATCTTTGATCTCAATATCCTCTTTATAGAAAGAATTCTTGCGATGCTCTAGCATTTTTTCAGGGAAGGATATAATAAAGGATGTTTCTGAAGCTCCAAAGATTTTGAAATTGTAAAAAATTACATAAAAAGTTCAATTTTAATCAACCAAATTTTTTTTTATTCGGAAGATGCCATTAACATTTGAAAATGATTTCGCATATATGGCCACTTCGGATGTTCATGGCGAAGTGCATTCTGGACATCCAAATACGGACGAATATGACGAACAATTGTGACCTCCAAGGCGTCAATTGTTGCTGGCTTATCAGCATAAACCAGTGACTTCACGTAGCCCCACCGGAAATAATCGAGAGGTGTCAAATCGCACGAGCTTTAAGATCAATTGGCAAGGTAATTTCTCGAAATCAACTTATCGCCAAATTTTGATTTCAATAAATCCATCGTTGCGGTCGCCTTTTGGCACGTAGCGCCATCCTGTTGAAACCACAGCTCGCCTGCATCAATGCCATCAATATTTTCAAACAATTAATCATTGGTCATGGTGCGGGAACGATCTCCATTGATCGTAAGGCGACCTCTGGCAAAATTTTTGAAGAAATAGCATTCGATGATGCCACCAGAGTGTAAACCGCACCAAACTATGAATTTTTCGGGATGTAATGTAGTCTGTAGGGTCAGTAGTGGATTGGTCTCACCCCATATACGGCAATTTTGTTTGTTAACAAACCCATTAAGCCAAAAATGAGCCTCATCGCTGAACACAATTTTGCTAGAAAACATTGGGTCAGTTTCCAACTGCTCTAGGGACCAATCGGCGAAAGCAAGATTGTTCTCGTGGCATTAATTTTGGAACCAAAAGTATCTTATACGGGTGTTGGCCAAGATCTTTGGCAACATTTTTCATGTAGTGGATGGACAGAGCGCCAATTCCTACGACCGACGACGAATCGTTAAACGTGAATCTTCTTCCACACTTTCGTTTACAGCGGCGATATACTCTTCAGTAAGCACGTTCCTTGTTGGAGTTATTGCATCATTTAGAGAGTATGTGGTATGAAATTTATCCACTGTCCGGCGGATGGCTTGCTTAGAGGGACGATTATGTGCGCCATAAAAATCACTCGGTCGTCTATAAGGTGCGTAAACGATGCTTGATTTTCATAGTAAATTTGGATAATTTGGTATTTCGGTTGTTCATGCGTGAATCTATTCATGCTGATTTGCAGAGTATACTGACCATAAATGTCAAAAAGTGAGCGCAGTATGACAGTTCATTTGACAGCTAACCCTTTCGTAAGTTCTATCTAAGCAAACAGATAATGGGTGACCACTCGCTGAAAAATAACTGGCTGTCTAACATATTCTCCCAAACATATTGTGTAGGAACCATGTATATGTTTGGAACACACTTCAAACATTAATATGTCTGCAAGTCCCAAACTCACTAGTGTTTAAATGTAAACAGAATCATGTTTATTGGCAAACATGTTTGCTTTTACTTTGAAACATATGCGTATTTCCCCACAAACATAATAATATCTAGAAACTAATTATTCTTTGATTTCAATATATATGAATGTATTATTTATTATAATTAATTTTATCAATATAAATCCACATTTATAAATAATTGATACAACAAATTAAAAGATTTAGAACGGCATTTTTTATATTTAGGTGCATTGAATGCATTATTTGTTTTTTTCATGAAATGAGAATCTACTGCTCTTCTGCTTCTCCTGTTTCGCGTTTTTGTTTTCGGAAGGTTTCAGCTATGCGTTGGTTGTCACTACGCGTTGGTACACAAAGAATATATTTATTTACAAATCTAGTTCATGCAAGCCAAGCTTTTATTTCACAAATGGTTCCGATTTTCTCAGTAAAGGCTCGGACAGACAAAGGGCTTCACGTTGTTGTCCTTTCCAGTTTCTTTCCTCAAAATCGTTTCTCACTTTGGTAGCACACATATATATATATGACTCACATACACAAAAACATACGTTTATTCTTTTTTCACTGAACAAGTGTTTCCTCTGTCCTATGAAGCATTGACGTCTGAATACATGAAACAAAACGCAATACATCAGCCAAGATTAAAAACACTGACTTCATCTGCAATTTGCACGCACCTTCAGGAATATTTATGACTCACTGACCGAGATAATAATGGAAAAATCCAGATACACACTTACAAGATAGACTCCCTCGTTGTCCCTCTTTTGTTCTCTTGCTCTCGAGATAGCATACATAAATAACATAAATATATGTGGGTCGCAAACACATATATTCTAACATATTAATCATTGTGTCTCAAACATGTAATATTGAATAACAAACACAATATGTTTGGACACAAGTATATTATATTTGCGACAAGCTCCAAACACATTTTATATTTGCATGCAAACAACAACAAAAAGACAGATTTTTCAGCGTGCAGTCAAAAGCGATAGGAAAAGAAATTTAAATAAAACAACAACGGTGTGATTAATATCCGATTCTGACTTTATTTTACCACTATATGTATATGGATCAGCACATCATTCAAATCCAATGTGTGCAGCGTTATTCCGGGAGTATCGTCTCGAATGTTGGCCTCGAACTCATTCAAAGTGATCGGGTTGTTAGCATAGACTAAGGGCTTGACGTAGGTTTAGTGAAAATAATCGAAGTCTGTCAAGTCAAGGCCAGTTGATGAACGCTCGACTTGAGATGTCCCAGTCGCCAAATTTTCCATTCACAACTTCGAGCGTTGCGCAGCTTGTATGGTGTCAATTGTATGGTAGTGCCGTTTTGTTGGAACCACAGCTCGGATATATCGATGTTGTCGAGCTCAGGCCACAGAAAGTCAGTTAATATCGCTCTATACTGAAGACCATTGACGGTAACGGTGTCTTCTTCGTCATTTCGAAAGAAATGACGCACAAGAATGCCGCCATGCCATAAACGTCATCAAACAGTCAATTTTTGTGGATGCCGGTATGCTTGGTCGAACATCTTTGGAGTGTTTTCGTTCCAATAATGGCAATTCAGCTTATTGACATAGCCACAGAGCTAACACGGATGAGCTAACAAGATGCTTTTTTGGCCAAATTACGGATCTCCGGCCAACATTTCCATTGCCAAATTAGCGAATTCACGGCATTGTCTATGGTCTTCCGACGTCAATTCTTGTGGCGATACAATCTTATACGGATGAAGGCCCAAATCCATTTTCGTAATTAGCCGAATTAACAGTCTTTCGATGCCCAATACAGCTGATCAGCGACGAATCAAAATTTCTACGTCTTTTTCGATATTGGAAGCTACGGCGGCTTTGTTTTCTTCACTTCACACCAATCTATGTTTGGTTGATGACTTAAGATCCTAAAGAGGGTACTCATGCTCAAATTGATGACGACCAACACCACGACGAAATTCACGGTGCGTATTTACAACTGAGCCGGAATTTCGATAATAATTTTTAGTAAATTCCACTTGTTCGACAGGCACGAAACAATCCATGTGAAATCGCAAACATATCTTGATATTTTGACAGCTGGATGTCATTAGTAACTTTGACAGCATCTGCAATATAACATTTGGAAATAATATCTGTACTATCTGGTCACCCTTTACAAGGAACAACAAATAGGGTTTTATCAATGTATTTGCGGCAAACGAACAGTTATGTTTGTGGGAAAGAAAAAATACTAGGAACATATGTTGTGAGTTTGTACTATGTTTAAAATCAGCGTAGTTATATTTTTTATTTATTATTTTTGCACTTATGATTAAATTTTTCATGTGATTTGGAAAAAAATATTTAAAAAAAATTACGCTGAATGGGATTATTACCCTAACTTATATAAAACAGTAGTTTTTTCAATTTCAAATGCGATTTTTTGCCACTTTTACACTTACCCTTAAATGGAGTTGAATTGGACTAGCATGATTGCAAGTCCTAGCGTCGTAAATTGACGGACCTGTCACATTTGTTGTGCGAATACGCATTATTGAAAGACCAACTACGCAATTCGAGAGAGATATCACTTTTGAGTGTATACGTGTATGTGTATACACTTGTTTGTTTAACACATGTTCGCAAACGTTTTCTATGTTTGCCGTAACCAAAATATATAGAAATAAAATGTCTTGAAAATGAAGTAAACTGGATTGTACAAAAACTAAAAACAAAATTTAAAAAAATTAAAGATCGTTTACTCCAAAGAAAAAACTACCTTTATGACAAACGGGTTTTATTTGGGGGAAACGTTACAGCTGTTGTGGTCAACGTTGTGTATACGAATCTAAATAAATATTTTTGCGACAAAAGTTTTTTTATCTTTGTTTGTATGGATTTTCTGACTTGTAAGGGAAGGCAAATGTTATAAAAGTCAAGCAAATTTTAAAAGATGTATTTCAATTCATTTTCTTTCGAGTTTTTTCTTAAATGTTTTTCATGTGTAGTTTTTATATTGGAAATGAGATTTTTGAATTTTAAATAATTTTTTCTATTTTTTCAGATGACGAAATCTGGAATGTGGATGAGTTTTTGGAAAAAAGTGAAGAATCGTGCAGGTAACTAATTTTTTACATAAAGTAAAATTCGATATCTGCTGATGTTTATTATGTTATATATACTAGGAAAGCGGCTATTGAACTTAACCGTAAAAGTCAAATGGTTTCAGAAGCTGTAGAAGAAGTTCTGAATCTCGTGGATAAGGCTGCGGATACATTCAAAGAAATCGCTGGAGATGATGTAGTAACGTTGTTTGATGGTATGTTGGTTTAACTTATACGACCTCATTCATAAGAAGTTATGAGAGGTTTGAGAGGCGATTAATCATACAATAAACGACTGTCAAATTTCTCACAACTTTTTTATGAATAAGGGCCATAGAATTTAGGGTGAGTTAAAATCAGATGTAAATATAAAGTGAAATTTCATAAATACGTTAAAAATTCAGTAAGAAACTGTGTGTTATTTAGTAGTTGAATGTAATTAAAAACAGCTGACCATTTATTCCAAATATTATTGAGCTTTATTGGTGACTTTACCTTATGCTCAAGTTTGTAACATTCGCTGATATATTCCAAAATGGCTGTCAAATACTCTTGAGCTTTAAGGCAGACTTTACGTTATGCTCAAATTTGTAGCACTTGCGGTTTCTTACTGTGTATTTTGCTTTGAAATTTACGAATGTTATTAAAATCAGCTGACCATTTATGCCAGAATGGCTTTCAAATATTCTTGAGCTTTAGTGCTGACTTTAGCTTATGCTCAAGTTTGTAACACTTGCGGTTTATTACGGTGTATTTTGCTTTGAAATTTACGAGTGTAAATAAAATCAGCTGTCTTTACCTTATGCTCAAGTTGATAACACTTGCGGTTTCTTACTGTGTATTTTGGTTTGAAATCAACGAATGTAATTAAAATCAGCTGACCATTTATTCCAGGATAGATGGCAAATATTCTTGAGCTTTAATGCTGACTTTATCTTAAGCTCGTGGCCGTCGGTGGTTCAATGGTCAGTGTGCGCGGCTCTTGTACATGAGATCCTGGGTTCGAACCCTGCTCTGACCACCTTAAAAATTCATTCGGCGGCGGTCACCTCGCATAGTGACAGCGACACTATCGAGTATTTAGCCATAAAAAAGCTTTTCAAAATACCGTTCGGAATCGGTGTAAAACTGTAGGTCCCAATCAGTGAGAGAAAACTGGAAAGCGCACAGCTCTGTGATTGTGAGAAGTTCTCCCCTGTCCCTTCGTGGGATGTAATAGGAAACCATTTATTTTTATTTTTTTACCTTAAGCTCAAGCTTCTAATACTTGCGGTTTCTTTCTGTGTATTTTTCGTTGAAAGTTTTAACACCCTACCCTCTTTTCACCCTTTTTCAGCTACGCCTAAAGATCCCGCGTCATCAGCTCGGAAGGCAGGTGACAATACTGGTGCCAGTACCAGTGGTGCTGCGGGAGGAGGAGGCGGTGGTGGTGGTGGTGGCGGCGGCGGAGGTAATCAACAGCAAGATTGGAGTATTCTCTGGTCTTGTTTCGACAATCCTTTAACCTTGTTGGCCACCTCAGAGAGCTTGCCAAAGGGAATGCAGGTAGGTTTTAACAAAAATCTGAAAAACAATTATCACTTCACTCAAATATCCTTCTTCAGGATATGGTTTGTAATGCTGTTGTTGAAATGAGACGTTACTATAGCCGCAAAGTTATTGATGTCCTCATTAAAGTCATAAGGGCTGCATTGGATACTATACGCCGTCGATTTATAGCCGATGAAGATGAGACCTCACCAAGGAAACCGATATTTGCCCTATATGCTCAACTACAAATACCGAATGTAGTGATTAAACCGAATCTGGATGAACTGCAGGAGATTTTGATTACAGCAGGAAAAAATATTACGGGTATAGCAAAAGGTGTGGCTCAGTGGACAAGTGGCAAGGAAAATCCGGTAAGTATTGAGATAATAAATTTCAATACTCAAAGAAATAAAGTTTACTACTAACAACAAACAGAGTTTGCCAGTTATCAGCAGGAAATTTGTCTGCTATTACAGCATAATAACAAACTGTTTACAGTGTAGATGACAAATTTTGCTAAATCAAAAAAACATATGTTTACTGAAATATGAAATGTTTGTTTTTTCCCTTTTTGATCAGTATTTTCTGATGTGTTTACTAACATATTTTTTGAGTGTATTTATATAAGCTACTCAGAGGCCAATTGATCTAACTCCAGAAAACAAAAATATTGAAAAAGAACGTTGAGACTTTTGTGTATTCAAATAAAAAAAACGGAAAAAACCCTTCAATCTTACTCCTTCATTTTGAAGATTTAAATACGACAACATTAAAATGTTTAGCTGAAATTGAATTGAAATTTCAAAATTGTTAAAATGTGGAGTTGGGGCAATTGGCATCTGATTAGCTAACATATTTATATTTTTGTTAATATTTGTAAATTTTCAGCAAGTCTCTTTAACACCTCAACCGCGAGTGGGACGGAATCACAATACCAAACGTCGTAAATTGTATACTCTGGACTCCGTGGAACGTCCTCAAATGCCTCACATGCTGAAATCCTTCTATTCCGCTATTATGGATAATAAAGAAGTGGCGAAAGCTTTGAATCTACTATCGAACTGTACGAAAAATATTAAACCAGAAATACAAACTTATGTCAAACGTTGGAAACCCTATCATTTTCTGTGGAAAAATGATCGCACGACCCGCCAACTCATGGAATTCGGTTTGCAGGAGTTTGAGTCGACTTTAAGATGTTTAGCTGATTTGGATGCTAATCTTTTGGTTGAACCAGATATGGAAGTATTCGGTCAATGTATTGCTGTCTACAATGAGAGATTGAAATATGGTCTGGCGATTGAAATAAAATGTGAGTAAGTCGAGATATTTTTAAATTTAGAGTAGCAGAATAAAGAAGACACCAAACTCATCGGCTTCCTGGAAAGGATAACGAGCTTGGCAAAAGCTCGTTTTTGGGAATATTATAATTCCGAATTCATCTGCTTTTTTCAGCTTGCAACCATAAGATAGGTCAGGCCATGAAAAAGAAATACAAAAAGGAAATGGATTACGTGTATGCGGTCATAAATGAAATGGATCGTAAGTTGGATCGTCCTATACGAGATTTGGATGATGTCCGTATGATAATGGAAACATTGGGCAAGATACGAGAACAGGAAGTGGACATGGAGCTGCGCATAGATCCAATTGAGGTAACTGCTAGAGAAAAAGTCTCAATAGGATGAGCTAATCCATTTGATTAATTATTATTCCCCTAATCATATTTCATATTTTTTCAAATTATATTTCCCTTATAGGAAGCTTTCAATGTCCTCACCCGCTACGAAGTTCAAGTCGAGCGTGAACAATTCGATTTGGTGGATAATCTCAGATCCACTTTCCAAAATCTCTTGGCATGTGCTCTGAATGCTCAAGTTAAATTGCTGGAAATGCAACCATCCTTCCAGGATGATTTAAAAAGTAATTTGGATAATTTCAAACAGGACAAAATCACGTATGTCAGTGAATATCGCACAGCTGGGCCCATGCAACCTGGACTGACGCCACGCGAAGCCTCTGATCGTTTAATACTATTTCAAAACCGTTTTGAGGGCATGTGGAGGCGGTTGCAAACCTATCAGAGTGGTGAGGAACTTTTCGGTTTGCCACAAACTGATTATCCGGAATTGGGTCAGATACGAAAGGAATTGAATTTACTGCAGAAATTGTACAAGTTGTATAATGATGTTATCGACAGGGTCAGTAGTTACTATGACATTCCCTGGAATGAGGTGGACATAGAGGAGATTAACAATGAACTTATGGAGTTCCAAAATCGTTGTCGCAAATTGCCCAAGGGCTTAAAGGAATGGCCTGCCTTCCATGCCTTGAAGAAGACCATAGATGACTTTAACGATATGTGTCCGTTGCTGGAATTAATGGCAAATAAGGCAATGAAGCCTCGCCATTGGCAGCGCATCATGGATGTGACCCAGTATACATTTGAATTCGATTCGGAAGGCTTTTCTTTGAAAAACATTTTAGAGGCCCCATTGCTAAAGCACAAAGAAGATATTGAGGACATTTGTATCAGTGCGATGAAGGAGAAGGATATTGAGGCCAAGTTGAAACAGGTTACCAATGAGTGGTCGGTCCATGAATTGCAATTCATGAGCTTTAACAACAGGGGCGAGCTGCTCCTAAGAGGTGATACCACAGCCGAGACTATAGGCCAACTGGAAGACAGTTTAATGGTTTTGGGTTCATTGCTGTCCAATCGCTACAATGCTCCCTTCCGCAAACAAATCCAACAATGGGTGTATGATTTATCCAACTCCAATGAAATTCTGGAACGATGGCTTTTGGTGCAAAATATGTGGGTTTATTTGGAGGCCGTTTTCGTGGGCGGTGATATTGCCAAACAGTTGCCCAAAGAAGCCAAACGATTCTCGAAAATCGATAAATCCTGGCAGAAGATTATGCAGAGAGCCCACGAAACCCCTGGAGTGGTAGCCTGTTGCGTAGGGGATGATTTGCTCAAACAACTGCTGCCACATTTACAAGAACAACTGGAGATTTGTCAGAAATCACTTAGTGGCTACTTGGAGCGCAAGCGTATGATGTTTCCTCGCTTCTTTTTCGTTTCGGATCCAGCGCTGCTGGAAATTTTAGGTCAGGCCTCCGATTCGCATACGATACAAAACCATTTACTCTCCATATTTGATAATACGCGCAAAGTAAAGTTCCACGATATTGAGTATAACAAAATGATGGCCATCTTATCCAGTGAGGGTGAAATGATCCTGCTAGATCGCGCCATACGCGCTGAGGGTTCCGTCGAGACATGGCTAACTCAATTGCTGGTCACAGCACAGCAGTCATTGCACTCGATTATTCGTACCGCCTATGCCACAATCAATGATCCAAATTTCACTTTGTTAAGCTTTATCGAGAAGGTGCCGGCACAAATTGCCCTGTTGGGTATTCAAATGATTTGGACACGCGATGCGGAAATGGCTCTGATGCAGGCCAGGCAAGAGAGGAAGGTCATGTCGGAGACAAATAATAAATTTCTTGATATACTTAATACATTAATCGATCAGACCACCAGGAATCTAACGAAAATGGAAAGGACGAATTTTGAGACTTTGATCACGATACATGTGCATCAGCGTGATATCTTCGATATATTGGTGAATATTTCGAATGGAAGGAGATTTGAGGGATATTTATCTTTAATTATTTCCCTTGTTCCAGTGTCGCATGAATATAAAATCGGCCAACGATTTCGAATGGCTGAAGCAATGTCGATTCTATTTCAAAGAAGATTTGGATAAAACTTGGATTTCAGTTACTGATGTCACGTTTACCTATCAAAATGAGTACTTGGGTTGTACGGATCGTTTGGTGATTACCCCTTTAACGGATCGGTAAGTAGTTTTTGGTACAGGTACCACTTGAATGATGCTGTGGCCACGCAACATGGAGCATGTACTGATTGATTAATGAATTGGTCATAGATAAATAACAATGTCCCATGAAAGTAATGTTAATTTCGATAAATTGTAAAATAGTAAATTTTCGAATAGCAACATATTGAAATTCGATCTTATATAACACCGTTTTTTTTAAACAAATTTGTTGCTCTAATAAATTATATGGCGAATTCATCTTCATCACATGTCTGAAAGACGAATGATCAGTAATAATAATGATCGGGATACTAATTTCAGTTTTACTGAGGACTCTTTTGCCCATTAGCACTTAGTACAATAGTTTAATTTCTCCTTTCATTAAAAAAAAATTAGGATTGTGGATTGTGATCGAGTCAGGCACAAATTGTGTCAAAAGGGTGAAAATTAGGCAGTAAGCACTGCTGTTCAATTTACAACCATTTTCGGTTTGAGTTCTCAGACAACAACGTCTCCAACCGGATACATTTTTCGTATATCAGCGGAGTCTTCTTGGCCGTCCTATTCAATGGCATCCTTCGAATATTTATTTCGTGGTAAATAAACCCATTCACTACCTTCAAGTTATTACAATAATCGACCATTGTGGTCGAAAATATAAACTTTGCCTTGTCTTCATTCACTGACAAATCCACCTTTGCCGATTCATTCTCGATTTTTAAACATACTGAGGTCTGCTTTCATATCTTTCGTCTAATGGTAACTACTTATATATTAGTAGAATATGTATGTACTTACTCTGGCTTTTATTATATCCAAAAGATATTATCTCCATTAAGATGTTGAAGAGATCGTACTGCCGCTTTTCTTAGCATCGCTTAATATCAATTGGTTCATTAAAGTCTTTACCAACCTACGGTGAGAATTTTGGGCCAGTCCGTGCTATTCTGAAATGGCGTATCAGCTTTCCGAGGGCTTACTAATCAACAAAGAGATATTAAGTGTCTTGGATTTTCTTGGATACGTTGCGATCAGGTTTGTAACAGTTGGCTAGTTTTTCGCACGGTCGGCTTACAAGGATCTGTATGGAATGAATAAATTGCTTATTCCACGATAGATGGCACTCGACATCTGAACAAGACGCCTTGAATTGAAATTCAAGACAATTGTTTTTTTTTAAGACATGTGATATGTCTCACAACTAAGCGCGCAAATAAAACACAATCGCTTTAACAGTTCACAGTTTATTCTTATTGCTTGTATGGTCTGAACCTCACTGAATTGGTCGCTCGCTGTTTGTAATGTATAGAGACCGAGAGCGTAAATAGGATCCAATTCTGTGTTTCAGAGTGACTTGAATATACTACTATTTGTATACATATTAATGTAGTTTAGCGAAGTTGCGGCAACCAGATAGTTCAGTGTTCTGACCAGAGTTCGTATTTACCCCCCATGTGTAACCCATACACATCGTCGTGGGGACTGTGTAATGAACGTTTACCCATTACCCACAGGGTATGGGGAAAATAATGGGTAGCTACCCACGACAATGAGGAATTACCCATCACGATTACCCATTACCCTCAGGTCAATGGGGAAAATAATGGGTAGCCACCCACGAGAATGAGGAATTACCCATCATGATTACTTATTACCCTCAGGGCAATGGGGAAAATAATGGGTAGCTACCCATGACGTTGGGTAATGGGTTACCCAGGGTAACCAATCCCCATTTTTGATCGAATATATGAAAAAAGTAGGAAAAATCTCTATATCCCGGAAACGGACGAAAAAATAACCAAGTGGTCTAATTCGTATGGAAGAATTTTTTTTCGAAAATTCGCCAAAATAAGAAAATCGCTAAGATAAAAAAGTGGCTATAACTCGGAAACGGTGCGTCCAATCGAAAAAATAATACAATTTTTACCTTCATATGAGACTTTAACCAATGGGTGTCTCCAATATGGCATCACTTTTTTTTTTAAATCGTTAAAAATAAAAATTTTCAAACAAAAAATCGCTAAAACGCCCTCATGTTTATATCTCGGAAACGGAGCGTCCAATCGAAAAAATAAGCAATTTTTGCTGGTTTTTAAGGGGTTTTCATAAAGTGGTCCAATTCGTATTGAAGAATTGTTTTTCGAAAAATCGCCAAAATAAGAAAATCGCTAAAATAAATTTACATATTTGCCACTCCCATTTTTTACCACCCATACAAAAAATGGACCATTGTCGGGTTGATTAATGGGGCATCTCACGTAATTCAAAACCTATGTTGTTGAAGTTTGTTACTAGTCAATGTATTGCCAGAAGCTCCTCTATAATAAAAACCTACCACTTGGCTACTACTACTATTTTACCTCCCATACAAATATTGGGCAATATATTCTCAAAAATACAACAGGTCCTAAGTACCTTGGGAATTGATAATATTTTGGCCAACATCAATCTGCAATTGAATATGGACGACTTTATCACGCGCATTCGGGTAACTGAAGGTTGGCCGGTTTCAAAAAAAAAGTAAACATTTTTGAATAGAACTTGGACCCTATGGATGACTAAGGGTGAGGGTATGTTTAAGTCGGTTCACCCGACTGAAATTTCTGAACTGGTTTTAAACACAGTACGCGAAGACGCCAAAGCGCCGGTCATGCAGCCGTCTAAGAAAATGTTGCCTATGGAGTGTTCCATGCACCTTATCAGCTGGATTCCCTCTAATCCCTCATCTTCATCCAATTCATTGGGACAGGGGATGCAGAGAAATGCTTTACAGATACCCACAACGTACCAAACGATCCAAATTTATCTACTGAATTTAGTCCCCACAACCAACTGAAATTCGGTTGAAGTATCCTCTAAGAGGTTGTGAGGTGTGTTACAGATGGGTGTGTTGCAGATGTCAGAGGTTTTTTTTCTTTGTACAGTCATGTCCTGTCCATTGTATTTCCTGTATGGCGGTAATCTTACATTCCAAGTACAAATCCGTAATTCGTGGTCCTAGGCGGAAGTCGTAGCTGCCTGGGGACATTCTTCAGCTATTGTCGAACTTAAATAAAAATTCAGAAGAAAACTAGAACAAGTTTATCCCAAGGATGAGATTAATGATGGAATTTCTGTTTTTTATTCAAACCTCGTTAAATTTCTAAAGATTTTTACGGAGTATCAGTATTACAATGTTTTCTCCATACAAAGTTATAACATTCTGATTAACACACAGTTCGATGTTCATCTTGGGTGTTGTTTTTGAGTGTAATTTTTGGTGGATACAAAAAAACCGTCTCGCATTTATAAACCTCGCAGCAACATTCCGTTAATTATTGCTACAAATCTCAAACGTAATTTCAGTTAAACGTTTCGTAATATAATAAATATTTACTTTCCATTTCAAATACAACAAATTGAACAAATTTCAAACTCACTTATTTCCACTATTAAATTTCAAACTCACTCACTTGCCAATTCCCCAAGTTGAATTAAACAAATGGCACAAATTTCAATTTCTTGCGAACGCACAGAGCTAAAATGTTGTAGAACATCGAGACCTCTCCACAAACGGAAACTTCATTTCTACACTTAACTACTGCCACTGACAAGAGACAACATTCCTTCTTTCCAAAGCATTTCAAAGAACTCTTACATACCTTTCGGTCTTTCTTAGTTTTGTTATCCTTTAAAAGATTGAGTTTATGTATTTCACTTTAAATTTTGTATAACTGTCCATTTCCATTTTCATTCCCTATTCCCTTTTTGCCGTTTCTATTACAGATGCTACATAACATTAGCTCAAGCTTTAACCTTGAGTATGGGTGGTGCACCTTGTGGTCCAGCTGGTACAGGCAAAACGGAAACTGTTAAGGATATGGGTAAAACATTAGCTAAATATGTGGTTGTATTTAATTGTTCCGATCAAATGGATTACAGGTTAGTAAAATATATACAAATGTATAAAAATGTGTGCGTACTCCTACACATACATATATGTTAGTGCCAAAGTGTTTTTCTTATGTAGTAGTAAATGAGTGCATATGCATGTTTTTGCAACATTGACAATAGATTAAACACACACACACACACAAATGGCACCACACAAACACATACATTTCTAATCCGTCTGGGTAACATTTTATATAGATTAATGCTGCAATCGAATATTCTGGCTTTAGAGAAATGTGCATGGAATCTTGAGGCTCCATTGATCTATACATGTCGATGATGCAAAAATATTGAGTAAAATTTATTATATAAAGATGTTTTAGTTTAAAATGCAAAAAAGAAGAGATGACAGTTTGTTGAACTACGCCTTAGATGGCTGAATATTGCGTCTGGCTATATTATACATCCTATCTATGTAGTCCACACGCTGAAGAAAATGAAGTTTTAGCATGACATGAACTTTGCGCTCTATTTAGAACAAAAATAGAGAATTTAATTAAAATCTCAACCAACATATAAAATTCCACATATGTATTTATAGGTAACAACATTATGTGGAACTGCATATATTTCCGTCGGCCGTCGTTGGTGCAATGGTTAGTGTGCGCGGCTCATGTACATGAGATCCTGGGTTCGAACCCTGCTCTTACCACCTTAAAATTTCTTTCGGCGGCGGTCACCTCGCATAGTGATGGCGACACTATCTAGTATTTAGCAATGAAAAAGCTTCTCAAAATACCGTCCGGAATCGGCGTAAAACTGTAGGTCCCAATCAGTGAGTGAAGACTGGAAAGCGCACAGCTCAGTGATTGTGAGAAGTTCTCCCCTGTCCCTTCATGGGATGTAATGAGAATTATTTATTTACATATATTTATTTATGCAGTATTGAGTTTTAATTAAAAACATTCCATACTATTGCACTATAGCGGAATTTTAAAAATAAATTTATATCAGAAAGACACGCGCCCCAATAACTACGATTGTGGTAACAATATTAGAACGAATATTTGCCTTGCACATATGTATATTAGAGTGTCTCGTTTTGGGAGTATACTTGTGGTCAAATCACATATTTTTTTGTAAGTGAGTTTAAAGTGTCTGGAAAATTCTTATGCATCATTTTTCTCCAGTTGGAATATCTATTATCTTTATCTATTTTTATATGGAATTTAGAATATAAATCTATTTTTCTCAAATAGATATTTGATGGTGACATTATGTATAATTTTGTGCCAATGCAAAAGTTGTTCGCTGCATTTGCTACAGTTTGTATTGTATTGTTTGCATAGTATAAATATATAAAAAGATGGTTTCCCATTACATTCCATGAAGGAATTGGGGAGAGCTTCTCACAACTAGTGAGTTGTGCGCTTTCTAATTTTATACTCGCAGATTAGGACCTACAGTTTTTACACCGATTCCGAACGGTATTTTGAGAAGCTTTTTCATTACTAAATACTCGTTAGTGTCGCCGTCACTATGCGAGGTGACCGCCGCCGAAATAAAATTAAGGTGGTCAGAGCAGGAATCGTACCACGACCTCATGTACAAGAGGCGCTCACAATAGGCTCAGTGAATAAAGGCCTAACGAACTAACGCCTAATTTTTCAAAATGAAAGAATGCCTAAACAAGAACGCCTAAGAAGAAAGTGAAAGAACGTCTAACTTTAAAAATGAAGGAAAGTCTAATTTTAAAAATGAAAGAAAGTCTAAATTGTTAGGGTTTCTTTCATTATGAATTAACACCTAATGAAAGAAAACCTAACAACTGGAATTTGGAATTGTTTTTATAATTTTAAAAACTAATAATTTTCCCTTTTACAGAATGTTTACAAGATAGTGTATGCATTTTGTAAAAGGGAAAATTAATACCATTATTTTAACATTTTGTAAAAGGGAACTTACCTTTCGTAACCATTGCTTTTCATAATAAATCATGAACAATCAAAAATGAATAAAACAATCAAAAATGAATAAAAATCACACTTTTAGCAAAATGAAAAATCGCCTAACATTAATGAAAGAAAGCCTAACAATCAAAAATGAATAAATATCTAATTAGGCGTTTTTTCATTTTTGATTGTTAGGCTTTCTTTCATTATGAAAAATCACCTAACAATTTTAATGAAGGAATGCCTAAAATATTAGACATTCTTTCATAATGAACAACCGCCTAATTCCTATATAATTTTTTGTTGCAATTTTTAGGCATTATTTCATTTTTTTTTTAGGCGTTAGTTCGTTAGGCCTTTATTCACTGAGCCCTCACAATACCCATTGCACCATCGACAGCTACATAGTAGTATAGTATAACTATGTGTAGCTAAATTCCAATTTATATAAAATATTGTCCAAGTTCCAGTGATACAAAAGATGTTCGCTGCACTTACACAAATTAGTTCTTTAGCTCCGTTTTAGAGTTTAGCTACAGATTTAAGTCACAAACAAGGTATAATCTGATCGAAACCAAATAAAGCACAAGTGCCCGTCTTGTAACACCATGATACAAATATGAACATAGATTATCCCGAAAATTCGATAATCTTTATAGGTGTAAATGCCACATAAATGACGTATGTTAATCCGAAGTCAATCGCGGATAAGGTAGTGATAACCTTCTTCTCTTTCTTTGCTTTATACAACACCTAATTTGAAATTAAATTGGCATTTCAGGTGGCAACTCCGTGCTTTGGTTTGTTTATTGTTTGTTGAGATTAAATATAAAAATAGAAAGAAAAAACCTTTTTTTACATTTTTTCACAGCTACAATTATATTTCGTAAATTAAAACACAATATTAAACAATAAGTGTGCTTTTTGACGCGGCTAAAGTTAATTATGGCTTAATATTCAATTTCCCACTTAAATTCCGACTTGAGCAATGACCCATGAATGAAACTATATAAAGGGTGTCTCAGTAAGACTGCACTTCTTCACTTTAAAGTAAAAACTCGTATTTTTTGAGATAGTTGTAATATTTTTATTGAACTGTAAAGAAGAGTTTTTGAGATAGTTGTGATCTGAGATAGTTGTGATTGTAAACAAGACATGTTCCGATTAAATATGGAATAAAATATCCGTCAAATTCGCCCCACGACTTTACTCTTTTCATGCAATTTTCCATGACTTTTTCACAAAGCTGTGGCTGTATCTCACCGACGACGCGTTGGATCTCGGATTTGAGCTCAGCAATTGTTTGTGGCTTACTCGCATAATCCCGAGATTTCACAAAATCGCAAAGAAAGAAATCGCACGGCGTTAATTCGCAGGATCTTGGTGGATAGTTGACATCAGAATATCTTGAGATAAGTTGTTCTGGAAGTCGTTGCTGCAATAAATCGATTGTTTCATGCGCGGTGGGGCAGGTGGCGCCGTCTTGCAGAAACCACATGTCATCCATTCACGAAGCCATTCAGATGGATATGGCTTCCTCGGAGCAAATGACTTTTTTTGGAAAATTGACATTGCCTTCACTTTGCTCCATTATCCATTGAACGAATCGCCGGCGCTTTCCATGGTCTGCAGGTTTGAGCTTCCGAGTACGCTGAATTTCGTTCGCATGAAGGTGGAGGTCTATTGACAAAATTCGCTGGATAGTGCTTCGTGAAATTTGAAGATGCCGAATTGATGTTTTCAGCTTTTCGGCGACACTCTCGTTTACAGCACCGATGTTTCAAGAGCCCGACCGGTACGTTGGCGCACAGGTGTCTTACTGTCCATAACCGACCCAGTTTTTGAAAATTTTTTGATCACTCTTCGAATGGTTGACACATTAGGTGCACTTTCTCGACCGAAAATTCTTCGAAGTTTGCGAGAGGTCTCAGCATAACTTTCCTAATTTTTGTAATAAGTTATCGCAATTTTAACGCGTTGGTATTCGTAAAACCCTCCAATTTTAATAATTGGAATAAATATATGTGACAGCTGCCAAATATCAGAGTTGTACACTAAATTTAAAAAGTGCAATCTTACTGCGACACCCTTCAACTGATAGTAAGGGCCATATTTAGTAAACCTGGGTAATCTCTTTTAGATCCGCAGCTTTTGTTTCGGATATAAAAGATTTTTAATACTCAAAGGATATGCAAGGTTGATCGATTTATTTCTGAACTTCAAGTAGTCCTATAATGCAAATGCCAGAATATACTCTATTCTTTTTAATAAAGTCTTCTGTTTTGATTTATTAGCATAAGTTATTTAAGCTTTCAAATCCTTTGCAGTATGCATTTTTACTATAGAGTGATTCAATAAGACCGCAGATTTTCTTTTATAAATAGAACACACCAAAATTTGTTGGCTTGATTTTATTTTACTTCATCATGTTTTTTAGCCTGTGGCAGTTTTGTTTGGAACACAATATCCATTAAATGTTTACCACGACTCCTCTGGCAGCACAGGATGAGTGTATCAAAATTTTCAATGGCTTTTTGGCAGTGTTCGGGCTGTGTATCATTTATAATACGTACACTCAGAAAAAAATTCGGTTGAGACAGTCGAATTAGCCGTAACCGAATATAGAGGTTGTCATAACCTCATTAGAGGTTCACACAACCTCATTACAGGTTGACACACGATTTTCCTTTTTCATGTCAGGATGAACGTTACCGTAACAGTTGCCGTCATCATTGATTTTCCTTTATCATGTCAGGATGAACGTTACCGTAACAGTTTCCGTCATCATTTTCGCAGTAGTTCGGGAAAGGTTCAATTGTTATGCACGACGCCGAGTTGAGGTTGTCGCAGCAGCAATAATTTCTTCGAATTTCTGCACCAAAGTGGTGATTGTTCTCTTCAGTAAGCACATTGTTGATGTTATTTCACCAGCTAGAGAGTATGTAGAATGAAGTCTATCCACAGTTCCACGGATGGCTTGTTCAGAGGGACGATTATATGCGCTCTAAAAATCAGGGCGTCAAGCAGCGCGAATTGATGACTGATTTCCAATGTAAATTTGAATACTTTGGTAGCATTGTTTAAGCATGAATATATTTAGGTCAGAGTATACTGATCATTAATGTCCAGCCCAGTAAGACAATTCGTTTGACAGCCAACTCTTTCGCAAATTCTATCTCAGCAGAAAAAAAACACACTTTATGTACGAACGAAAGTTCAGGGATCAATAATTATATCGTACGGTGTAAATAATTAAGGTTATGTTCCATATTGCGATTTGCTCAGAAGGAAAAGAAAAACAGTAGACACTCTAATCTACACAAACACGTAGAAATTTAAAATTTTCTTACGTCAACGTACGTGTGATAAAAAATTAATTCCTTACACGTTTTGTATTACAGAGGCTTGGGTCGTATCTATAAAGGCTTAGCTCAATCCGGTTCATGGGGCTGCTTCGATGAATTCAATCGCATTGAGTTGCCCGTTCTATCGGTGGCAGCGCAACAGGTTGCTGTGGTCTTAACCGCCAAGAAGGAGAAGAAGAAATCGTTCATATTCACAGATGGCGATACAATTGAAATGAATCCAGAATTTGGTATTTTCATAACGATGGTAAGTACAAGGAAAAGAGGAAAACCCACCGCCCCACCTCCACCAAGTAATTGATGGTAAACGTGGAAGTAATTTTAAGAATTGTAGTTAACTCCATTCAAGGGGAAAAGGGTATTTCAAATTCCTAGCGATTCCTTTGTTGTATTGCACATATTTTTCCGCAGACCACTTTAAATGTAATTTGCTGGTTAAATGTATGGTTGTGGAAAATGGGTCTGCCATTTCAACTGCGAAACCATTTGTATTCTGAAAAGTTTTTAATTATCCAATTTTTCTTCGCCCACATTAAATATTTGCCATCAAAATATTTTGTGTTGCAATAGACATAACAATAATACGAAATGATAAATGGATTCAAGTTTGACGTGTTTCTTCCCCAACATTGGCATCTAACAATTATGTATACGTTAACATAATAAACTAAAATCATTTAAAATGCGCCAAAATCCTCTTTCAAGGATGATAAATTAAATTTGTATTGACTTTAATGTACAATTCAATATACGGGCAATTTAAGTCATCGTACCCTATACACACTATGGATATGATGAGCACTGTCACAGCATTCGTAGGGCAGTGGATACTAGAATGTTTAGCACAAAAACCATCATCTGATTTTCTTTCGCTTTTATTTTTGTTTAAAGTGAAATCTCAATTGGATGTTAACTGATTATTATTAACAATTATTGCGCGTTCTTCATGCGTATAGCGAGTCATTTTTATAAACTACAAATTTCGCACGTGTCTACTTTACGAATCCAACCTAATCCAACCTGTCATCGACGCCATTTACAAAAATGGCAACACTTGCCAATAGGTTGATACTTACACATGCAAACATAACGTTGTTGTAACTTATCGAAAATATAATATACTTGTGTCTAAACACATTGTGTTTGCTACTCAATGATATATGTTGGAGACACAATGATTTATAGGTTATAATATATGTTTTTGTGACCCAAATGTGGCTTCGATTGTTGAACACTCGTGAAAACAATAACGTGACAGGCAACAAAGAACCAAACACGCAGAAGATCTTCAATTCATGAACGCAATACTTGCAAATACAGTGATGTTCAAAATAATAGCCCATTTTTATTTATTTAATAATTTTGAAATACAATTAAGCTATTAAAAATGTTAGTACATATTTTAAATATAAATTAAAAATGCTTGTTTCAAATTTAAATATTTCACTTCATTGCGATTTTATTCAACAAAAATTTAAAAACAATCTATTTTATCCTATTTATTTCAAAATCCTACAAAAAAAAACAATTATTTTTAAACAAATCATTTATTTCCTTAATAAGTATGAACATATAATATACTAATATCCTGAATGTCCACCATTAATATCTAAAACTGCACGGATCCTTCTGGATATTGACTCCATTAAATGTTGACATTTTTCAAGGGGAATTGTCTCCCAACTATATTTTGCTGCTTCCCAAACTTGGTTTTTGTTTGTGAAAATCTTCACACTTAAGCTTCTTTTCAGTTCCATCCACATATTCTCAATCGGGTTGATATCGGGAGACTGTGAAGGCCATTCCAAGATGGAAACTTCATGTTCACTCAGCCATGATTTGACTAATTTTGAAGAGTGCTTTGGATCATTATCCTGTTGGAAGCGCCAATCAGTTGGCATGTGAATCTTTGCATAGGGGAGCATCACATCTTTCAAAATATCACAATAAATTTCTTTGTTCATAGTTTCTGTGATTAGGTGTAACGGTCCAACACAATGCCACGTAAAAGCACCCCAGACCATAACACCGCCGCCTCCGTGCTTCGCGTTTTTTTTATACCCTCCACTGTAAGTGATAGAGGGTATATACCAGTTTGTCATTCTGATTGTAACATATAGAAATAAGGCTTTGCGACCCCATAAAGTAAATATATTCGTGATCCTTATAACAACCGGAGTCGATATAGCCATGTCCGTCTGTCCGTCTGTTGAAAACATTCTCACGACTTCAATCGGCGATAACGCGGTTTGGTTTTTGGTCAGAATGTTCCTCGTATTCCTGAGCAGGTTGGTATTGAAAATCAGCGAAATTGGTCCATTGGAAAAAATTTTATGATTGGAAACGTAAACAAACTCATGAAATTTTCACATTAATTTTTGTAGTTTTATACTAAACTACTCCTTTTGCCGTGTGGTGAATTTCCATGTTGAAAATCTTTGTTGTTCTTTATAATAGGTAAGTACTTTAGAATGTTTGGATCTACTTTCATGTGTTCATACATTTATATGAATTTTGTCACACTTCGTCTAAGGTCGCTGTGGCCTGATGGGTAAAGGGTTGCGCGTTGGAGTCTGCTTTTTAAGCTTATTTTTATTTTTTTTAAAAAGTACATTTTCTTAAAAAAGGTCCTTTTTAAAATTTAATATTTTGCTGGTTAACACTAAGGTGGAGGGTATCAAAGATTCGGCACAGCCGAATTTAACACTTTTACTTGTTTTGTCTTCGGACGTTGCGCTGACAATCAGACCCAAATAAATTAATTTTTGTCTCATCGTTCCATAATATGTCCTTGAAATCATCACTGCTTTTGTTGTTGAATTTGGTAGCAAATTTAATGCGAGCTTTTTTGTTTTTGTTACTTAGCAGTGGAACCTTTCGGGCTACTCCGGCTGGCAAACTATTTTCTAACAATCTGCGGCGTACTGTTACAGTACTGCCTTCATTATTTATTTCTACAGAAATAGTTTTTGATGACATAAATGGGTTCTTTTTTTGCCAATAACACAATACGGGAATCTGTGGTTGAGCTGCTTTGTCGCGGCCTACCCCGAGTTTCAGTAAATGGTTTCCATTTTAATGCATTTCTAACAAATTTTTCAGATCTTCCAAGTGCACTAGCAATGAAACCCAGAGTTTTGCCCCCACTTCGTAGTTATTTAGCAACTCGACTTTCCTCAGCAGTGCAACGTACATTTCGGCCCATCTTTAACAACAACAAACATTAAATGTGTTTTGAAAGAATTGTATTTTATTACATCCTATTAGTAATTTAGAACATAATACAAAAACACGGAATCAATTTCGACATCTAAAAAAGTTATATGAAAAAGGGCTATTATTTTGAACAAGTGACAATTGCACTTTATTTTTATTTTTAGCTTAACGTACAAATGATTTCGAATAAATTCCAAAATACAACGAGAATTATTTGTGAAGACTATAACAAATCTAACGGTACACAAGAGAGAAAGAGAGGTTCCCTTTACATGAGTTAAGAGTGATCACAAAACTTTATCTTTGTAACGGGCAGCAGTGTATGTATATACATGGTTCCCACAATATGTTGCTGGGACCGTTTTTTTTTCAGTGTGCATTACCCCTCCTTGTATAAACGGAAAGATCTGAATCTACTAATTTCTTTAAAACATATGGTGACCCTATGAAATGGGTGCACATTAGAATAAGAAAATAACATGATGTTGTCATATGACCACTTACGGGGGCGGTCCCAAAACTAGCAGCCCTAGCAAAGAAGACCCAAAAAAGGTGGGACAAATGTTCCTTATTTTTCAACATAATCTCCATTTAGCGCGATATTCAATAGCTTCGATACCCTGTTTATAGTAAGAACTGTCAAACTCCTTAAAATATCCATCAACCGCAGACTCCGCCTTTTCATTGTTGGCAAATCTTTTGCCAACGAGGGATTTTTTCAAGTTTTGAAATAGAAAATAGTCCGAGGCAGCTAAATCTGGCGAATAGGATTCGTGATCAAGCAATTCGAACTTTAATTCATATATTTTGACCATCGCAATAGTGGATGTGTGTTATCTTACTGAAACAACACTTTATTTCACAATTTCCTTCGAAATGAGCAAGGAGCTGCCGTTACGGTGAATGACCAGCGCTATCGAGCCATGTTGACTGCATTTTTGTTTCCAGAAATTAATCAGCTAATCACCAACGTCATTTGGTTCCAACAAGACAGATCAACTTGCCATACCCTCAGGGTAATGAGGAGTATAATGGGTAGTTGCCCATTGCGATAGGTAATGAGTTACCCAGTTTAATAGGTTACCCAGGGTAACCCAATGCCATTTTTGATTGAAAATGTGAAAAAATTTATAAGAAAAAGTCTATATCTCGAAAATGGAGCGTTAAATGTATAAAAAGGAACTAATTTTTGAGGGTTTCTAAGGGGTTTTCATAAAGTTGTCCAATTCGTAGACATCCATCCATTTATACCTCCATTGGTTAAAGCCTCCAATTTTAGTTTGTGGGGATTTAAAAAAAATTGATACCATATTGAAGACATCCATTGGTTAAAGCCTCCTGTGGAGGTAAACAATTTATTATTATTGCGATAGGTCACACCGTTTCCGAGTTATAGCCATTTTTGTATCTTATTTTGTAGATTTTTTGAAAAAATTTCTTCCATACGAATTGGATCACGTTTTAAAAAATCCCTTAGAAATCCATAAAATTGGTTATTTTTTCGATTGGACGCTGCGTTTCTGAAATATAGCCCTGAGGATGTTTTACGATTTCTTATTAAAAATTTTTTTAATTTTTTTCCAAAAAAGAAAGTGAAGACATCCCTCATATTGAACTCATCCAGCCATTGGTTAGAGCATTCGTAGGAGGTAAACAAGTATTTATTTTTGCGATTGGATGCACCATTTCCGAGTTATACTCACTTTTCTATTTTATCGAGTTTCTTATTTTCCCAATTTTTTGAAAAAAAAATTCTTTCATACGAATTGGACCACATGTTGTCGATGGGACTTTTCTTTGGCGAGATATAGACATGAGCGCGTTTTAGCGATTTTTTATTCAAAAAATTTTAGTTTTAGCGAGTTTTATAAGAAAAGTGATGCCATATTGAAGGCATCCATTGGTTAAAGCCTCTTATTTCCGAGTTATAGCCACTTTTTTTTTTTGTGATTTTCTTATCTTGGCGATTTTTTGAAAAAAATTCTTTCATTTTCCGATTTTTTATTCAAAAAATTTTAGTTTTAGCGATTTTTAAAAAAAAGTGATGCCATATTGAAGACATCCATTTGTTAAAGCCTTCGTTGGAGTTAAACAATTTCTTGTTTTTGCGATTGGGCGCACCGTTTCTGAGTTATAGCCACTTTTTTATTTTAGCGATTTCCATATTTCGGCGATTTAAAAAAAAAAAAAATTCTTCCATACGATTTGGAGCAATGTATGAAAAACCCTTAGAAAACCTCAAAATTGGTTAACTTTTCGACTGGGCTCTCCGTTTCCAAGATAGAGATTTTATTTCTAATTTTTCCACATTTCCGATCAAAAATGGAGATGGCTTACCCTCGGTAACCCATTACCCATCGTCGTGGGGTATGGGTAATCATGGTGGGTAATTCTCCATTGTTGTGGGTAGCTCCATTATTTTCCCCATTACCCTGAGGATAATCGTGATGGGTAATTCCCCATTGTCGTGGGTAACTGCCCATTATATTCCCCATTACCCCGAGGGTAATCGTGATGGGTAAATCCCCATTGTCGTGGGTAACTACCCATTATTTTCAACATTAACCTGTGGGTAATGGGTAATTCCCCATTGTGGCCGTCGGTGGTGCAATGGTAGTGTGCGCGGCTATTGTGGATGAGAACGTGGGTTCGATCCCTGCTCTGAACACCTTACATGTCTGCTCTCGTCACCTTACAGTGACGGCAGTCACCTCGCTTAGTGACGGCGACACTATTGAGTATTTAGCTATGAAAAAGCTTCTCCAAATACCGTTCGGAACCGATATGAAACTGTAGGTTCCAATCAGTGAGTGCAAAACTAGAACGCGCACAGTTCACTGGTTGTGAGATGGTCTCCCTAATCCCTACATGGGATGTAACGGGAAACCATTTTTTTTTATTTAATTCCCCATTGTCGTGGGTAGCTACCCATTATTTTCCCCATACCCTGTGGGTAATAGGTAAACGTTTGCTACCCAATCCCCACGGCAATAATAAAGGGTTACCCAGGGTAACCCAGGATAACCTATTAGCCACGAAATACGAACCCTAACACATACTATACAATAATGTGTAATAATATTTAAATTTTTAATTAACATTGTGGAGATTAATTCATCAAAGTTTTCATATTTTTTTGAGTGCAGTATAAAGTATTTTGCCATCGATTCTCATCATTATCTATCGTGGTTATACAGCTGTTAAATAGAGAATAATTTGTTATTTATATCCTTGCAAATAAGTTGTTTCACTTCAGGTGCTGTCCAATTAAATTTATATGTATCCTTGTAAAAATGTTTCCTTTAACTGAAATTTAAAACTTTTCCCTCCTTGTACTCTTGTACTTTAGATTATATTTCGTTTCACGCGAACGTTCTTAATTGACCTTTATACGTAACAAAAAAGCGACAAAATTGTTCAAAGTTTAATTCAATTTTCATAAAGAAGGCATTTTTTATTTAGTCAATTAATCACTTCATTATCTACACTTTACTGCTTGTTAAATAGTCCTTAGAGATACTGTATCGTTCATAAGGTGCTGACTGGGCTTTGGGTCAAGTTTGTACAACAGAGGTCTTTAGGGCGTATAATTTATAAAGTGCTCCCACCCCCCTGTTGGCATAAACCACAATCGACACCTTTACCGACGACCATTAAGGCCGAAGTTATGGAAATCAAATACCCTATTCCAGCCACCCACTCACTCATTAAGAAGCGAGCGCTTGTTGTCGCCAGCGTTTTGAGTTTTGTGTAAACTTCTTCAGTTTAGTTTAGAAACATATTTATCTTTGGAATTCGGTGAAAATGCGTTGTTGCTGATGCTGATGCTGGTGCTACCGTTGTTCAAGGTTCAAAGTGTGAGTGAAATAAGGGAAAGCAACAACAACTTCTTATTTGATTAGATGACACAAATGATGGAGCAGTTTTCCATCATCCTAGTTGTGGCCTCAGTTGTCTACTTAAATATTCATAATTTTTTGTGTTTTTTAAGTCAACAGTTTTCACTTATTTTTTATTCGTTTCAGAATTTGGGGTGTGAATTTTTAAAGTTGCAAAGTTTGAACTGAAACAATAATTCACACAACAGTTTCGCTGATTTACGATGAAGAATCAAAATAAAATATGAAAACAATTTAATTTGTCTTAGAGTCGCCATTGTAGTCTAATTAAGAGGCATTATGTCTAATACTATAGTAATGAATATTAAGGCCGTTTGATTTTATTTTTTTGAGACATTTAAAAAGATTTAGTTATTCGTTTTCTAATTAATGGCAACTCTGTATACAAATGTGTGAAAATAATGAGGGTCCTTCATTAACATTAGCCTGTTGCCAAAAGAATTATATACATTTTTGAATAATTGGAATTTTCGAAAGAATAGTAACCACTATTATAAAATTAATATATAAACAATATAAAATTATTGGGATGGATCTTCAATCGTTAATATACGGTCTTTATATGCAATTTACATAAGCGAATTGTACACACATGGAAAGGATTGGTTGGAAATCAATTCAGGCATTGGAAATTCCATGACAAAGTCAATATTTTGATTGGAGTTTTTAAGTCATGGAAATATAACCATATAAGACCACAACTACGTGATAAAAGACAAAAAAAAAGATCCGTGTCTCCCAGTTTTGCCCAAAGTCATGCACTTTTTTATTATGGGCCCCCAAAAATTTGTGGCCTCGGTGTCATTCTTGCAAAAAAGTGATCATTTTGTCAGGCTCATATCTTGCAACTAGTTGGGAATTTTGATTTACTCTCTGAGGGAGAGTTTTAGCTCTCATCATAAAGAACAAAAATTGTGAACATTACTTATGGAAAAACAATAAAGTATATAAATATCATCCACCGAAAAAAAAAATTAGATGAATACATGTTCACATTTTACGTCGTATAGACCCAGAATTTGATATGCTTTGGACAAAAACAACAGTTGGCATATATTTTTCTACACGAAATCAAAAGAAGGTCATTACAGTCCAGGTATATTTTACTGTTATCGACTAGACGAATATGCTCAGTTGATATGTCACACCACACAGGTTTCTGAATCGCATGTATTGTTTTAATTTACAAGTATTACCATAAACTGAGGTGAACTCAGACTTTTAAACAAAATCATTGAATCCGACGCCACTATTGACGCCTTCAAAAACATGTAAAAAATTGTGGGCACTTTTCTAGAGAAACTATTATTGTGGATGACACAAATTAACTTAAACATACATATGATATTTTAAAATTATAACTGTTTGTACACTCCGGTACACTTATTTAAAGGCACTAAAAATTCCACATTGCAGAATTTTAAAATGGGAATGGAAGCTAGACATCTTGAGATATAAATATAAAATCATGACAATAGTGGTTTCTTAACTAAAGAACTTTTTTTGAGCAATTTATAAGAAAAAGTCCAAAAATGTGCTATATTCTTGCTTCACTTGAATAAAGGCACTTTAACTAATTTTAGTGAAAAACAGTTTTTCTTGTTTTTTTAATTTATTTTACTTTAATTTATTTTACTATTAGTAATGGGTACAACCCCCTTTGTTTTTAATAACTTCAAATATACGGGTTTTCATTGAGAGATGAAGAGAATTTATGTAATCCAACGAAATTTGATTCCAAGCATCCTTAATGGCCTGAATTAGTGACTGCTTGTCATCAAATTGTCTACCTCCTTCAAAGAGATAACCAACCACCGACATTTTCGATAATGTTTAGATCTGGCGAATAGGGCGACCAGTCAAGAATATTAACATGTTGGCTTGCAATGAACTCCTTTACTACTCTGGCATTGTGTTTAGGGGCATTATCCTGTTGCAATATCCAAGATATGGGACCAAATAGTTCACTGAACTTCGGAAAAGCCGATTCAAATAACATGTTATAGCTTGCACCACTCAATTTTGCACTTTGAAATTCAAGATCGATGGTGCCATATTATGTAATAGCACCCCACACCATAACGTCACCCTCTCGGCTGTAATGTCGGTTCAAAAAACGCTTTTCGTTGCGCAGATCATCGAAATAATAGTTGGTAGCCATCAGGCCCATCCAAATTAAACTTCTTCTCATCCGTAAATACAACGATTCTCCAGTCATTTACAAGACCTCTTGGCTGCACATCCCATACCATGTAGTCTCTTGCGATTTGACGGCGATTTTCCTTACGAGGAGCATTAAGTGGCGGCTTTTTTTGTAATTTCAGGTATTTAAGATACTCATGACTTGCTCGTTTCCACTCCAGCTTGGGCTCTTATTTTTGACAAGGATAAGGCAGAATTAGAAGCAATTCTGATGATTTTTCTTTTCTCATACGTAGATGAAGACAATGAAACCCTTTCTTTAAAATTGTTTCCATACCCCTCGGGATCTTTGAATTAATTGTCGACAACTGTTGGGCCCCGTCCAATTTTTTTAGCTATTGCGCGGTTAGAATATCCTTCAGATAGATTTAAAATTTTTTGTTTTGCCATTTTGAATCGTAAAAGGATTAAGACGTAATAAATTGTAATAAACAAAAGCTCCCTACAAAAAATCATCAATTACTTTAAAAATAATAAAGTGCCTTATTCAAATGAACCAAAAAATAGCACATTTTTGGTATTTTTTTATAAATTGCTCCAAAAAAGTGCTTTAGTTATGAAACCACTATTGTCATGATTAGTTTTATATCTCAAGATGTCTAGCTTCCATTTGCATTTTAAAATTCTACAATCGGTTACAAATTGCAAAAGATACAGGCTGCTGAATGTGGAATTTTTAGTGCCTTTAAATATGTGAACCGGACTGTATATGGTTACAAACAGAGTTCGTGTTTACCCCCCATGTGTAACCCAAAAAGCACATGGGGTATAGGGAAAATAATGCGTAGCTACTCTGCACGATTATCCGTTACACATGGGGAATGGGTAAGCGGTCTTTACCCATGGCTATGGGTTATCCAGGCTAACCCAACCCCATTTTTGATCGAAAATGTAAAAAATTTAGGAAAAATTGTGAATATATGTGTATTTCATAAAGTGGTCCAATCGTATGGAAGAATTTTTTTTCAAAAAATTGTCAAAATAAGAAAATCTTTAAAATAAAAAATTGCTATAACTCGGAAACGGTGCGTCCAATCTCAAAAAAAAAATAAGCTTCTTGCCCCCAACGAAGGGTGTAACCAATGGATGTCTCACCTTTTTTTGAAACTCGCTAAAACTAAAAGTTTTCGATTAAAATATCGATTTAACGCCATTATGTCTATATTTCAAAAAACGTAAGAATCGAAAAATAACTAATTGTTTCGGATTTCTAAGGGTATTTCATAAAGTGGTTCAATTCTTATGGACACTTTATTTAAAAAACACATTTTTTTAGAATTAGAAAATCGGTAAAATTAAGAAAAAAATTGCTATAACTCGGAAACTGTGAGTCCAAATGCAAAAATAATAAATTTTTTACCCCCGTCGGAAACTTTAACCAACGGACTCCTTTCATAAAAATATCCATATCAGGGACCTTACAAAACGAAGATAACATCTTTCGCCAACCAGTTCGATCTTTTGCTTTATTTCTCCAGTTGGCAATACCAGTGTACGCTGGGATTCGTCAACCTGATCCCTCCAGCGGAGTTTTGGTCTTCCTATTTTTCGTCTTCATTCGAGTTCGGTTTCGAAACCCCTTCGTGCTGGTCCGTCTTCATCCATTCTACTTACATGGCCTAGCCAGCGCAATCGCGTTATCTCGATCCATTTAACCATGTCAATGTCGGGATATAGCCCATATAGCTCATATTGTTTATACTTTTTTCTAATTCGCAGAAGCGCTTGAGAGCGCTATTCTTATTATATATATATTCTACCTTTCTTTATTGCATATAAGAGGCGGGAAACAGTGTAGAGCTTCTAAAAACGCCAACTGCTTCCAAATTCTCAATATTTTTTGCTGGGTTATATTATTTCAAATTTTTGATTTCAAAGGTGTGCGTTTATTTAACCTCAATTTTAGCACATCTTAATTTATCACCCAACATTTAAAAATAAATTAGGTGTTTGATTTAAAAATAAAACAGTGATTTAACACCTTTGCATTTTCATATTCATGAAATCGAAAATGATACCTACAACAACAACAAAATTTCTTCGAAATTTATTGGCAATTATCAGCAAAGTGTAACACGTTTTTTATGAGCCTTAGTGATATCAATTTTTGCAAATTTGTTGGTGGCATTCAATTCTGACATTTCATATTCAAAGTGTTTACGCACGCAGCGCGATTCCTATGGAAGTGTAACCTGGTGTTGCTCTCTTTTACTGCTTCTTGCAGTTGCCACATTTTGGTTGGCGGGGAAAACATCAAGCACATGTCGACGCTGAACATACAACGTGTTATGCAAATATGTTCATTAATATTTGAATATTTATTTCCTTTCCTTTCGTTTGTTTTCTTTCCTTGCGTCTCAGAAGGTAGAACAAAAATGTAAATACTCGAAAAGGCGTTGAAAACCAAAGCAGGAATTGGCCTATTTACTCAGGCTTGGAATACGAAACACTTTGCTTGTTATGGTTTCAAAGTAAACGTATTTTCCCGTACACTTTTAAAATGAATCACGTTCCAATGAGGGGATTACCTAAGTGGAATTCAATTGGGGTTGCATGCCTAATATGAAATGTAAACCGAAAATATTTGTACAATCTATAGAAAGGTGTGCTGGGAAATCAGGAGGGGGGGAAATTGTGGTCTTTTGCCAAATGTTTCAGAATTCCACTGGAGGCGTAATTCCTGACCTTGAAATTTATAAAGATTTGGAATGCGCTATATGTTTAACCACAACGCGTAGGGGTAGTTATCGAAAAAAAATGGAAATAATTCAGCAGTTTCCAAACGGTTGGTCCGATCAAGGTCTAATTTCACACAAGCATAGCTGAGGTATTATGCTAGGGACAATTGCATATTGGAACGTCATAGACCTCTCTGATAATGCACAGTGTGAGCTCAAATTTTATTACGTATATGAAATGAACCCAGGAATACGTATATGAAATGAACCCAGGAATACGCTGGCGAAATTTGTCCAGTCGTGACTGAACCACCCTGTATATCATTTAATACGAATAATTTAACGCGCAGATGTATCCGTATTAGACCCTTACTATATTTGAACGGAATTGTTTTATCTACTTGAGGCGATAGATCCGTGCCCGTCCTTTTTCTCCTTGGGGAGCGCAAATCTGCCAAATAGACTATGAACAAGTTCATCATGTGAGATTCAGAACAGTTCTACCGCCGCAATAAAATTTTGTCAGGGATTAAAATTTTTTCCAAACTGAGCTTGTGATCAAAAGTGGGCGTTTTGACCATTCACCTTCTGGTACCTCCCATAAAAATTAACATATTTACTATAAAGTCATGCATCTTCTGGTATATGTATATTGCTATAGCTTCAACTCAGACTTTGGTAAAC
Organism: Phaonia tiefii; assembly: GCA_963931995.1. Classification (NCBI taxonomy): domain Eukaryota; kingdom Metazoa; phylum Arthropoda; class Insecta; order Diptera; family Muscidae; genus Phaonia; species Phaonia tiefii. The sequence continues at coordinate 361,511,850 of OZ008367.1, forward strand.
AATCTATAAATATCTACTTAACTGGAGAAAATTGACAAGCTTGCCACGCCCATTCTGGTACCTCCCATACAAAACGTGTATAGTCGTCCAGGTTGACAATACGATAACTTGCGGAAATTAATGAAATTAAATATTGGGGTTCATTTCGTCAAACGCCAATCAATCACAATAAAAGCCACACATGCATTTTTGTATCTCCCATACAAAAGTTGTGGCTGGTTGTTCAACAAGACAAATAAGGTTTCCTGTTACATCCCATGAAGCGATTGGGGAGAGCTTCTCACAACCTAGTTCTATACTCACTGATTGGAATGTACACTTTTAAACCGGTTACGGACGGTATTTTTATAAGCTTTTTCATGGCTAAATACCCGCTAGTGTCGCCGTCACTAAGATAGGTGACCGCCGCCGAAATTAATGTATGGTGGTTAGATCGGGTATCGCACCCGCGTTCTCATGTATAAGAGCGGCGCACACTACCATTACACCACCGACGTCCGCAAGACTTGTATGGGAAATGAGTGGTTATCAGAGTTCGTATTTACCCCCCCCCCCCCCCCACCACATCTATAACCCATACACATCACCGTGGGTAATATGTAATGAACGTTTACCCATTACCCACAGGGTATGGGGAAATTAATGGGTATCTACCCACGACAATGGGGAATTAGCTATCACGATTATCCATTACCCACAGGGTAATGGGGAAAATAATGGGTAGTTACCCTCGATAATGGACTACACTACTCTTGGGGAATGGATGAACGGCCGTGGGTAATGGGTTACCCAAGGGCAACACATACCTATTGTCGATCGAAAATATGCAAAAATCTAATCGTCCAATCGAAAAAATAAGTAATTTTTCCGGGCATCTAACGGTTTTTCATAAATGGTGCGTCCAATGCGTATGGAAGAATTTTTGTTCAAAAAATCGGTAAAATAAAGAAAATAGCTATAACTCGAAAATGATACGTCCAATCGCAAATCTAATAAATTGTTTATCTTCATAGGAGGCTTTAATCAATGGATGTCTTTAATAAGGCATAAGTTAGCGATTTTTTTCCGATTTCTTATTCGAAAATTTTAGATTTTGCGTTTTTTTATAAGAAAAGTAGTGATGCCGTATTAAAGACATCCAATGCATACAGCCTCCTATCGGGTTAAAACATGTATTATTTTTGGACGCACCGTTTCTGAGTTATATCCATTTTTTATTTTAGCAATTTTCTAAATTTGGTAATCGTGATGGGTAATTTCCCATTGTCGTGTTGTCGTGGGTAGCTACCAATTATTTTCTCCATACCCTGTGGGTAATGGGTAAATGTTCATAACATATTCACCACGGCGATGTGTATGGGTTACACATGGGGGGGGGGGGGGGGGGGGGGTAATACCTATGGCTATGGGTAGTAGATGAATGCCGCTTACCCATTCTCCATAATCATGATAGGTAATTCCCTATCATCGTGGGTAACTACCCATTATTTTCCCCATTACCCTGAGGGTAATGGGTAGTCGATATAGGTAATTCTGTATTGTCATGAGTAACTACCCATTATTTTCCCCATTATCCTGAGGGTAATGGGTAGTCGACATAGGTAATTCTGTATTGTCATGAGTAACTACCCATTATTTTCCCCATTACCCTGTGGATAAGGGTAATCGTGATGGGTAATTCCCAATTATCGTGGGTAGTTACCTATTGCCTATTTTGGTAATGGGTAAACGATCGCTACGCATTCCCCACGGCAATAATAATGGGTTACCTAAGGTAGCTCATTACCCATGAAATTCGAACCCTGTTTGTTATACCCCTCCCTTTCTGGTACCTCCCAAAACAAACTTGGTCGGCTATCACGATATCTCCCTGACATCGGCTGACACGATATGTCCCTTAAACCAAAACCGATCTGAGATGAATTTGGTACTGGGCAATATTTTGTCAAAACCTACTGTCTAGTTACAAATTAACAACTTCGCTATGCCATTTTTTGTACCTCCCATACAAGTGTTTTTGCGCAATGCTACTCTGTTTTTGTCACGAATGGGCGAATATAAACCTTTTTTTAATGGACCTCACAATTGATGAATTAGGGTGACAACGGCAATCATTAATTAACGAATTTTTATTTATTCGAAACTTTATAACTAACGAGTGAATACGAAGCGAGCAACGACATACTAACTTTTGATGAACAGCTGTTGTTTGTATAACAACAATTAGGACTATGAGGGTTGCATGTGAATATAATAGACATGTTCATCTTATAGTTGGACAGTAGCTACAATACAGTTATGAATCAAACTTTGACTAACGAGTGATTAAACGTAAGAAATATTCTAGTTAGACACTGGTTCTATGGAGCGTACTAGTGACAGATTTTCGTTATAAATTGGAGGCTTAATTTCTTAGATATTTAGGGTCAATTCCACAGTTGGTCATTTTCCACTTACGTTTACAGTAAATGCTTAATGTTTGTCATGTAAATGTAATTTAGTATGAATACTTTCTGAAAGCTTTGACCTTTTAAATGACGATTGGGAGACCCGTAGGTCGAATTACACAGAAAATTGTCATATTAAATGACATTCAAATGTCAAACAGCGGTCATTCAAAGTTAATTTGTAGTATGAGCTACTGTGAAACTGGATCTTAGTTTCTTCAAAATAATTTTGTTAAATAAAACAAATTTTAGCTTTTATGATTTATTTCGTTCGTAATCTTCGTGTTTTCAAGGGCTATTGTCTTCAACAGAGGGCTATTGTCTCCTCTAGATAATAACTTTCTGAACTTATTGTGAAGCCGGTGGTGCAATTGTTAGTGTGAGCGGCTCTTGTACATGAGATTATGGGATGGATCTCTGCTGTGATCACCCTACATTTCTTTCGACTACGCCCACCTCGCTCACTGACGATAACAAAATCGAGTAACTTGCAATGAAAACTCTTCTCAAGAAACCATTCGGAATTGAAGTAAAACTGTAGGTCCCAATCAGCGAGTGTAAAACTAGATAGCGCACAGCCTACGCTGAAAAAAATCTTTACTTCAAATCGATGATAATTGTTCATCAATTGTTCTTCATTGAATTGGTGAAATTTGTTTCAATTTGAAGATGCGTGCGTTCTTCACCCTTTTCAGCTTCATTAAATTGATGATCTTTTTACATCAATCTTCATCAATGGAATTTGGAATAAATATGGACGTGTAGTATTGGAAAAATAAAGAGAAAAAGAAAAAAGTAGTACAAAATTGCAAATAAATATATAATACCAAATAGTGCAATGGACACAAAATGTTAACCACGCCATGAGAATTCTTTTCGTGGTCTTATTCCCAGTTCTTGTGGATTTTTACGATGAAAAATAGACCAAAGACTTTGGCTACTCATTAACAAACACTTTACATCAAAAGTATTACCTATTTACATAAAATTGATGACAAACTTACATCAATTTGAAGACAACTTTACATCTAACTGACGAAAAATATACAACAAATTGATGAACAATTTACATCAAAATTTTTTTTGGTGAGAAATTTACTTCAACTTGATGATAAATTTGAGGAAAAATTTACATCAACTTGATGTAACACTGTCGTTGAATCAACATAAAATATGGATGAAAGATAGATGAAATGTTCTTCATCAATTTAATGAAATGTGTCGTAGGTTTTAAAATGAGGAAATGTTTCATCAAATTGATGAAGGAATTCATAACATTGATGAAGCTTTATCTTTCAGTGTACTGATTGAGGGAAGCTCTCCCCCGTATTTTCATGGGATGTAATGGGAAACTATTAATATATTTATTTTTAATTCTCGGTTTGAATTGTTGAAGCCAATGTTTTCGTATTATATCTTAAACAAAAATAAACTACTTCGGATTTTGATTTGATACAGCCTAATAAAAATATCATGATTCAAGGATATTATCGATTGCGTGGAAATATAAAATAATTTGTAGCCTTTCAGAGAAGCACAACCACAAGCACAGACAATTGAATAAATTTAAATATATTTTTACCTCGTTCCCAGAATCCTGGCTATGCCGGCCGCAAAGAATTGCCCGAGAATTTAAAAATTCAATTCCGCACTGTCGCCATGATGGTACCCGATCGTCAGATCATTATCAGAGTTAAATTGGCCTCATGCGGTTTTCTAGAGAATATAACATTGGCCCGAAAATTCTACACGCTGTACAAACTGTGCGAAGAACAGCTGACCAAACAGGTGCATTATGATTTTGGTCTTCGCAATATATTGTCCGTTCTCAGAACACTGGGTGCTTCGAAGCGAAGGAACTCAAAGGATAGCGAGAGTACGATTGTGATGCGAGTCCTACGCGATATGAATCTCTCCAAACTGATTGATGACGATGAGCCGCTGTTCATATCGCTGGTATCGGATTTGTTTCCCAATCAGGTGAAAATTGATATTATTTGTAATTGTCATGTGGTTGTTATTGTAATCCTTGTCGATTCTTTGTAGACCCTCGAAAAGACCAATTACCCCGAATTGGAGGCTGCCATAGCTCAGCAGACAGAGGAAGCAAATTTGGTCTACCATCCTCCGTGGGTTCTAAAGCTTATTCAATTGTACGAAACCCAAACTGTCCGTCATGGCATTATGACGTTGGGTCCCAGTGGTGCTGGCAAGTCCACTTGCATACACACCTTAATGAAAGCCCTCACCCAAATGGGCGATTTTCATCGCGAGATGCGCATGAATCCCAAGGCTATAACAGCTGCTCAAATGTTTGGTCGTTTGGATGTGGCTACCAATGATTGGACTGATGGCATTTTCTCAGCCTTGTGGCGTAAGACTCTGAAAGTGAAGAGCGGCGAACATGTTTGGTTAGTCTTAGATGGTCCTGTGGATAGTATTTGGATTGAAAATCTGAATTCTGTACTGGATGACAACAAGACCTTGACACTGGCCAATGGTGATCGTTTGACAATGGCACCCACTGTGAAGATTATCTTTGAGCCTCACAATATCGATAATGCATCGCCAGCTACTGTTTCCAGGAACGGCATGGTGTATATGAGTTCATCGGGTTTGGATTCTAAGCCAAGTATGTTGTAAATCCCAATTGTATGCGTGTCAATATAATGATGTGTATATTTGTAGTTGTCCAAGCATGGTTGAAAAATCGAGCTCCCGGCGAGAAGACTGTATTTTGGGACTTATTCGAACGTACTTTTGTCCAGATTACCTCATGGGGTACACAAAATCTGAAATTGTTAATGCCGGTGCTACAGTGCAACATTGTCCGCCAGATGTTGCTGATACTGGAGGGTTTGGTTCCGGTCAAGAAGGAGGACGAACAAGCTGTCAGTTTGACCAGCAAGGATAGTCAAGATGGTGAGTGTGCTTACAGGAATTCCCCTCTTTACTTGTGTTCAATTTGAGTAGCATGTACCAGTATTTTACTTGATGGTGCCTGTAAGTGAATGGAATCTGTAGATATTCAAAAAAATATCCGCTCTTTGTTGTTCTATTTCACTTAAATTCTAAAACGTTTTCAGCTAGAAAGAAAGAAGAAGAGCGCCGTAATTCTGTGCATGGTGACGATGAGGGTAAAGTACACGCAAATTTGTATTCTATGTTGTTTCTCTTTCAGAAAACTTTATCTTCTAAACTTTAAGCACTGGCTGCAACTCTCTCTCTCTCTTAATCACTATCTCTCTGTTGGTTGCGGTCTAAGCTTTCAATCCTGTTCTGTGTTCTCAGCTGTTTTAACAAATAACTTTTAATCAAAGCACTCTCAATTTTTGTTAATCAAATTATTCCTTATCACCTGGCAGTGTTTTGGAAAGACTTTTTCCGGGGATATGAACAAACGAGCTACGGACTTAAATTGGGGTTCTGCGGAAGCTTGTAGTGCTCTACTTCTTCTAATAAAAAGTACAGTTAGCAAGAACCCTTTCGTTTCTATTCCACGAAAAGGTCTTTCAGAATACTTGTCTTTCATATCTCTGTTAATTGAATGTCTGTTTTACTCACATTGTGCCTGTGAAAAATGTATCTGTCTACTAACTCTACTAAATGTGGCCTCGTTCAAACCAAAACCAAATTTAACTTTAAATTTGTTCTAACGTTTTCCGATTTTGCTATTCTTTGTTTCTCCCCCTTCCTGCAGAAGAAGCTGCCGAAGAAGCTGTCGTCGAAGAGAAGGAAGATACCTGTACTCCGGAACATTTACATCGTCTGTACATCTTTGCTTTAGCCTGGGGTTTGGGAGCCTATCTGAGTGCATCGGATCGTATGAAAATGAATAATTATGTTAAGGAATCCTTTCCAGATTTGGACTATGCCAAAGGCAGCACTAACGACAATACTATATTTGACTTTTTCGTATCGGCAACGGGTACTTGGCAATCGTGGAAGACTTTAGTGACGCCCTATATGTATCCCGAAGTTTCCACACCCGACTTTTTAAGTATTTTGGTACCCATTGTGGATAATGTCCGCATGGATTATCTAGTGGGTACTATCGCCAACCAGGAGAAGGCTGTGATGTTGATTGGCGAACAGGGTACCGGCAAGACGGTCATCATGAAGAACTTCATGCGTAAAATGAACGTGGAAACGTACATGGGGAGATCGTTCAATTTCTCATCCGCCACAAGTCCATACCAGTTTCAGAGGACTATCGAAAGTTATGTCGAGAAGAGAGTTGGTGTTACCTTCGGCCCTCCTGGTGGCCGTAAACTCATTGTGTTCATTGATGACATAAATCTACCGGAAATAAATGAGTGGGGTGACCAGGTTACCAACGAAATTGTGAGACAGTCCATGGACATGAAAGGTTTCTATAGCTTAGAAAAACCCGGAGACTTTACCACTGTGGTGGATGTGCAATATGTAGCTGCCATGGGTATGCCCGGAGGTGGTCGCAATGACATTCCTTCACGTTTGAAGAGACAATTTTGTGTATTTAATTGCAACATCCCTGATAATGAGTCGATTGATAAGATATTCCGGGTCATTGGTGAAGGTCACTACAACACCAAAAGAGGTTTCATTCCGGAGGTACGGAATCTCATAAAAAAATTAATCTTGGTAACACGTTACTTGTGGCAGCATACAAGGGATAAACTTTTGCCGACACCGGCCAAATTTCATTATGTCTTTAGTTTACGCGATCTGTCTCGCATCTGGCAGGGTATGGTGGGAACTTTGTCGACCGTCATCACGTCGGAGAGCGTTTTAGTGTCGCTGTGGAAACACGAATGTACCCGTGTATTTGCCGATCGCTTTACGAACATCCCCGACAAGGAATGGTTTAGCTCTGAATTGGCATGTCTGGTGCGCTCGGAGCTGGGTGAGAACTATATGCAAATGATCGTACCAAATCCGGTATTTGTGGACTTTATGCGAGACGCTCCTGAACCTACAGGCGAAGAGGGCGAAGATACTGATATGGAACTGCCCAAAGTCTACGAGCCGGTGACCTCTCACGAAGTGCTCCGTGAGCGTCTGGTTATGTTCCTTGCTCAGTTCAATGAAATGGTGCGAGGTTCTGGGATGGACTTGGTCTTCTTTCCGGATGCAATGCTGCATTTGGTAAAGATTTCCCGTATTATAAGGCATCCACGCGGCAATGTCATGCTGGTCGGGGTAGGTGGCTCCGGTAAACAATCGCTAACCAAATTGGCATCCTTTATAGCCGGCTATAAAACATTCCAAATTGCCCTGACGCGTTCCTACAATGTGGCCAACTTTTTGGAGGACCTCAAACTTCTGTATCGCACCTGTGGCGTCCAAGGCAAAGGCACCACCTTCCTCTTCACCGACATGGATATTAAGGAGGAGGGTTTCTTGGAGTATCTCAATAACATTTTGTCATCAGGTGTGATCTCGAATCTATTCTCGCGAGACGAACAAGCCGAAATTGTTCAAGAACTAACGCCGATAATGAAACGGGAGAATCAGCGTAAAACCGCCACCCCGGAAAGTGTGATGGAATTCTTCTTGGCTCGCACATGTGTCAATCTGCATGTGGCCTTCTGTTTCTCTCCCGTTGGAGAGACCTTCCGATCGAGGGTGCAACGTTTTCCGGCTTTGGTATCGGGCTGCACTATCGATTGGTTTCAACCGTGGCCTAAGGATGCCCTCGTCTCCGTGTCACGACACTTTCTGAGTGACTTTGAAATAGAGTGTACACCGGAAGTGAAGGAGGAATTGGTCAACGCTTTGGGCTCGATACAGGATATCGTGGCGGAAACTTCTCAGGAATATTTTGCACGGTTCCGACGTGCTACCCATGTCACACCTAAATCTTATCTCAATTTCATAGCGGGATATAAGAACATCTATCAGCAGAAGCAAAAGGAACTGGGCGATGGTGTGGAAAAAATGGATACCGGTTTGGAGAAGCTTAAGGAAGCCTCAGCCTCTGTGGAAATACTTAAAATGGATTTAGTCGTTATGGAAGAGGAATTGGTAGAAGCATCCAAGAAGGCGGAATCTGTGCTAGTGGAAGTAACGGAAAGAGCAATGCAAGCGGAGATTGTGAAAAATCAAGTGTTGATTGTAAAGGACAAAGCCGAGGCCTTGGTGGCGTGTATAGCACATGAAAAGGCTCTGGCCGAAGAGAAATTGGAAGCGGCCAAACCGGCTCTGGAGGAAGCTGAAAATGCCTTGAACACCATTAAACCAGCCCATATAGCAACAGTTCGTAAACTAGGACGACCTCCTCATTTGATTATGCGCATTATGGACTCTGTATTGATTTTATTCAAACGCAAACTGCATCCTTGTATACCAGACTCGGGAACACCATGTCCTAAACCTTCATGGCAGGAATCCTTAAAGGTATGCTTGCAGTGGCTATGGAATTTGATATGAATGATTTATTGTTTACTTTTGGAATGTAGATGATGGCCAGTGCTACCTTCCTGCTGCAACTGCAAAACTATCCTAAGGATACCATAAATGATGAAATGATTGATTTATTACAACCCTATTTCCGTATGGAAGACTACAACATGGACATGGCACGCAGAGTGTGCGGTGATGTCGCCGGTCTGTTGTCCTGGACAAAGGCTATGGGTTTCTTTCACAGTGTAAACAAGGAAGTGTTGCCTTTGAAGGCCAATTTAGCTATGCAGGAGGCCAGACTGAAGGTAAGCATATCGATATCCACATAGAAGGAATAAATATCAAAATATGATTGATTTGATTTGTTGGGATATGGGGAAATGATGTTAGGATATTGGTTAGAATTGCAAGTAAGAGGGAGAGAAAATTTGAAGAGACTTTTTATGGACGAATTAAGTTTGGTGTCAAAGGATGAGTTTTAAAAGTACGCTCAGGATATCTCTTTAAATTGGGAGTTATAATTACAATTTTTGTAAATCATCCAAAGTTTAAATGTTTCACTAAGATACCAAGGAAGTTCAAATGAAATCAAAAATATTGTGTGAAATTATGCTAGAATCTGGTTAGCTTTTTCTAATATTGAACAAAATTACTAACAGAATTAACCAAATGCCACCATTTATCTTTATTCCAGCTTGCAATGGACGATTTGGCTGCCGCTGAGGATCAATTGCGCGAACGCGAAGAAGCTTTGCAGGCTGTCAAAAATCTATATGACACAGCTGTTGGCGAGAAGCAACGTCTCACCGATGCTGCCAATGTATGTCTGCGTAAAATGACATCCGCCACGGCTTTAATTAATGGCTTATCCGACGAAAAAATTCGCTGGACCAATCAAAGTAAAGAGTTCAAAATACAACTGGGAAAGTTGGTGGGTGACGTTCTCTTGGCAACCGGTTTCCTCTCCTACTGCGGTCCCTATAACCAAGAGTTCCGAGCCAATTTGATAAGAACCTGGATGAGCATACTCAAACAAAAAGTAATACCCTTCACCACGGGCTTAAATATAATCAGCATGTTGGTGGATTCTTCGACCGTGTCCGAATGGAATTTGCAGGGTTTACCCAATGATGAGCTGTCGGTGCAAAACGCTTTAATTGCCACCCAATCCAGCAGTTATCCAATGCTGATTGATCCTCAAGCTCAGGGAAAGATATGGATTAAATCGAAGGAAGAACAAAACGAGTTGCAGATAACTTCCTTGAATCACAAATATTTCAGAACCCACCTGGAGGATGCCTTGTCATTGGGAAGGCCTTTGTTAATAGAAGATGTGGGTATCGAACTGGATCCAGTACTCGATAATGTGCTGGAGAAGAACTTCATTAAATCGGGTAGTATTGAGAAGGTGTTGGTAGGCGACAAGGAGTGTGATGTTATGCCAGGATTTATGCTTTATATCACCACCAAATTGCCGAATCCAGCTTTTAGCCCAGAGGTTAGCGCCAAGACATCTATAATTGACTTTACAGTCACCATGAGAGGTTTAGAGGACCAGCTGCTGGGCAGAGTAATCTTAATGGAGAAATCCGATTTAGAAGCCGAGAGAGTGGCTCTCTTTGAAACGGTCATGCAGAACCAAAGGAACATGAAGGAGTTGGAAGCAAATCTCTTGTATCGCCTTAGCTCCTCTCAAGGTTCCTTGGTCGATGACGAGGCATTGATTGAGGTGCTAAGGGTTACTAAAACCACTGCAGAGGAAGTAAATGAAAAGCTTAAAATTGCTGAGGTAACCGAACGTAAAATCATGAAGGCTCGTGAGGAGTTCCGTGCCGTTGCCGCCCGCGGTTCGATTTTGTATTTCTTGATTGTCGAGATGAGCAACGTGAATGTTATGTACCAGAATGCGTTGAAACAGTTCCTGGTTATTTTCAATAACTCCATTACCAAATCAACCAAATCCAATATCACCGACGAGCGCATTAATATCATTTTACGTTATTTAACCTACGAAGTCTACAAATTCACCAACCGCAGCCTGTATGAGCGTCACAAGCAACTATTCACTTTGATGTTGGCAATTAAAATCGATTATCACAACGGCAACATAAGTCACGAGGAGTTCATGGCCTTTATTAAGGGTGGCGCCTCGCTGGATTTGAATGCTGTGCAGCCGAAACCATTCCGTTGGATATTGGATATAACGTGGTTGAATTTAGTGGAAATTAGTAAACTGGATACATTTGTGAATGTTTTGGAATTGGTGAGTTTTTCGTAACGCCCCTCTCCCCTACATAACCTTAATTTTAGATACCCTTATTTTTATATGGCCATAACAAATATTCGCATACCCTTTTCTTGCGTCGTTTTGGGGGTTACATGTGAGGTTACAACATTTTGGCCACAAATCAGTTTATAAAATCACAAAACTAACATAATCTGTGTGCGGTGGCAATGGGTCACCTGGGGCCATGCTGGAATTGGAATACTAAATTCGCAGTAACGGTGGATAATTAGTGTAAGCACCAGTAATTTGAATTTCAAAAATGGAATCGTTATAGTTTTGTGGACAATTTAAGCCTTTTTGCGAATTGACGCAAATATATATCGTAAGTCAAATCTATGGGTATTAAAAATTTATAGTGTTGAATGACGGACGAATAATGGATGACATGTAAATGAACATTTGGGAAATTCATAATTTTAGTGGTAATGAATGACATTTAGGAACTTAAACGTTGAGATTGATGATATGCATAGTGGGCAGCTTCGGAGTACACAGTGCAACACTTATTTTGATGGAGTATGGTGCTTTCACTTAATAAAATAAAATCACTGAAATAAAATCGGAAAAAAACAACTAATTATCATAAACTAGAAAATGTGTTACAGCAACGAACACTTTCGTAAATACGACAATTTTGTCGTTGCTGCAATGAATATTTACGTTGTGGCGATGAATAATATGTTAGTAGACCTTTGTTTTTTTAGCTTTTATCAGTGTAAGTAGGTGACCAAAGACCAACCCCCATAATGCAGCTGTCATTTATGTTCATTCCGATTATTAAAAATGCAGCGCTTTACGTCGAAGTATTTGCAGTCGAGAAAGTGCACCTAATCTGTCCACCATTCGAAGAGTGGTCCATAAATTTGAAGAGACTGGCTCGGTTAGGGACAGTAAGACTCGGGTAACGTACCGGTCGGTCTCTTGAAAACATTGCTTCTGTAAACAAGATTGTCGCCGAGGACCTGAAAACATACAACTCAACAACTAAAAATTTCACAAAGCACTACGAAGTGAATTTTGACAAAAGACCTCCACCTTCATGCGTACAAAATTCAGCTTAACCAGCAGCTCAAACCAGCAGACCATGGAAAGCGCCGCAATTCGTTCAAATGGGTAATGTAGCACAGTAAAGTCAATGACAATTTTTCAAAAAAAATCTTATTCTCTGATGAATCGCATTTCCATATGAATGGCTTCGTGAATACACAAAATTGTCGAATTTGGGGCTCAGAAAATCCTCATGCAATCCATGGGAATTAAATGTACCCACGAAGAGCAACTGTCCGGTACGGATTTTGGTCAGGCGGCGTGATTGCGCTTTACTTTTTTGAAGATGAGGCCGAAATTGCAGTGATTGTTAACATGATAACGGAGTTCCTGTAACCTCAATTGGTCTGCATGGATCTGTTCGACATGATCGGTGCCACCTGCCACACCGCGCATGGAACAATCGATTTATTGCAACAACGATTTCCAGAACAAATTATCTCAAGGAACTTTGATTTCAACAGGCTACCAAGATCATGCGATTTAACGCTATGCGATTTCTTTCTTTGCGATTTTGTGAAATATCGGGTTTAACCAGAAACAATTCCTGAGCTTAAATCCGAGATCCAACGCGTCATCGGTGAGATACAGTCACAAGTCATGGAAAACTTCTTAAAAAGTGTAATGGCCTGTCATCAGAGTCGTGGGGGCCATTTGACGGATATTTTATTCGATACTGAAACGAAACATGTCTTCAAGCCAATAAATGTCTACAAGTCAATAAAAAAATCACAACTATCGCAAAGAATACGGGTTTTGATTTTAAAATGAAAAAGTGTATTCTTGCTGAGACACCCATTAGACGAAATTACCCTTTTTTAATGACCATAATCTTAACGACAATCTTAAGTCTTAACGACAAAATATCGTCCTCTCTGCCTAGAATGATCGTAAGTGGCGAAAAGTAAATTTAGCTGGGAATGATTTTGGTGAGCTTATATTCAATAAGCTGCATTACTAAATATAAAATTGAAACCTGTCTCCGACATATTAGGTGCTGTCTGTGCCATTAAACCCACATGCTGTACAAATGTTATTGATTTGGCATAACGCATTTGACCGGAACGTATTCATCTGATATTTAGTGCCATGCACCGGTTTTTCCGTCCTAAATGCGTATATTTTAAATTCCCTTTGTGTCTTGCGTTTAACTGTCAGTTGGTAATGCACATACCAATGAGTTTGGCCAGAACGCGTTCTCTCCTGTTTTACTCTCACGCCCCATTTATTGCCCACAACCCGAATCTTGAAAAATCCGTTCTTAGCTGACATCCCATTTATAAGGCCTATATGTTGTCCAAATTGCATTTATGCATTTGGCCAGACCGCTGATGAATGGTCTATCAGTCACTCAGACAACGATTTTATATACTTTATGTATATAGATACTGTTTAGATAATGCTTACTAATCCCATTTAGTGTCAAGCCCATTTCTTTCATCCCACTTCAAATTTCTATCAATCCTTTCTTAGTTGCTTTCTACTCCGTTCAAGAATACTGAAAAAATTCTGATTTTTTGTTGTTTTGGATGCAACTATAATGAGTTTGTAGCTTGTCGCAAATGTATTATACTTGTTCCTATTCAATCTAACATGTTTGGAGCACAATGCTTAATAGGTTATAATATACATATGTATTTGTGGCCCAAATTTGGCTTTGCTTCTTGAAAACTAATAAAAACAGAACCGTGACAGTCAATAAAGAAGAAAACCAATGCTTGCAAATATGTACATGGTTCCTGCAATATGTTGCTGGGGTAGATATTTTTCAGCGTGTAGGTATTAGCCTTTATTCAGAACACTGAATAAACTAATTTAGTGCTATGCTTCTTTACATATAGTTACCACCCACAATTCGAATATGAAACAAACCATCTTCGATAACAAATAAGCCAAATTTCAGGAGTCTACTTTCTTCCATCTAGTCAAAACATGGACAGAATCTACTTAGTGAAAAAATTCCTTTAAAGCACAAATCTTGATACAATATTCTGATATTTCAGGATGTGGCTGAAGAAGAGGCCTTATATCAGTCAGTCTAATTTCCTAAATATCTGTTGTACGGTATTTACACCGAACACGATTAGTGCATTTCGAGGGTTAACTCCGTTAACTCAAGCTACTGAAGTACAATTTGGGGTACAATTGGATACAACATGCTCACTACCAAGCAAATGCGACCATGATAAAAACATACACAAATCAAGTGTTTGACAGACGCGTGGGCGCCGGATGTGTGAAGCTGACGTCGCCGCCGATATAATTGGCTTCTCATCGTTTAGAAATATGTGCCGATATAACTGCCTGGCCAGATTTGGTCGACAGATCCAATTTTAAAGATTCAGTTATTTAAAAACATCGCAAATTTCTAAAAAACTAACACAGCTAAGAGCCTCCAATATAATTTTTCGGTTATACTTCTATCTTCCATACGAAGTTGTTCTAAATTGGTATAAGCCACCTGAAATATCAATTTGAAATATCACATTTCGAAGGTTAACTCCATTATACGGCTCTAACCCAGGAGATTGCTCATACAATTTTAATCTATAGCAACTGAAGTTTAATTTTTAACCTCATGTTATAGTGGCGTACATTTTGATGCAACACTGTTAGTTACTAAAATAATGCAACCATAATAAAAAAATAAATAAAAAATCAACTGTTTGACACACGGAAGCCGATCGAATATTTTTCGACGCGTCGCCGCCTCCAAAACTTTTTTGAAGCTCAAGTCGCCTACTATATAAATTGCTCTTTTTGGTTTAAATTGTGAGAAGATTTTATCGACTGGCCCGATGTAGCTCACTGAATCAATTATAAAGGTTCTGCTATTTCAAAAACATCCCAAATTTTTATAAAACTGGCGAAACCAATAGCCGCCAACTTAATTTTCCTGTTGTGCCGCCGTCTTCGATAATTTTGTCTCGGCGCGGAGTTTGTCTAAGCACGGAGTTGCCACCTGAAATGTCAAGTTAATCTCTAATTGGGTTGTGTAAACGGCAATGATTAGAGAACAAGGTTAACGCTGTCCTGGCCGCGATAAACGGCTGTGTAAATGCGTTATTAAATTGCGCTGTGTAAACAGTAAAATGTAGAGAAAAGGATTATCGCTAACCTGGCCACGATAGACTGCGGTGTAAATACGACATTAGATTCAGCATGAAATAAAATCCTAGATATTGTTTCCTACGTATACCTAAGGCCGGGCAGCAGAATATGAGATCTTTGACGTTCTTCGTTCTGTCAAAATAGTAATGTTTTTTTTTATTTCTTCTCTTTCAATGATAGTTAATATTTCCACTTTCGAAGTGGGTTCTAAAGAAATTACCATAACAAAAATTATTTCTTTCCGCAAGACTAACAACTTACAATAGAGCCACATATAACTCTAATTGCGAAGGATCAAGTGTCCTTGGTAATAGAGCGATAGATAAGAGTCTCCATCCCTCTCTTAGCGTACTCTTACTGTCGTCGGGGTAATAGGAATTTTCGTCGAGTTTGAGTTGCTGTTGCCTGTTGCCTGTTACTCTTTGGTTGGGCATAAAACGGACAGAAATAACAGGGAATGCGTATTTTTGTTCGATGCAACCAACATAATACATAACTTGGCTGTTATTAGTATCAAAGAGACGCTATTTAAACTTAGTTTAATGCATGTTTTGCTTCTGGTTGCTTATCGCTCTTTCAGCTACCTACTCTGTTTTCTATCGATTTCCCACTTCATAGTCGATCAGCTGTGGATTATAATAAATTGTACTTCCTTTCCCTCTTAACAGATCGAATTAAACGAACGTGAATGGCGAGCTTGGTATGAATCCGAGAAACCTGAAAATGAAGAGATCCCATGCGGCTACCAAACCTCTTTGGACGGTTTTCGCAAATTACTACTAATACGATCCTGGTGTCCTGATCGTACTATATCACAAGCAAAAAAATACATAGAGGGTAAGGAGACATAAAACACCACAAACCCCTTAAAATATAAAATCTTTAAATTTTCAGAATCCCTGGGACCGGAATATAGTGAGATGCAAATTTTGGATTTAGAACTAACATGGTCCGAATCAGAACCAAGAACTCCATTTGTATGTCTCTTGTCCATTGGTTCCGATCCCACAACTCAAATTTCTGCATTGGCTAAACAAAAGGGCATACGTGAGTACATATCCAGACCAATTGACTCTGTAATTTATACATGTTGTTTTTTGTTTTATTTTAGCTTTGAAAGCTGTATCAATGGGTCAGGGCCAAGAAGTTCATGCGCGAAAAATGATTATGGATTCCACGGCTGGTGGTGGTTGGGTTCTATTGCAAAATGTTCACCTCTCTTTGCCGTTTTGCACTGAGATTATTGATATGTTAGTTGAAACTGAACACATTGATGAAACGTTCCGTATGTGGGTGACAACAGAGCCGCACACAGAATTCCCCATTGGTTTGCTGCAGATGGCCATTAAGTTTACCAATGAACCGCCACAGGGTATACGTGCTAGTTTAAAGAGAAGTTATCAGGTAAGGATATGGAAGAGCCATGATAAAAGACAAAGTGGTAATCAAGTATTTAAACACAATTCTGTTTAGTATCAAAATGAAAAAAACAGATTCAAACCTTTAGGTGTTGTTTGTGATATAACACACTGTACGATTCATTAGTGCATTTCTTCCTTTCAAAGGATTAAATTTGGAAATTCTAGAGTTTCTCAGTTGCCAATTTCAAACATAAGGAAATTTAAGTTGTAAAACTGTTTGAATTTTAAGACATTACATATGAGTTAAGTCTTGATTTAAAGATTTAGTACGGCACATTAAAAATCTTACAGTAATGGAACAAATTTGTTAATGAGTCCTTGAGTCTATTTCAATTACTGAAGTTCTCTTAAGTTATTAAATTTTATTTAAAAATAGTTGGTTTCACTTTGCATCCACTAAAGAGATTAGGGAGAGCTTCTCACAACCAGTGAGTTGTGCGCTTTTCATTTTGACACCCGCTCATTGCGACCTACAGTTCTTAAGTTCCCAAATTCTAACGACCTTAACTTCTTACGATCTTAAGTTCTTAAAATATTAAGATCTTAAGTCCTTAATTTTGTAAATTCTTAATTTTTTGGGTTCTGGAGTTCTTAATTTCTTAAGTTATTATGTCCTTAAGTTCTTTTGTTCTTAAGTTCTTAAGGTCTTAAGATCTTAAAATATTAATTTCTTAAAATATTAAGTTCTTGAGTTCTGAAGTGCCTAAATTCTTAATTTCTTAAATACTTAAGTTTTAAAGTTCTTAAGTTGTAAAATTCTTACGTTCTTATGACCGTAATTTTATAAATTCTTAAGCTCTTAAGTTCTTATGATCGTAATTTTTTAAGTTCTTAATTTCCTAATTTCTTAAGTTCTTATAAGCATAAGTTCTTAAGTTCTTAAATTCGTAAGTCTATAAGTTCTTAAATTCTTAAATTTGTAAGTTCTTATGTTCTGAATTAGTCGTGTTATTAAGTTCTTATGTTATTAAGTTCCTCAGTTCTTATGTTCTTATGTTATTAAGTTCCTAAGTTCATAAATAAATACTTAATTTTAACTACTTTAATTACTTAAGTTTCCAAGCTCTTAAGTTGTAAAGTTCTTAAGTTGTTCTGATCGCAATTTCTCATATGTTTTTTAAGTTCCTAACTTCTTAAGTTCTTGTGATAGGAAGTTCTTAAGTTTGTATGATCTTAAGTTCGTTAGTTCTTATGATCCTAAGTTCGTAAGTTCTTGCGATCTTAAGTTCGTAAATTCTTATGATCTTAAGTTCTTAAATTCTTATGGGCTTAAGCTCTTTTATGTTCGTAATTTCTTAAGTTCTTAAGTTCTCAAGCTCGCAAGTTCTCAAGTTCCTAAATTTGTTCCTTAGTTCATAAGTTATTAAAGTTCTTAAACTCCTAAGCTTTCAGTTCTTAAAACCCTATGAACTTAAGTTATATAATTTTAAAGTTCTTAAACTGTTAGTTTCCTATTTTCGGTCTTTCTTAAGCTCATAAGGTCATCAGTTCATTTGTTTGAAGTTCTGATGTGTTGAAGCCCTTAAGTGTTTTAAGTATGCTTTTAGGGTGCAAAGTTCGTATTGTCATAATTCAACAAGTTTCACAATGCGTCAGTTGTTAAGATACTAAAGTTCTTAACTTCTAAAGTTATCAAAATTTAAAGTTGGTAAGCGGGTTTGCTCTTACATTCTTACTTTATATTTCTTATAAGTTCATAAATTAATTATTTTAACATTTTTGAATTTTCTAATTTTAAAATTTCGAATTCCTACAAAATAATTTCTTTCGTAATTGAGGATGCATTTCATCAGATCTTCACCCCAAAATATATGATTGCCGATACTTATGAAATCAAAGGATAATACTCACTTTTAAATTTTCTATAATTTTTGTCTACAATTTATTTTTGTGCAGGCCTTTACCCAAGATTTCCTTGATTATACATCGGCAACACAATGGCCCGCTCTCCTCTATACCGTTGCCTTCCTGCACACCATTGTCCAGGAGCGCCGCAAATTTGGCCCCCTGGGTTGGAATGTCCCATATGAATTTAATGCTGCTGATTTTGCTGCCAGTGTGCAATTCGTGCAAAATCATTTGGACGAAATGGATCCCAAGAAAGGTGTCTCCTGGCAAACACTCGTCTATATGATTGGCGAGGTGCAGTATGGTGGTCGTGTCACCGATGACTTTGACAAACGTCTGTTGACCACGTTTACAGCTGTGTGGTTTTGTGAGAGTCTCCTCAGTCCAACCTTTGAATTCTACAAGGGATACAAAGTACCAAACACTAAGAGTCTGCAAGGTTTCATTGATTGCATTAATAATTTACCGGCTTACGATACGCCAGAGGTGTTTGGATTACATTCGAATGCTGACATCACGTATCAAATAAATTCGGCTAAAGGTAAGTGGATGGCAGCGTGGAAAGTCACAAGTACCATGAGACAAACAGGTGTAATCGATAATGATGACTGTGATGTTACTATGTTTGTCGCATTCCTTGTTGGCATTATCGTTCAATTGATATTCAAGTGTTTCATAAAGTTTTTATCGTATTTTTATGTGTTTGACTTTAATAATAAAGTTTTTTGACATTTTTCCATGGACGGTAGTGCTATTAAAGGACAAATTTTATGAAATTGAATTTAATAGGGTGGCAGTATGTACTTTAAGTGAGGAACATGTACATGTACTTTATTTTAAGAGGTTCATTCCGTTTTACAATTTGCGTATGATAATATACTGTATGTTTGTATGGAGGAGAAATGAGTTCCGTTTTCCCGCACTTAAAATGCAACACTGTTATGTTTTATCAAAAAGTATGAAAGGGTAGAGAAGAACATATACTTTCCGAGTGGAATTCTAACAAAGAAAATGAGTGAAGCGTCTCGTTTCTCTGCTCTCTCTTATTCTCTTCGTTGAATATTTCAATACACGAGTAGTTTTTTGTTGATGTTATTGTACCTAACTATAAAAGTCCCACCATGTTTAAATAAAATTATGTAAAATATGTAAAAGTATGAAATAATCAAGTTACGGCGCGAGAGAGAAATGCGTTTGAGTGAATCGCGTCAACTTTTTGGTTCTCTTTTACGAGGGTTGCCAAATTGCGCACTTTTTTTCTTCTCTACCTTTCTTATCCTTTTTGGTTTTCTGCATATGCCCAAAATATTGGGGCTATATCGTTTGAACAAGAGGTATTTGACAGAAACTATAAATACCAGTGGCTTCTCCAAAGCGACGGATGTGTTACAGTTTTTGATCACACAGGAAAGTACGATAATAAAGTAGGATCGATTCCGCATCCAAGGCAGTCAAAATGTTCAGTTTAAGCCCAATAAAAATAAATTATTTAAAATGAAAATCGTGTGCAAATTGTGGAAGTTCATATAAATTTTACGAAATTTCTGTCAATATTTTAAATAAATCATATTTGTATTAGATATAGATGCAACATATTGATACCGTTGGGTGACAGATCGCTCATACTATATAGCTCCATTTTTGATCTATCAGAAACTGTTACATATCCGCCTCTTTCAAAAGAATCCGGATTTGTAGAGGTTATGCCAAATCACTCTAGGTCAAGTTCTTAAATTACACTGTGACACAAATGAAAGGAATTTGTTTCGGCCTCAACCAAACTAAAAAATTGTGAAAGTACTTTGACGTAGTAGGACAAAAACCCCGCTCGGTTTTGCCCCCAAATATGTAACAATTTTTTTTACAGGCCGAAGAAAATGTTGGAGGTGGGTCAGGATCCTATTTCAGATTTTCTTCAATAAATCGTAAATAGCTTCAAATATTGCATTACAACCTTTGAAAATATTGTAGCTATTTTCCCATTTCACAATTCCCTCCAATATATTTCTAAGAAAAAGTACACTGTTAATCGATTATTTTACGAAACGACATGAAAAATTGCACATATTTTATACCTTTTAACATTTCTTGCACAGTCATTTGGAACCACAAATGTCATTTCTGTTTTCTGTGATAGAAACCCGCATAATCAGCAGAATATCGCAAGCCGATTGGCCATCTTACAGCAGCGATTTGACCTCTGCAGACTACTATCTCTGGGGTACCGTGATAGATAAATATTAAGCAAATAATCACGAGTCCATTAAGGCCTTAAAACATGAAATCGACGATGTCGTTCACGAGATAGAAACCCAAACAATCGAAAATGTGCTGAAAATTTAATGAGGTACTGTAAAGCAAGTACACGCTGAAAAATAACGGCCCCATATTACAGGAACTATGTACATGTTTGCAGGCATTGATTTCGTGCATTGAAGATCTGCTGCTTTTTGTTTCTTTATTGTGACAGGCACCAGTGTTTTCAACACTTTTCAACAAACAAATCCACATTTGGGTAACAAATACATATACTGTAACCCATTAATCATTGTGTCCCAAACATGTTATATTGTATAGCAAACACAATGTGTTTGGACCCAAGTATACTATTTTTGCGGTAAGCTACAAAAACGTTATATTTGCATACAAACAATAAACAAAAAGAAATTTCTCAGCGTGTAGGCGAAGCCGTTTGAACGATGTTGTGTTTCATCCATAAATGTCAATGATGAGATTTTAGACTGGGTCGGCCTCCATATAAAAAGAAAATTTCCCAAAGCCAAGGGCAAATATTAGAGACCACCTCGAGACAATGAAAAACGGTTTTTTTGTATTTTTTTTATTTGTGGTTCGGTCGTAACATGCAGGACATCGTTGTATAGGTCTCGACGAATACTACATTTGTCCTATAGACGTCACTGACGTACCACATCATTTTGTAACGAAGGCCTCATTTAATGCAGTTGCTAACTCTAAAATTTAAAAATATCTTTCCTAGAAAACAAAAAAATTTACGTATGCCAAATTGTATTTACAGCATTAATACAAATATTTTTTCATGTTATTTGCATTAATACCGCAAATTATTGCATACTTTTTGACGCTATCGAAAATTTTTAAATAATAATGATTGCATACTTTTTGGCGTTATCGAAAGCATTTTTAATCATAATTAATGCATACCTTATAGCACCATCGACAAATTTTTTAAATCTTTGCTGGGATAATTCATTTTTAATCTAGTATACTTTATATTATAATATAAGTAGTCGCCAATACTACCATCCCATAGATTTTTTAGTACGGAATTTTCACTTTGATAAACTTTTTACATAAAAATTTCCACAGTGCAAACACTTATAAATTATTGAAGCTTGATTCAATAGTAGCAAATAATGACATTATTTAGACATGCATCAGACAGACGTCATTCGAATTAACAAATAAAAAAGTAATCAACACTGACAATTAAACCAATCGAAATTCGATTAAATCAACAACCTCATTACTATCTTAGAAATTGTGTGGAAATGTTACTTACTTCTGATGACACTTTCATTTCCCTTAGGTATCCTGGATACCATACTCAGTGTACAACCCAAGGAAGGTGGCGGCGGTGGTGGAGAAACACGTGAAAGTATTGTCTACCAACTTGCTGATGATATGCTGCGCAAGTTACCTCCACAATATAATGAGTACGAAGTTCGTGAGAATCTATTACGTATGGGTATCCTGTTACCAATGAATATCTTCTTGAGGTAGGTATCGAAAATACTACGTACTATGTTAGTTACAATGGAGCAAGGGATATGCATATGGTGGGAGCACTACAAGTTGCTGAATATATTTATGATGGGAATCAGTTTGCTGGATTGGCATATGTGTCGTCTGACTAACGATGTCAACCTGTGCAAGATGCCATTCCATTAGTGTTGCCTGTATGATTTAAATATGTAAATCAATTTTTCCAATTTTACCGTTTTTTTTCTTCCATATGTGTTACTCCATATGTGTATTTAAAAATTGCACTCATAAATTACTAACATAGACAAGAAATCGACCGTATGCAGACAGTTATAAAGAGAGTCTTCTCCTGCCTGTGCGACTTGAAATTGGCTATTGATGGCACTATTGTTATGAGCCCTGCATTGAAGGATTCCCTGGATGCCATGTACGATGCTCGTATTCCAGAATCATGGATGAAGGTGAGTTCCAAAAATAGTGTTAAAGTAAGGAGACACTGTGTTGATTGTTTTTTTTTATGAGTGTTAATGATTTATTGTATTCTGGGTATACTGGTACTTATAATTCATTTTTATAATGAGGACAGAGAGGACTCTGAAATATGTATATGAGTAATTGGGATAGTTCATAATCTTTATTTTACGGGGTTTAATCAGATTCAGATTTTTATACGAACTCACCATACTCAAATGTAGTTATCTCTAGCGATTTCAAGAACCATCTTTGTAGAATCATCTCGACTAGTGGAGAATTATCTTAACTGAGGCGAATTCATGCTACTGGTTCAGCGAGCTGTGTATGTTGTTACAATGCATACTTTCAGGCGCTGCAATAATCGCCCTGTTATTTCCATAATGATAGTCTGGTTTTTAAGAGTAAGTAAAATATTTTACTTAATCGTAACAATACTAACCCGATTCATCAATATTGGGGAAATACCATTTTTTATGATCACTAGTCTGTTAAAACTATTGTTGTTTAGTAAACAACATTTTTATTATTGGCAATTCATTTTCCATTGAGTTACTTCTCATAGAAAACTCGAATTTTCAGAGATCCTGGAGATTTACACACATCTTTGTTGCATGAATGAATATTAGAGTGTTCAAAACCGAAACGGAAAAACCGGTTATTAGATGTCGGTTAACCGGTAAACTGCTTCATACTCAATTTGTGTTAAAAGTTCTTAAAAATTTGTAATAATTAAACAAAAAAAGATATATATAATTTTCATATATTAATTATTTTTTTGAATTAAGTAACAAGACGTCTATGTTGACTTATAATAATAATAAGATTTTAACAGTTTTCAATTTCGCAATGATTTCATCATTCGAATAACAATTAAATAATTTAAATTAGTATACCAATGACTTTTTTACTCTTTATAAGATTATCGTTCATGAATTTTCAAATTTAAATAAGTTTAATGTGAATATGACTTAAGCTTGTAAATTTTTCATTAAACAGGCATTGCAAATTGGAATATGATTTACATTTTACATTAATGTTCAATTTTCAAATTGACACATCAACAAAAATATTCAATTCATTACAAAAAAACAAATTCAAATATGAAAAAACAAATTCAACTGAATTAGACTAGATTAAACTTAGTTAGATTAGGTTGGATTAAATTAACTTGGACTAAATTGATTGAATTGAATTGATTTAAACTGAATTGAATTGCATTTAATTGAGTAGAATTGATTTGAATTGTATTGAATTGAATTGAATTGAATTGAATTGAATTGAAGTGAATTGAATTGAATTGAATTGAATTGAGTTGAACTGAATAGCAATGAACTGAATTGAATTGAATTGAGTGGAATGGAGTTGATTGAATTGAATTGAATTGAGTGGAGTTCATTTGAATTGTATTGAATTGAATTGTATTGTATTGAATGGAATTGAATTGAACTGAACTGATCTGAATTACATTGAATTGAATGGAATTGATTTGAGTTGTATTGAATTGAATTGAATTGAGCTGAACTGAATAGAAATGAACTGAATTGAATTGAGTGGAATGGAATTGATTGAATTGAATTGAATTGAGTGGAGTTCATTTGAATTAAATTGAATTGAATTGAATTGAATTGAGTTGAACTGAGTAGAAATGAACTGAATTGGATTGAATTGAGTGGAATGGAGTTGATTGAATTGAGTGGAGTTCATTTGAATTGAATTGAATTGAATTGAATGGAATTGAATTGAACTGAACTGATCTGAATTACATTGAATTGAATGGAATTGATTTGAGTTGTATTGAATTGAATTGAATTGGATTGAATTGAATTGAGTTGAACTGAATATAATTGAACTGAACTGAACTGAATTGAATTGAATTGAGTGGAGTTGATTTGAATTGTATTGAATTGAATTGTATTGAATTGAATTGAATTTGAATTGAATTGAATTGAAATTAATTGAATTGAATAGAATTGAACTGAATTGAATACAATCAATTTAGTCCGATGCAAGTAACCCTGCAAATTACCGCCCAATCGCAATTTATTCTGCGCTCTCGAAGATTATGGAGAGCATGGTTAACCACCATCTTGTGAAATATCTTGAGTCCAATGACCTTCTTAATGATCGGCAGTATGGCTTCCGTAGAATGAGATCAACTGGAGACCTGATGGCGTTGCTTTCGGAACAGTGCAGTCGATCCATCCACCGGCTTGGTGAGAGTAGGGTAGTGGCTATTGATATTTCCAAGGCCTTTGCAGAGTTTGGCATGATGCACTCTTGTCAAAGCTCGCTGCTTTTGGTGGTGGTGATAACTACACTCGATTTATATCGAGTTTTGTCAGAGATAGCATTATACGAGTTGTTGTACACTAAAAAAATAAAGTTAGCTATTAATAGCAAACAATGTATTATAGCAAATGTACTGTCATAACAGCAAACTTGTTGCAGGGTTCATAGAAATAATTGACATACTCTTTGCTGAAACAACAAACCTATGTTTGCTGGAATAACAAATATGTTTGCTTTCCCCTTTTCAGCAGACTTTTGTGCTGTGTTTACTAACATATTTTTTTGAGTGTAGATGGGGTTTCATCCGACGAGCATAAATTGACTGCAGGTGTACCACAGGGCTCATTTCTTTCTCCTTCTCTTTTTCTTATTTTCATTGACGGTCTCCTGGGTCAGACTGTGAATTCAATCTACTCTTTTGCGGATGACAGTAATCTCTATCATTCTAATTCATTCGACCGTAGGCCAAGTCTTCAAGATATTGAAGTTAAACGCCGGACGATGCATGAAACATTCGACCGGGATCTGGTGTCCATTGTTGAATGGGGTCGAATGAATAGAGTAGATTTTAATGCGTGTCAGATCCAGTGTTGTTTGTTGTCGCATAAGCGGATTACTGACCCAGGTGTGTCGTCATTGTCTATGGATAGAGTGGATATTGATGAACCAGACGCTCTTGATGTTCTGGTCATGTGATGTCCGTTGGGAAAAACATGTATTTGAAGTGTCGAAAGATGCATTCAAATGTCTAGGCTTATTTAAAGCGGTGCAAAAAATATTTCACTCTATCTGATCTTCTCAATATCTACACCACCCAGATCAGGCCAAAGATGGAATATAACTAACTCTCATATATGGACAGGTGCTCCAAGGACATCTTTGGAGCTCCTCGACCGTGTCTAGAGGAGAGTGCCGGTGTTGATTGGGGACAGTAGGGTATCCAACTCTATTGCCTCCCTTCAGCATCGTCGAAATATGGGTTGCGTGCGTGAATATAACTCCCATATATGGACAGGCGCTCCTAGGACTTCTTTGGAGCTTCTCGAACGTGTCTAGAGGAGAGTGGCGGTGTTGATAGGGGACAGTAGGGTATTCAACTATATTGCCTCCCTTCAGCATCGTTGATATTTCCACGTTATGTGTTCCTCGGCATCCGCCAACTTATGCCAGACGTGAGGATATTTAGCCGAAGTACGCGGTTTTCCAGGAACTCTTATCCGTTTTTATTTATCGAGTGGCCGATTGACAGCACTACACACTATAGAGAAAATTCGTTCTTCAGCCGTACAGTCAGTATGTGGAATAAACTTCCTGCTAGTGCATTTCCCACCAATTGTGACATACAAAGATTCAAAGCAAATGTCAACAGACACTACTCCCTCTTTCCACCCTCCACTACCTCAATTTTCCTTCGCCAACACAATGCACTGCATTTATAGGGGGCATCCCCTGAGTGTTTGATAAAAAAAAATTAACTGACGTGTTATTTAACGGAAAATTTAAAAATATGCTGCTATATTTCCAGAATAATAATGTCTCCTTTTACTGAGAAACAAAACAAAAAAAATAAACGTAATTAAAACCGAAAATTTACTCGGTTTCACCGGTTTTCCCCATTCTGTGAAACCGAAAATCAGTTTTCCGAAAAAGTGTTTTTTTGAATAACCTGAAAACCAGTTTTTCCAAATGCCAGTTTTATGAACACTCTGAGGAATACGCACCAATCCCACATAGAGTCGAATTCGCATTCAAGAGTTTTTAAAAATCGCTCTACCCCACCACTGCATTGGTTAAAAGTCTTCAAAGCCCAATAGGGATTTAATTGATTTGTTGTTATTATATTTTCCTTAAAATAGTGACAGGATATATTGACTTATATAGTATTTAACTCGTGTTTGTACCTGTAATGTAAATTTAATGCACACGATCGTGACTGAGTGTACCCATTAATCAGTTTGTGTGGGCGCATATGATTTGCTTGATGTTATTTACGTTTCCATTGTGTATTTTGAATACCACCAAATGTGGCTTCACTCAACTTGACTCAACTCTACTACATATCAGTTCGATTTCCCCTTCAACAACTTGACACGCAGAGCAGAGGAAAGAGGAAAAATCACAATGCAAATATTTATAATACGATATTTTATGAAAACATGAGAACATACATGCACACGTATGTACTTTTATATAAATATGCACATTAGAGAGGCTCGTTTCAGATTTTTTGTTCAAACTACTCACAACGCAGAAACTGAAAATTTGTTAAATATAGGGTGATTCCATAAGACCACAGATTTTGCTTAATAAATAAAACACTTTATTGACTTGATTTTATCGTCTTTCGTCTTTCATATTTTGTATCGAATTTGTGCAAGAAATACAGTATCCGTTGAATACTCACCATGACTCGTCTCGCAACGAAGGATGTGCGTATCAAAATTTCCCATGCCTTTGGCATAGTTCGGGATGTATACCATACATTTGAATTCGTTCTTCCACTCTAGAATGTTTTCAAATCGCAACATCTCGGTGTCCATTTGACCTCGATGTTTCGTGATATAATGCGTCTTCGGAACTTCGTTCGCAATAGTTTCATTGTTCCATGCGCTGTGTCTAAGCCAAGCCATCAAATTGTTTTTTTTTTTTATCAAAACCAACACTGAACGGTGAGTCGTTGTGGGTGCATAGCCTTTTCTTCAATGACATGTGGATTTTTAATACCCCAAATGAATTTTTTTGCTTGTTAACGTATCCGTTTATTGGAAAATGTGTCTCGTCGCTCATGATGATTGTTTTTAAAGCCGCATCAAGTGCTTGTTTGTCAGGTATCCAATTGGTAAATATACCATGCTGTAAATGGTCTCTAGGCTTCAGTGTCTGTGTCAATTGTAGGTTTTAAAATCCGCTGTACGGTGGTGTAGGGAAGTTTCAATTGCTGTGCACGACGACGAACTAAGGTGGTCGTGGCCTGGGTTTCACATATTCACAGCAATATTTTCGGCCGAACGACCTGTCCGAATACGCATGGGTGTTGTCTCGTTTTACTTCATCCCAGTTTCTACGAACTTCTGCACCGAACGGCTGATTGATGAATTTTAGATGGCCGGTTTAAAAAAAGGATTTCTGAGGAAATCGCATGAAGCTTTCCAGTTTTACACTCACTGATTGGGACCTACAGTTTTGCACCGGTTCCGAAAGGTATTTTGAGAAGCTTTTTCATAGGTAACTACTCGAAAGGGTCACCGCCACTTTACGGGGTGACCGCCGTCTAAAGAAATGTAAGGTGTTTAGAATAGGGATCGAACCACCCATCTCATGTACTAGAACCACGCACACCACCACTGACGGCGTCAATTGATCATAAAAGTTTATTAGCTGTTATCCGTGAAATATTGTATTTTGGTATTTTTGTGGCGATACAAATAAAAGCAGTAATTTTTAGTTGGTCTTCGCTTCTCTGCTCGTAACTTCGGAAAGACATTAAATTGATGGCCGTTTATGTTAACCGGAAAATCGCGCAATGAGCGAAATACAATTATTGCTGAACTACCATTTTCCCACTACGTTTGTATAAGTTTTACAAGTTATTCAATTCAGTATCCCGCCATGACTAAGTTTGCCGATGTCTTTAGTACCAATTGTTTTAAAAATTAAAAGAAATTACCTGAGGTGTCAGGGGACACCCGGTTGGAACGAAGTTCTTTCGCTGTATATTATGTACTAGTTAGTTCCAACACGCCTAAGGCGCCTATTGAAAAATACGATAAACATTTTTTAAGAAAATTTTTTTTATAGAATGAATTTTTTTTTAAAAGAAAGTAAATTTTTAGGTTCTTTTTGCAAGAATATGTATTATATTTTCCCGAAAGGGTCTTTATTTAAAGAGAGGTACTTCGCTTACTTAAATCTAATGGGTGTTTTCAGAAAAGGTAATATTTTTAAGATGAAGTACTTTTGGTAAGAAACAGCCATAAGAGTATGAATTTTTTTTTCAAAGAAGTACTGTTTTTAAGGACAGGTACTTTTTAACCCTAGTGAGATAAGGTGCGTCTCTGAGACGTATGACAAATAAGCATTTATTTATTTCTTTGATTTTTAAAGGAAATACTGTTGGTCGGTTTTGCAGTTTAAAAGTTGAGGGCTTTTCTGTAGATAACATTTCTTTATAGAGCAAGACTTAATCTTATTAATGTGAAACTAAAATTATTTTAAAACATTTTGGAACCTTTACTAATTAGACCTCAAACTATCATACGTCTTTAAGACGTATGGTTAACTTTTATGTGTAAAAAAATAAGGTTATCTTTCTAGGGTTAAAGAAGGGGTACTCTTTGTAGGAAAAGTTTGTTTTAAGAAAAAAACCTATACCTATTTTTAATAAAAGGTACTATTAAGAAATGTATTTTTTTAGAGAAGGTATTTTTTTGAAGAAATGGTTTTTTTAGAAATGGGATTTTTTTTTGGAATTGGTCCTTTTTTAAGAGTAGGACAGAGAAGGTACTTTTTACAGAAAAGGTACTTTTTAAAGAAATGGTAGTTTTTTAAGAAAAGGCAATTTTTAAGAAAAGGTATTTTTTGTAAGAAATTTTACTTCAATATGCGTAACATTTACCTCGCGTTGTTGTGAATAATTTAATTTAAATTTTGGTTTCAATCGGAAATAAAATTCTATGCTACAAATTTAGAGATATACAAATATACATAGTCTTCTATTAAATAAAATAATTTGAATGAACTTACCATGTGTAATCCATTTTGCAAATTTCTGTTTTTGAGTGTCTCCTTTTTGATAACATTTTCATTCACAAGAAATGATAACAAAATTTATCCGATAACTTATTGTTGCCATTTCTTGAAATTGAACTTGTGAACTTCCGCTTAAGGCGGAATTTAGGTGGTGATTTGAAATGACGCTTAATATCGCTTAGTGCTCCGTACAAATTAAGCTATAATTAACTTTAGCGGGGTAAAAAGCAATACAGTTATGGCCAGTTTTAAAGTGGGTAGTTAACTATAAGATTACTTAATCGTATTTGAAAGTTAATTTGAGGTTAACTTTGCATTTTGTTTTTCAGTGGTGAGTTATTGTAAGTTGCCATATTGTTAACGATTATGGCAACCCTTGTATTCTTATTGGAAAAAACAAGTGGTCTGGGATAAATACCAAAACAACAAAGAGGAACAAACAAAATGGAATTATGTAAAATAAGAAATAGATGGATAAAATCGAAGTTATTTTAACAAAAATGTGTAAAAAACTGTATAAGCGCAATCATTTTACGATCTAGATTCAACGTATGTAGTATGTGTACAAATATACAAAACAGAAGCATATATTTTATACAATCTAAAATTTCTCATTTTGACAGTCAGTAATTTGATTGTCAAAATCATATGGTTCTGACTAAAAGTTAACCAACCAACATAGTGGGTTAAATCATAGTTAAACAATGACTGAAAAACACAATTCGATGTTTAACCAGAATTTAACTAAGAAACGAAGATCACCGCTGACCGAAAAACTGGCCATTAATATGTTGTCAACTTTTTTACCACCTATTGGATATGGTCGTTTCTTCTTGTAACATATTATCTATTTATATAAAGAGTGTTTACTCCCACTTCCGCTTGGGGGTATCAAGTGCTATTGAAATCTCTTCAATTACAGTCGATTAACTTTAGCAATTTGCATTTGATTTTAAATAACCAATCGTTTTATTAGAATAAAATACTCTTTTTATAATAAAGGTTTAGAAATAAATATACAAATAACGGGTCCGCCAAATAATTTTTTTTTCGAAAATGGTATAAAAAAAAACCTACTGTATATTTTCTCAAATTTCTTTTTGTATTTGAAAGTACAATACTTCCGGTTAATAATGGAAAATAATTTCATTCAAATGGCTGCCTCGGCTGGCCATGCAGTAGCCTACACGATCGGTCCAATTTTTAAGCCCATTATCGATTGTGTGCAGCTGTATTTCACCAATGGCTTCACGAATATTGTCCTTTAAAGCGTCAATTGTCTCTGTCTTGTCGGCGTAACACTTATCTTTGAGAGCACCCCACAAATAATAGCCCAACGGTGTCAAATCACAGCTCCGAGGTGGCCAAACGACATCAGCTCTGCGGCTGATAATGCGATCTTCAAAAACAGAGCGCAAAACATCGAGTGTAGCTTCGGCATCTTCTGTAAGTCGATCGCAGGTCCATTTTTCCCATATTTCCCAGCGTTGTTCAAGCGTATACACAATCATATTCGTTCAGCGGAAGGATAAAACTAATGATCTGTCAAATCAGACATGAGCTAAGTGTTACCATTCACGAAATAAGCACTAGTTGGAAAACAAACGTTTGATGGCGGACCCTTTACATATGTTTTCATAAAAAAATTAATAAAGAATAATAGTCCAATTCGAAAAAATTAAACCATGAAAAATTTTCAGATATTCTTAGACAAATACCACCGATTTTTGATAAATTTGATGCATAAAACGTATACGAGTGGAAAGCTCAATTCTTCTTCTTACCAAAACCATTTAAACAATACAAATCGGCTCAAACACAAAAGAGTTAAGTGTTCATAAGTAGTGCTAGAAACCACCCGAAAACGGGGTTTCAGATTATATCTCAAAATATTGAGTGTTTCAATTTTTATTCGAAATATTTAAAGCTAGTTTTATTACATTTATAAATCTGTATACAGATATACATACAACTTCATAGCAAAATTAGTAAAGACAAATTGGCGAAAAGAGAGGAAAAATTAAAAAAAACTGTATTATAAATTTTTGCTGTTTCTGATGAGAGGTATTCAAAATGTTGAAACTCAATATAGGCCATAAATCAGATAGTTTTTCAAGAATATTTTAACTGTATCACCGTATTATTTGTCAAAACCTGTTAGAGTTAGGGTGGTGGGGTTTTTTTTCCAAAAAATATTATATTTGAAGACCATATTGAATGTACTAGTCTTTACTTTCGCCAAAACTCCATACCCAAGGCGAAGGTTGTTTACAATTTCTACAATTGTGTACTGATAGATAAAAGATCGGAGTTGCGTTTGAAATTGCAATGTGAAAAGTCAAAAAGCGCGTCACCTAAGTAAATATTCGAAATGTTCTCCAATACTTCAGAAAGCATGCTTTTATTACCAACAACATTTCATGCCACGATTTCAATATAACACGACAACTATTCCCAGCCAATAAATGTTTTGCGAATATTCAAAATTTGTGATTAAACCGAATCGTTGGTTATGATTGTTAACTTTTTCTACGTAACGTAACGTGGTAAAATAGTATGAATGAAACTTGTACGCAATAGTACATAAATCGATTTAGTTTGTTTGCGGTAGATTCCATAACATTATTATTGATAGATTATGTAAATTGAATGAGATTAAAGAAATTACACGTTATAGCCATTGCTGAATACATGTGAATATGTTGTTTAATATCCTGTTGAAAAAATAACTGCATTAATTATATGAGTGCAGCTGCATTGAATCGGATTTACATACCTATTGGCATGTTTGCATGGACAAATACTACGAGTTGTACAAATGGATGCAAGTGGTATTGGTGCATAAATGCAAAAGTTAAAAAATCTACAGGATTATCTGTGATTGAATACTGAAGCAATATATGCATGTATATGATTATAGATTATATTTAAAAAAAGTCACTGTATTTAAATGTGATTGCAGATTTGTCAAATAATAAGGATTGACTGGAAAAACATAATTCAATTCTTAATCTGAATTGGTAAATTTCTTGCAAAAAGCGTTAGTTTTATAAACTCATCGGCAGAACAACGTTTTTCTGGTCTGGGTGTGACAGAAGTTCAATATTCTTGAGAACAAACTTAAAGCAATGTGGGTCAACGGTGTATTATGGAAAATCACATGCTCTACCTTTAAAATAACGTACGTTTCATTTTACGCACCGTGTATCGGTAAAATGTTGCGGGGAACCATCATTTAACTTTACTCTGGTTTCATATAAAACAAGCTACTATATAGCGGGTATTTTTGTTTAGAGCCGGATAACTTTAAATTGAAATAAAACCGTAGAATGAATTAATTATTCATTAAATTGGCTTCATTTATAGATAGTTTTCTGCCATTAAAGTTTGAATATGATTACGTCCATGTGACAACCGTGGTTGGCGGCTGGTAATGTGGATGCCCAATGATCACACACTCGTCGCAGTAAATCAAGCTGTACATCAGCAATAACGTGTCAAATTTCTTCTGGCTTATCGGCGTTTATATGCGACTATATTGGGTTGCTAGTCATATTTCGGGTCCAGCAATATAAAAACAATCACTTATCATTGGAAATTGTTCTATTGTTTTTCAAAATATTCTGGGTCAAGATCAATACACTTCTGCATTCGTTCAAACCTATTTTCGAAGCACTTTTTCCACTCCGATTGAGACACCTCCAAAACATGGTTTTTGAACGCTTCAACAGCTGCTTCGGGCGATGAAAAACGTTGACCATGCAGTAAAAGAAGTCATTGGGTGCCAATTCAGGATTGTACGGTGGATGACCCATTAATTCGGCGTGTTGAGTGCTCAAATAGCCCATTATTTCCGCTGATGTATGGGAGCTCGCATTGTCCTGATGCAAAATGATTCGTCTTCTCTTGTTGTGTTTCCTTATTTCTGCCAACACTGTTGGAAACAGTACCTCGTTTCTGTAGTTCTCGAATCGAAAAAGTTTTCACATTAAGCCTGAAACAAAAAATTCCATCGTTTCACGATTTGTGAGTAAAAGTGTTTCTGTATATCAATGCGAAAAGAGGCAACACTGATGAAGTTTTGATTGGAATATTCCAAGAAAGCTGTCAAGTAAGAAAAAAA
Organism: Phaonia tiefii; assembly: GCA_963931995.1. NCBI lineage: Eukaryota > Metazoa > Arthropoda > Insecta > Diptera > Muscidae > Phaonia > Phaonia tiefii. The sequence goes on from OZ008367.1 coordinate 361,545,774, forward strand.
TATAAACAAACAAAATAAACTAGTGCGAAAAAGAACAACAAAAAGAAGTATAGACATGTATTCAACCGCATTTTATTTTTGCTTTCTTGATTGTTCTGTAATATTTTGGAAAAATTAATTGAAATACATAACAGAAAAGATATAGTTCTTATCTTCTCCACTTAAAAAATAAGTTTTAATTTCTTAATAAACCTTTTTGTAGAAACAATGTCAAAGTCTCGCACCGTTTTAATTTGTCAGTATTTTTGACGTTTCACATTTTAATTTTTTCGACTTACTACTTTTTAGAAACAGATTTTCTCGCATTTTTCCAATAAGAATGAAAAAAGCAGTACGTCACACAAAGGTTTCGCAAAACAAACGTTGTAGAAACAGTCACATGTGAGAAGCGATTTTTTGTACCGATTCCTAGCGTTTTTGTTTCAATTCACATGTTTCATATGAAAACTTTTTCGATTCGAGAACTACAGAAACGAGGTACAGATAGTGGTAGACAACTCACAATTGACCACCCTACGTTCCACTGAAGTAACTGTGGCCACATGACCGGTTAGACCGAAAAAAACGCTATCATTTGCTTCGATGTGCTTCTTCCACGAGTAACTTTTGTTGGATTTAGCTCGTATTGATAGACCCATATGGTCGATTACTGTTTTGTTTCGGGCTCATATGCATAGATCCATGATTCGTCGCCTGTGACGATGTTATACACTGCATTTGAGTTACCGCGGTTGATTTTTTTTCAAAATTTCGTTGTTCCAATCGACACGTGCCTTTTTTTGAGCATTCGTCAAATTATGCGGCACCCAACGAGAACAAATCATGTTAACGGCCAAATGAACATGCAATATCTTATTGATGCCTGTCATACTAATGCCTAAGAATGCTTCAATCTCACGTTGTATTACATGCCGGTCTTGCTTGATCAGTTCACGCACAGCATCGATAGTTTCCGGCAAAACGACCGAGGTTGGACGACCTTCACGAAATTCATCTTGTAGCGAACGGCGTCCGAGACTGCACTCTTGGTACCAGCGATTTACAGTGGTTTTTGATGGTGCTTCATCACTAAAAGTCCAAACAAGTTAATAGGGACGCTCTTGTCTCGATAATCCACGCCGAAAATTGTTAAATTTTTTGACAGAGATGCATTTTTCAATAAACTGTAGATACAACAAATAGTGCTCGTAAGTAAAAACATTGTATGTGTGCTTATGCTAAAAATCTCAATATTTCCAATGGAAGTTCCACTTTGCATCTGGCAACACTAGTATTGGCATGACCCAAAATATAAGTAGCAACCCTCGTATCAGCATATGCCAGTAACTTCACGTATCCACACAGGATATAATCTAGAGGTGTCAAATCGCACGACTTTGGAAGAAAATTGACAGGTCCATTTCTCGAAATCAAATTCTCGCCAAATTTGATTTCAATTATTCGATGGCTGCGGTCGCAGTATGCCACGTAGTGCCATTCTGTTTTAACCGCATTTCGCCCGGATCAATGTCATTTATATTTTCAAAAAAAAACAATATTAATCATGGTGCGGTAACGATCTCCACCAAACGGTGCATATTTCTGGATGTAATGGAGTCTGTAAAGTCTGTTGTGGATTGGTCTCACTACATATGTTGAAATTTTGTTTATTAACAAACCCCTTAGGCCAAAAATTAAGCTCTTCGCTGAACACAATTTTGCGATGTAACATTGGGTCAGTTTCCAACTGATCTAGAGCCCAGTCGGCGAAAGAACGACGCATATGACGGTTCCGTGGATTTAATTCCTACACTAGCTGGATCTTATACGGGTGTAGGCTAAGATCTGGAGGCAAAATTTTCAACGCAGTGGACGAACAGAGCGCAAATTCCTGCGACGGACGACGAATTGATAAATTTGAATTTTCTTCCACACTTCCATTTACAGGGTCGATATTCTCTTCAGTACCCACATTCCTTCGACATGTTGGTGTTATTGCAACATTTAGATAGTCTGTGGTATGAAACCTATCCACAGTTCGACGGATGGCTTGGTTAGATGGATGATTATGTGCGCCATAAAAGTCACCAAATCGTCATTAAGTTGTGTGAATCTGTGACCGATTTTCAAATTAAATTGGAATAATTTGGTAGCGTTGTTCATACGTGAATCTATTCATGTTGATTTGCAGAATGTGAGTGCAGTATGACAATTCGTTTGACAGCTAACTTTTTCATAAGTTCAATCTAAGAAAACTAAACATCCTTTATAAACAAAATTATATTTAAAAAGTTAAAGAAAGTACAATATGCTGTACTGAATCGAAAAACAAATCGATACCTTCCACCTATTTGTAAACTATAAAGCTGCCTTCAATAGCCAGATATGGAGGAAACTGTACCAAGCTATCACGGAGCTTGGTATTCCTGCTAAACTAAAACACCTTTGTAGAATGACACTGAACGACACGAAGTCCTCAGTAAAGCTTGGTAAAGATCTCACCGAAGTATTTATTGTGATCTCTTCAACATTTTAATTGAGATCGTCGGGACAAAAGCTGCAGTCAACTCGAATAAAACTATCAGCATCAAAAGTCGCATACTGCTCGCGTATGCTGATAATTTAGATATCATTGGGCGAAATCTGCGAGAAGTTACTCCAGTATTTTCAGGAATTGAGAAGGAATCAGCAAAAGTGGGTTTGGCAGTAAACTAGGACAAGGTTTCGGCCATAGAGTAAAGCCATATAGAGCTGTCAGCTTTCTCATCTGACGTTTCGTTTCACACTCTTCGTGGTGCGGTCGGTGCGATAGAGAGTTGTTTGACGTAAATTAACTTACACCAGGTGGAATTACAAAAATTGTTGACTTAAATTTTGCATTTCGTTTTAATGAAAACCTGTGAAATTTAAACGTATTGTGGCCGTTTTTGTGGTGAATTTACACAAAAATGTTAATGCACAAAACGAATTGCCGTTACTGTTTTCTTGTTGGTTGGATTGAGCTATTGCCTCTATCTGGTATTACCAAAGCAATGTTTTCCCACATTCACGTATTTCTCTATGGTTTCCACAAACAGAACATCCATCTGATTGGATGAAATGGGGGGAACGTTGGTAACCGTTCTAATTTCGGGGTAGCTGATGAATTTGTTTACCTCGGATCTGTCGTGAACGGAGGACATAACACCAGTCTAAAAATCAAGTGGAGATGTATGCTTGCAAACAGGTGTTATATCGGGCTGAGCGAGCGCTTCGAAGATAAAGCCCTATCTCGAGAGACGAAGACCCAACTAAATTAGACTCTCATACAACCTGTCTTGCTTTATGGCGCAGAATCTTGGGTCATATCGCATGCTGATGCAACATCACTGTGAGTCTTCGAGAGAAAAATGCCTCGAAAAGTATGTGGTCCTACACGCTGAAATAAAACGGCCTCTGTAACATATTCTCCCAAACATATTCCGCAGGAACCATGTATATGTTTGGAACACACTTCAAACATTTATATAGTTATATTTAAATACATTTTTCATTTACTTGCATTGAATGCATTATTTGTTTTGTTTTGAATCTGCTGCTGTTGTTTATCCATTGTTTGTTGTCTCTCACGTTTTTGTCTTCAGAAGGTTTCAACTATGCGCCGGTTACAAATATACAATATATACAAATCTAGTTCATGCAAGACAAGCGTGTATTAATTACTTGTGGTTTTTTATATTTCAAAAATGATCCGCCATTCCGATTTTTTCAGTAGAGGCTCGGGCAGAAAAAGGGATTCACGTTGTTACCCTTTCCAGTTTCTTTCCTCAAAATCGTTTCTCAATTGATAGCACACATAAATATATGCGAAACACATACACAAAAACCAAAGCAACATCACAAACCATTTAACCGTCCGAGCGTTTGTTTATTGTTCTTTCACTGATCAAGCGCTTTTGATATCCTCTGTCCGATGAAATATTGACAACTGAATACATGAAATTAAAACGCAATACATCACGCACATTCAGGAATATTTATGAGTCACTCACTGCGAGAATAATGGAAAATGAATCGTTGCCCCTCTTTTATTCTCTTGCTCTCGAGAGAGCAACAACAGTGCAACAAACACGGCTATATTTGTATCACAAACACAGGTATATTTGGGACCCAAACACATATGTTATAACATATTAATCATTGTGTCTCAAACAGGTAATATTTAATAGCAAACACAATGCGTTTGGGCACAAGTATATTATATTTGCGCATCCCAACAACAAAAAATTACAGATTTTTCAGCGTATATAATAGAAAATGGCGAGTATCGATGAAGTGACCGTCGGTGGTGTAATGGGTAGTGTGCGCGCCTCTTGTACAGGAGATCCTGGGTTCGATCCCTGCTCCAACCACCTTAAAAAAAAAAAAAAAAAAAAATTTCTTTCGACGACGGTCACCTCGCTTAGTGACGGCGACACTATCGAGTATATAGCCATGAAAAAGCTTCTCAAAATACCGTTCGGAATCGGTGTAAAACTGTAGGTCCCAATCAGTGAGTGAAAACTGGAAAGCGCACAGCTTGTGAGAAGTTCTCCCCGGTCCCTTCATGGGATGTAATGGGAAACCATTTATTTATTTATTTTTTATCGATGAAGGATGAACCACGAACTGTATAATCTGCATCCCAACATCGAAGTAGTTATGCGTATGAAAATAGCGCGTTTACGCTGGCTAGGCCATGTCAGTAGAACGGATCAGAATGAATCGGTGCGAAAAGTATTCGAAGACGTAATCGACGGACATCGAAAAATTGGACGATCAAGACTTTGCTGGTAAGGAGAAAAGCTGAAGATCGAGCTGGTTGGAAAAACATGTTGTCTTAATTATTTATGGTCCTTGACTCCTCTGGGTTGTTTGAAGCCACCAAATTAAGTAAGTAAGATTAAGCAATCCTCACTAAATGCGTTTTTAGTTAATAGTAAAAAAGTTCAAAATTCAGTTGTGACACCCTCTAAATTCGGTTGTAGCAACGTCTAATTCGGCTGTAAGAAGCTCAAACCCGTTGGTGACAACCTCTAATTCGGCTGTGATGAGTTCTAGTGTAGTTGTGCCATCCTATAAATTCGGTTACGTCTGATTCGTCTTTCTCAACTGATTTTTTTTTGTGAGTGTAATTTGTATCTAAGCATTTTGAATCTATGATTACGAGATTAGCTAAGCGATTTATTATTTGCTATTAGATCAAACTCTTGGTCTGAAGGAGTTGGTTTACTGGTATTAGATGCGTTAAAGGTAGATAAGACTTAAAGGTCGAATATGCGCAAATATGGCAAATATGACCTTTTATTAAAGAGATGTCAATTCAGAATACTGATGTATTTTCTACACACCTTGCTTTTAAAGAATCTAAATGTTGATTTATGCTCAGTATCACAGTTGAAAATTCTCCATTTAAACTTACTTTAAATGCCGGATGTTTGTCATTCAAATGCCATTTAATATGAAAATTTTCTATGATCTTTTAAATGACAAGTATGAAACTCCCCCTTAAAATGGCAACAGACATTTAAGATTCTGGCAGCGATTTATGACCCAAACTAAACAAGAAATAAACACCTTCGATCAATGAGCATTTAAGCACCAAACAAAAGGGTTGAAATATGAATTTCGCACCATCAAATTTCAGTTGCCGGTTATTTGGAAGACGGATTATTGGGCGAGTGTTTGATTTTATGCTTAACACCTTTACGGTTCAAAAGGTTTCTTTACCTACCAGTATTTAAATTGTTCCTGTGATTTCCGTTGTTCTTTGCATGTTGTTTCATGTGAGAGTTCGTATTTCTGTGAGGGGCTCTTTTTTTGTCGTCCGTAATCATTGATTTGGGTTTGGTCGGTAAAGGTAGTTGTTTGGGGAAATCCTTGAGATTTATGCAAAATCTCGATTTTCTTGATTGAATTCAATGCCATTTTCGGTAAATATGCCCCAAAGGAGAAACATGAAAAAAATACAAATTAAAAAATATTTATCTGCAAGTCTTCCCTTTGTTAAAAGTATTTGTCTGTTGAGGAGAGACATGTTTCTTTACAAATCGTTAAATCGTTTAAAGTGTTTTAGTTTTAACGTTTCGTTAACTTATTTTTAAAGGAGTAAATTTAGAAGGACATGAGCACAAACACAGCGGTTGTTATTCTACCTTTAAAATACTTTAAAAAATTATATTTTTATTTTGTTCTTCATCGTCGAAAGGTCATTATGAGCACAGGTTTTATCTTTCTAATCCACTGCATTTTGTTATAAGAGCCCTTATAACATGCTTTTGAAGTTCTTATAGTAGTTGTGCCAGCACTTGTGGTTTGCAAGCATGGTGTCTAATGAAATGTCTGTCTCTATAGTGCAATTCATAAAAGGATACATTTATATATAATGGAAATGTTGATATGACCACTAAAACAGCTCATACATATACGAATATCAAAATAAAAGGTTTGGGTATTGAAGCTGTGAAGAAACCTGAAACTATAACAAATAACATAATTTAAGGAAATTTAAAATTTTAAGGAAATTCTTAAGGAAATTTTTAATTTTCTCTTCTGCTAAGAATATTTAATCCCGGAGAGGAGTATTTTGTCTTCATTTATTTTTGGTATGACCCTACAATTGAATGATAATATATGTTTCCAAACGAATCAAATTTATGATTTTCACCGTGTTTTGTTGTCATCAGTTCCGGAGCTTATATCTAAATCAGAGTTGGCAGATTTGTCTCTGTTTTCCATTGGACAACTTATTTCGGGAAACAGATGGCGGTTGGTAAACTCTGTCCGGTAGCCCGATAGTTTTAGTGACCATAGCGATAGTTTTAGTGACCGATAGTTTTAGTGACCATAGCGATAAATAGAAAAGTCATTAGATTTGTAATTCTGTGTTGATACGTCAGTTGTGTAAAAATTCTTTAAAAACCGAAAAACCCGGTTAATAAACTTCAAATAACCGGGGAAACCGTTTCTTCGAAATTATGGATTTTTATAATACCGACATACGGTTAACCGGTTTTGGTTTTGATTACACTAGTCTCAGTCTCTTTCTGTGGCCAATACGATAACTACCCTAAATCTTTTTCTATCACAATGATATTTTATTTCACTTTTAATTGGCATTTAAAACCTGAAATCGTTTGGAACTTGTTTAGCAGATGGATACAACATTTTTCGAAATGGTTCTATCGTTTGCATTTTCTCCGGAGTACACGGATACACGATACTTTCGCAAGGATGCTTATAGCTGAATTTCATATGACAACATCGGTTTGATAATAGTACATTTGTAAATCATTATGGCTGTTTTTTTATTCCATTAAGCTATCGCCACTTACGGCTTTCCAAATAAAACGAACCACACTTAATACTACGAAATGTGGCAACATTTGCTGTAATGGGTGAAAAAAATTGCGATACGGCAACACATTTGTACCCAGTGCCAACAAATACATGGTAGCATCAGATATTGTTGCAGTTGTAAGCAGCAACAAGCGACATTTTATTTTCGTTCACTCGTTTCAGTTGTCAAAGTCTACACAAATATATACCAATAATACAAGAATACAAAAAATTGTAAAACAAAATACATATGATTATGACAAGGGAAACGAAAAATGTCATCACCTGTTTAAACGACTATACCTGATAGATAATTCTACCATGTTCAATAAGTATAACCATAGATAAAGAAATTAACTAGATATCGCACGTGCCGTGGGAAATTTATTGTTCAATGGGATATTTTCTAGATGGAGCTGAATACAATAATTACAACGTTTGATCCCAAACAAAATATACCTTGCAAGATGTATTTAGCAAAGGTGCTAACAAAAAGTGTGGTAGGCAACATCAACAAGGATTTTGTTTTGTTTAGTGTACATATAACAGTACAACAAACAAGCACATAACCAAAATGCATTTGAATTAGAAAGTGGGGAACACAACGACATAAAAAAACTAAATTAGTTGTTCGAATAGCACTACCTGGAAAATGATTCTATTTTTGTATTGAAAAAAATGTCCCACACTGTTGAATAAACGTCAGTGAATGTCACGAGAAACGTCAATGAAAGTTACAAAACGACGACACAGCATCTAGTGGCAGTACTTGCCAACGCCTGTGGGATATCTACTTAATTCCTTTATCTATGGTATAACATTTACCGCGCATTGTTGTAAACAATTTAATTCCAATTTTGTTTTCAATCCGAAATAAAAATCTACATTAAATAAAATAATTTTAATGAACTTACCATGTGTAAGCCATTTTGCAAATTCCTGCTGTTGAGTCTCTCTTGTAATGTAAGATAACTTTTTGTTGCCATTTCTTGAATTTGAACATGTGGCAACATTGTCATTGCCAAGTTGGAATTTAAGTGGGAAGTTTCAATTTCACTTAATATCGCTTAGCTGTCCCGTACAAATTAAGCTATAATAAATTTATAGGGGTATTTGTGCAAGTGGCAACTCTGAAGTTTGGCAGCTGTCACATACACTCCGGTTCACTTATTTAAAGGCACTAAAAATTCCATATCAGCAGCCTGTATCTTTTGCAATTTGTAACCGATTGCAGAATTTTAAAATGGAAATGGAAGCTAGACATCATGAGATATAAAAAAAAATTATCACAATAGTTGTTTCTTAACTAAAGAACTTTTTTTGAGAAATTTATAAAAAAAAGTCAAAAAATGTGCTACATTTTTCGTTCACCGGAATAAGGGCACTTTAACTAATTTTAATGAAAAACAACTTTTCTTTTTTTTTAAATTTATTTTTCTTTATTTAAGAACTATTAGTAATGGGCACAACCCCCTTTTGTTTGTAATAACTTCAAATATACGGGTTTTCATTGAGAGATAAAGAGAATTTATGTAATCCAACGAAATTTGATTCCAAGCATCCTTAATGACCTGAATTAGTGACTGCTTGTCATCAAATTGTCTACCTCCTTCATAGACCTTACGAGATAACCAACCCCAGATATTTTCGATAATGTTTAGATCTGGCGAATAGGGTGGTCAATCAAGAATATTAACATTTTGGCTTGCAATAAACTCCTTTACTACTCTGGCGTTGTGTGTAGGGGCATTATCCTGTTGCAATATCCAAGATATGAGAAAAAATAGTTCACTGAACTTCGGAAAAGCCGATTCAAAACACGTTTTATAGCTTGTACCTGCCATTTTTGCACTTAGCAATTCAAGATCGATGGTGCCATAGTACGTAATAGCACCCCACACCATAACTCTGCCCTCTCGGCTGTGATGTAGGTTCAAAAAACGCTGTTCTTTTGCGCAGATCATGGAAATAATAGTTGTAGCCATCAGGCCCATTCAAATTAAACTTATTCTCATCCGTAAATACAACGGTTCTCCGTCATTTACATGACCTCTTGGCTGCACATCCCATACCATGTAGTCTCTTGCGAATTGACGGCGTTTTTCCTTACGAGGAGCATTAAGTGGCGGCTTTTTTTTTTGTAATTTCAGGTATTTAAGATACTCACAGCTCTTAATTACTCTGCGTACTCATGACTTGCTCGCTTCCACTCCAGCTTGAGCTCTTATTTTTGACAAGGATAAGGCAGAATTAGAAGCAATTCCGATGATTTTTCTTTTCTCATACGTAGATAAACACAATGAAACTCTGCCTTTAAAGTTTTTTCCATACCTCTCGGGATCCTTGATGTAATTGTCGACAACTGTTGGTATCCGTCCAATTTTGTTTAGCTATTGCGCGGTTACAATATCCTTCAGAACGGTAAACATCGATTTTAGTTTTTTTCAAAAGATTTAAAATTTTTTCTTTTGCCAGTTTGAATCGTATAATGATTAAGATGGAATAAATTGTAATAAACAAACGCGCCCTACAAAAAATCATCGCTTACTTTAAAAATAATAGAAAAATAATAAAGTGCATTTTTTCAAGTGAACCAAAAAAAGTAGCACATTGCTCAAAAAAAGTTCTTTGGTTAAGAAACCACTATTGTCATGATTAGTTTTATATCTCAAGATGCCTAGCTTCCATTTCCACTTTAAAATTCTGCAATAGGTTACAAATTGCAAAAGATACAGGCTGCTGAATATGGAATTTTTAGTGCCTTTAAATAAGTGAACAGGAGTGTATGTTGATTCCGATTATTAAAAATAGAGCGCATTGCGGAAGAACAACGCGTTACAGATATGAAAACTTAAAAAAATTTGGAAAGTTGTGGTGAGACCTGCAAAATTTTCAGTCGAGAAATTGCACCTAATGGGTCAACCATTCGAAGAGTGGTTAAAAAGTTGAAGAATTTGGGTCGGTTATGAATAGTAAGATACCTGTGCAACAAGGTTCCAGTAGGTCTCTTGGAAACCTTGCTGCTGTCTACGAGAGTGTCGCCGAAAACCTGAAATCATCAATTCTCGGCATCGTTCTCAACAACTTCAAATTTCACGAAGCACTACGAAGCGAATTCTGACATGCGTACAAAATTCAGTTTACTCAGGAACTTAAACCAGCAGACCATGGAAAGCACCGGCAATTCGTTCAATGGGTAATGGAGCAAAGTGAAGTCAATACTAATTTTTCAAGAACAGTCATCTTCTCCAATGAAGCGCAATTCCTTCTGAATAACTTCGTGAATACACAAAATTGTCGAATTTGGGGTTCAGAAAACTCCGCATATAACCCATGTGAAACAAAAGCACCCACAACGTGCGACTGTTTGGTGCGGATTTTTTGTCATACGGCGTGATAGAGCCTGACTTTTTTGAAGATGAGGCAGCGACTGTGAACGGCATTCGTTGCAGGAACATGATAACGGTGTTCCTGTGACCTCAAATGGACGGCATGGATCTAGATGACATGTTGTTTAAGCAAGACGTCACCAGCTGCCACACCTCTTAGGCAACAATCGATTTATTGCAGCAACGATTTCCACAACAAATTATCTCAAGAAATTTTGATGTTAACTGGCCACCAAGATCATGGGATTTAACGCAGTGCAATTTTTTCTTTGGGGTTTTGTGAAACCTCGGGTTTATGCGAATAAACCAGAAACAATTCCTGAGCTCGAATCTGAGATCCAACGCGTCATTGGGGAGATACAGCCACATCTCTGTGAAAAAGTCATGTACAATTTCTTGAAAGGAATAATGGCCTGTCATCAGAGCCGTGGGGGCCATTTGACGGAAGTTTTATTCCATATTTAATAGGAACGTGTCTTCTTTACAATTCAATAAAAAAATCACAACTGTCTCAAAAAATATTTGTTCGTGTTGTTACGAATTTTCTTATTCGTCCTTTTAGCGCTGTGTTATGCCCAATAATACAACATGGTTCGGTGTAAATTGCGATAATTACAACAGTTTAATTTCTTTTTACTTTATTCCATCAGTACAACAATTTACTTTATTTACACCACTTTTCAATAAGTTTTATATTTTTCTATCAATTCGCGTTGCTTACTTTACGGGGTTTAATCACAAACTAAACTCAACATGCCAAAAGCCTCAGCTATTTATACCAGTTATGCTTCTCGCCGCCAGGTGCTCTACCAGCTTCTAATTATTCTATCCGATTCCAGTATTTTTTAAAAAATAACGTACTTGCAACGGCCTCGTCAAATACTTTGTGGTAAGGGTATACTTTCAGGCGCAGCATTAATCGCACTGTTATTTACATAATGTTAGTTTGGTTATTAGAGTAAATAAAAGCTTTTACTTAATCGTAACAGTATTTTAAAATGAAACAGTGCATTCTTACTGAGACACCCTGTACTTGTGTGTAGCGCAACGTGTTACCCCACTCATTGCCGTTACAGAAATGGAGCCGGAATTTAATAACCTCTCACAAACAATTTTATTTACAAAATATTTAGTATATGGGTTAAACCATCTGAACTCAACTTAAAATATGGCTGTTTTTTACATCACTGTTTCCAAATTGGCTGAATTTTGGCAGGATTAAAGTGTATCCGAGAAATAAGAAAAATCCTAAATTTAAGTTCACTGACGCATCTGGATCCGGAAATATGAGGTCTTGAAAATCGTAAAAAAAGGTCAAAATTTACAAAGTTGTACTTACTTAATTATCATTTTCTTGATTAATATTATAGTGACGCAACTCATCAAGGTCGCATTTGAAAGGTTAATTAATTACCTTTAATTTGATGTACAACATAGTTTTTTTTTGGAAAGGTCAAAGGTCACATCTCTTGACCTATAATTCGGGAGGCTATAGCTGTAAAAACGACAATTTTAAAAATCTGAAAAAAATATATGTTTAAGATTGGTTCCTTCCCTAAAGTTCCAAAAAATTTCAGACTGTGGGTATGCTTGGATCCAGAAATATTTATCATAGAGTAAAGGTAGATATTTAAATAGCGGCGTGCTGGCATAGCCCGCCGACGCTCACGAGCACAACCAACCACATTCATAAACAGTAACAGTAACAGCACCGACTTGTTAAATATCTACATTTACTCTATGATAAATATTTCTGGATCCAAGCGTACCCCCAGTCTGAAATTTTTTGGAACTTTAGGGAAGGAACCAATCTTAAACATATATTTTTTTCAGATTTTTAAAATTGTCGTTTTTACAGCTATAGCCTCCCGAATTATAGGTCAAGAGATGTGACCTTTGACCTTTCCAAAAAAAAACTATGTTGTACATCAAATTAAAGGTAATTAATTAACCTTTCAAATGCGACCTTGATGAGTTGCGTCACTACAATATTAATCAAGAAAATGATAATTAAGTAAGTACAACTTTGTAAATTTTGACCTTTTTTTACGATTTTCAAGACCACATATTTCCGGATACAGAAGTGCCAGTGCCCTCGAACTTTGCACTTATTTTAGTTCTGTAATAATCTGTCTTCCTACGAAAAATCATACAATTTGGAGAAGGTAGTGTACACCCATTGGTTGATTTGACATGGAATTACCCATATACGATTTGCGGGTTATGTTGTACGCGAGATATATGCGTGTGATTATATTTCATATTTCCGCTATTACAAGTTTTTCAATAGCAGTTTTATAATATGCAACAACTTTTTCATTCCAACTACAAATTCAAACCTACAATATTTTAAGGGTTGGGGCTGTAAATGTCAAGACATAATCTCAGCATCTCTTCAGATAAATTTCTGTAAAATAAGGCCAGCCACGAAGAATAAACTGTATATATTTTTACCGTCTTATTCGTAATAAGTTATAAGAGATTTGAGAGATGGCTTTTGTATCACAAACTGTTTCTCAAACCTCTCGTAACTTGTTATAAACAAGGCCGTTAGAATTTTTGTTACATCATTTTCCTGACTGTATGACATTTGTTTTTATCCGCCTACATTCAAAGACAAGTTCATTAAACACTTACGAACTTAAGTAACTATAAATATATATTTTTCACTTCCATACACAGAAAACTGTCACCATTTATTGATACGATATTTTGTTTGTCAGAATATGGAAGATATCAACAGGTTTACATCATGACATAACATAGATATGTAATGCCAAGGATATATGTACATATGTACGTGTTGGAGTATAAATGATTGTCCTTAGGCATTACAAAAATCATTAATCAAATGTTTGATAACAAACAATATGAATGTTACTTTGTTGTTGTAGACAAAATGGTTTATTTGGATATGTAACTTGTAAATATTGTAATGCGTGTATTTGAATTTTGAAAGAGGATTCTCCGAGCAGACTCATGTGTGCACTGTCGAGATGTGCACATGTTAATATCTAAATAAATATATTCAAATTGCATATCGTGGAGGGAGGTGATTTATTACTTGATAACTTCCCACACCCGTAAGAAATACATTAAACATCATTGAGGCAAAACACCAATAATGCATTTTGATTCCTAAGACCTGAAATAAGTTAAATCCGTGGGATCCCCTGATTTTTTTCCGATTTACACAGTGTAATGAATTACATTTTTATATTAATTTCTATAGATCTTTAACTTTACAAATTGAAGACACAGACACACTAGGTGTGAAATAATTAGTCAATATGCTAAATATGTAACATTCTTTCATACGAATTGGACCACTTTATGAAAAACCCTCACAAACCCTCAAAAATTGGTTAGTTTTTCGATGGGATGCTCCGTTTCCGAGTTATAGACATGAGTGCGTTTTAGCAATTTTTTATTGGAACAATTAATTTTAGCGATTTTTTAAAAAAAAAAGTTAAGCCATATTGATGACACCCATTGGGTAAAGCTTCCAATGAAGGTAAAATATTTATTATTTTTGCGATTGTACGCACCTTTCCCGAGTCATAGCCACTTCTCAATTTTAGCGATTTTCTTATTTTGGTGATTTTTTGCAAAAAAAAATTCTTCCATACGAATTGGACCACTTTATGAAAAATTATTAAGAACATCAAAAATTGGTTATTTTTTTCGATTTGTCGCTCCGTTTCAGAGTTATTGACATGAGGGTGTTTTGGCGATTTTTTATTGTAAAAATTTTAGCTCTAGCGATTTTTTAAAAAACGGTGATGCCATATTGAAGACATCCATTTGTTTAGTATTTTAGCGATTGGACGTACCGTTTTCGAGTTATAGCCACTTTTTTATTTTAGCGATTTCCTTAGTTTGGTGATTTTTGCAAACAAATTCTTCCATACGAATTGGACCGCTTTATGCAAAACCCTTAGAAACGTCAAAAATTGGTAATTTTTTCAATTGGACGCCCCGTTTCCTAGATTTAGAAATGTTTTCTTATTTTTTTATATTTTCGATCAAAAATGGAGATGGGTTACCCTGGGTAAGTCGTGGGTAAGTATGCATTATTTTCCCATTACCCTGAGGGTAGTGGGTAATCGTGATGGGTAATTCCCCATCGCCGTGGGTAACTGCCCATTATATTCCCCATTACACTAAGAGTAATGGGTAATCGTCATGGGTAAATCCCTATATTTGTGGGTAACTACTAATTTCCCCCCATTACCTTGAGGGTAATGGGTATTCGTGGTGGGTAATTTCATATTGTTGTGGGTGGCTACCCATTATTTTCCCCATACCCTCTGGGTAATAAGTAAACGATCGCTACCCATTCCCCATGGCAGTAATAATGGGTTAACTTCCCATACAATCTCCAATACTCTTTGCCAGGTCTGCAAAGATGTGTGAGGCCTAGGTTTGTCGTGATGGAAACCCACGCCTTTGCGATTTACCAACTCAGGTCAATTTCTGACAATCGAAGTCATAATTTTTGTTTGGAAGCAGTTCTAAATAAATTACTCCCTTAAAATTGCATCAAATGGACAACATAACCTTTTTTTGGGACAGTTCAGCCTTCGATGAAGTTTGAACGCGTTCATCGTGCTTGGACTAGGATCTCTTTCGGTTGATATTGTTGTAAATAATACATTTTTCATCTCCAGTGACAATGCGTTTCAAAAATGGATCAAATGTGTTTGAGCAATAAATCGCAAGTGTTTATCCGCTTTGTTAAGTGGTGTTTACCCGCTTTGTTTTTGACAAATCCAAGCCGTTTCAAATGGATTTCAATGGCCGTGTGCGACACCTTCAGTTTATCTGTAGCAGTTTGTCAACATCGTATAACACTGAAAGTAAAATTTTAACTTTCGAAATGACACACAAAAACATCGAGACACCCCAACCTAATTTTGGGCCGTAGAACACAATGGTATACTCCGTTTTAAAAGATTAGGTCCAAATCAAGAGATATTCCATTTTTAATTTTGTATTGTCTCGCAAGCTATTTTTATACCATATATGGAAAAAGGCTTCGAAATCTCTTTTGAAATAACATTATTTTTTGTTCATTTGTTAATACTTAATAGTCAATATATTATAGTCAATTCAATTATTTTCAGTTTATGTCACTCTTTAGTCTAATTTATAGATGTTGTTTATCGACCTTATTTTCCTTGTTATTTTATTTCTAATTTTTCTGGCTCAAGGTCCACATAAATAAAAAAAAAATATCAGTTTATATTCTTTATCATAGATTATTTTATTTCCATATTTCGACCGTCATCGACGATCATCATCAGGATATCTTGACTTGATTTTCAGCGTGTGTATATACAAAATTGCTTAGTGACTGGCTGACTGCGCAGTTTATCATTATCAGCACATTGACCAAACGACTGTAGAAAGTGATGTTTTTGTTAAACTACTTCGAATTTGACAGAAAACTAAATTCGTTTGGAGACATGTATAAATATATAATATGAATTATCTCCTCAATGAAGCATTTCATTGATACGATTTTGGTATCATTCGAAAGATGACTCAATATGCTTTCTCATGAAACGAACCAGAATTTTTTTTAAGTTTTTAAGGTTCGATATCTAGATAACTGTTAGAGATATGGAAACAGTTAAATGACCACTTTATAGATTTTGACTCTTCCCTTTAACCTTCGCACGCCCAAAGGTATTTATGTACGTGGTAGTCCAAAACCCACCTGGGTGGGTTTTATATTTAAGAGCATATTTTGTGTTGGAAGAGAGAAGTATTTACATAACATAGTCATAAGTAAAAGAAGAATCGCAAATAAGAGGACACAAAAAACCAAAACAACCGCCCTTCCCGCTCCCGCTGCCCCTACCCCTCCTCACATAGACTTCCCACTATCCTACGCCAAATAATATCAAATGCCTCTGCAACTAATCAGGCAATTTACTCAGACTCTCTACATGAGAGCGGCAAAAGAGTGGAATAAGTTCTCTATACTATTAAATACTTTTTGTCGTCGCTCTGTTTATAACAAAACAACAACAATTATTTCAGTGAGCTAAATATTGCTTTATTTATTTTAACAATATTACATCTAATGTTAAATCGGGTGCAAGAAAAAAGAAAGTGCAATAGCAAAAGAGCCTTCAGCACTAAAACTATTCCTTTTTTATTTTCCAATGTAACAGTTACTAATGTATTCATAGAAATCGAACAGGTACCGTGTAACACATCGCCCGTGAGTTCGAACACTCATTGATTTTTCATTTCTATTAGTCAATAACTAGCCAATGATTAATCAATCAAAATTCGTTGATCATATCAACTGTTTAGTAGACAAGTTGTTATTAAAATTTTCTCTTCACATATTCTCTTCCACACATCTATTTCTTACCCATGTCTAGCGTAATCTGTGCATTCGCACTTTATTTTCTTTCTTTTCCACAAAAACGCAACCGGAAGAAAAAGTTGACACCTTTTTGTCATTCCGTTAAAAAAGGACTTTAGCTCTTATTTCATGTTGCTCCACATATAGCCTAATGTTTTTATAAACCGTATTGGGATTTCGTGCATTTTGGAACAAAATGGGGTATCAGGAAAATTAAGGGTGTTCTTTTCGAAAATGATAGCTTTTTGTAGAACCTAAATTTGAAGTTTTACCTTTAAATTTCACGAGTCTTAATATAGTTTGCGCTCTATATTAAGACTCATTTATAAATAAAACACACCAAAATTTTTCGAAATGATTGTTTTTATGTCATCATGTTTTTTAGTCTATGACATTTATGTATGAAACACAATATCCGTTAAATGCCCATTACGACTCATCTGGCAACACAGGATGCGCATATCAAATTTTGCGCAAATTTTGGAAACAAGTGCGTTGACACCTTCTTCCACCTGGGGCTTCAATTCTTTTCGTTTTCAAGTTATTTAAATAATGTAATGCACTTAATATCTAGTTGTAATGTGAAAACTAAATCTTGAGTTTTTGAAGCCTATTTTTCAAGTATTCAAGACATTCGTTTTGGTGCCAAGTGACAAATGTTTATTTTATACTGATATCTGTGGATAACGACATGCATAATGTCATCTGCATGTATTTGCATGTTTGGTCTCTAGATGGAGATAATATACACGAAAATTTTATTTTACAGAAATCTGTCATTTTGGGAAAGTTGTTGTTACATGACTGGAAATATGTGTTTGAAAGAAAAGAGTTTTACTTTTTGTGCAATGTCAATTGTAAATTTTCATTTTGCGAACTTAAGATAAGTTGTATGAACAAAAAACAATAATATCTATACCACCAAGTAATTTTTTTTAGTGTAGCGTTACCCTATTTCATATTCCCAAAGACTAGCTTCAATTTCAGAATCTGCGGTCTTAAAACCCCCATAGCGTTTTTTTTTTGGAAAACATAAGAAATATTGACTTCATCTGCGGGTTTTCCTGGGTTTTGAACACTGTCCGTCAGTGGTGCAATGGTAGTGTGCGCGGCTCCTGTACATTAGTACATGCGTTCGAATCATGGTTAGACCACCTTACATTTCATACGACGGCGGTCTCCTCGCCGATACTATCGACTTCTTAGCACTGAAAAAGCTTTTCAAAAATACAGTTCGAACCGGTGTAAAGCTATAGGTCCCAATCAGTGAATGCAAAACTAGAACTTGTACAGCTCACAGGTTGTGAGAAGTTCTCCCCAATCTCTTCATGGTATGTAATGGGAAACCATAAACAAAATACCTGTTATGCGCTCTTCCTCTTGCACCGCCTGCAGTATGTTTATATTGCGAGGTTGCTGCAGTTTTCCTGTTTCAGCAAGTAAACGGGCAAGATCGAGCAGCCAGCTTTACATTTATTACTTAGAGTATTGAATAATAAACCGTTTTTATGTAATATCTCTTGTAACAAACCGTCACTTTTTTAGTTCTGTGTTACCAAAGTTGAACAAATTACCAAAAATTTGGTAGGTTTGCTAAAAGAACTTGCTGAAAAAGTGAACAACATAAAACCCCACTTTTTATTGTATTACATTGGCCAATGAAATTGCTGGTGTGCGCGGCTCTAGTGCATGAGAACGTGGGTTCGATCCCGGCTCTGACCATCATACATTTCCTTCGACGACCGCCACCTCGCTTAGTAATGGCGATACTATTGAATTCTTAGCCATGAGAAAGCTTCTCAAAAATACCGTTCGGAACCGGTGTAATACTGTAGGTCCCAATCAGTGAGTGCAAAACTAGAACTTGTAGAGCTCACTGGTTGTGAGAAGCTCTCCCCAATCTTTTCATGAGATTTAATGGGAAACCATTTTTTAAGGTTAGAAATAAAACAATTTACCCATAAACAAAATAACTGCTGTGAGCTTTGCATCTTGCACCGCTTGCAGTATGTTTGTGTTGCGAGGTTGCTGCAGATTTCCTGTTTCACCGCGTAAACGGGCAAGAGCGAGCAGCCAGTTTTGGTTCTATTACTTAGAGTATTGAATAGTAAACCGTTTTTAAAATATTATATCTTCTTTAAGAAACCGTCACTTTTTTAGTTCTGTTGTCGAGCTTTGTATACAGGTTGCTGCAGTTTTCCTGTTTCACCGCGTAAACGGGCAAGAGCGAGCAGCCAGTTTTGGTCCTACTACTTAGAGTGTTGTACCTAAGTTGAACAAATTACCAAAATTTAGTAAGTTTGCTAGAATGCGCTTGCTGAAAACGTGAACAATATGGAAACCTACTTGGAAATTAGAAATTGACATAATTTTCAAGTGACACCAACAAAATAATGTTTTATTTATAGTTTTCCTACAATTCAACTCGAAAGAGTATTTTGTTTCAAATTGAGCCTTCTCTTGCAGAGGGAAAATGACAAACCGAAAAGGAAGGCCAAAAACATATGCTGGTGAGTATCTTGGCGAGATTCGAAATTGCTGTACAGACAACCTTGGTATTAGTGGAAGATTTTTGCTAAACTGTTTTGAAAATAGAGAACTGTTAAGGTAGCTCTCAATAATTTGGTTGAGCTTTACTTTCTAATTTTTTTGTAAGCTTAGTAGAGTTGGGCATATTAGTTCCTTTCAGTGATCGCTCCTTTCAGCTCCGCTCCGGTCCAGGAACTACTTCCTTTTTATAGTTTACTAGTTCCCTTTAGTTCCTTGGATCAAACACGACATTTCAGTTTCATACAACGTTCGTTCTTTTTAGTACCATTACTAAAAGCTCTGTAAGGAACTAAAAATGATTGTTTCCAACGCAGTTAATTGAGACAGGTCAGTTTTATAAACGTAACGACAAATTGTAAACAACCATGAAGATGAAAAAATTTAAATTTAGGAATTTGTGGAAAAAATGAAAAATTATATTGAAACATCCGGGCGAATTATCGATCTCCGAGCCATTGTTAAAAAAACATACAAAATTCGAGTTTAAAAAAATGGTGAAGAAATTCTGGTTCGGACATCGGCTCTCGGCAAGTGTGGGTACTCTAATTAAAGGTATTAAAGGTGTATTTTTCTTTTGTCTGTGCGGCATTGAACCAAAAAATTCAACACGAAAGAGACCGATACACAAAAACCAATTAATGATTTGGAACTAAATGGACCGAAACGAGTCGGAACTAGTTCACTTAGTTGCTTTCAGTGAATAGTTCCTTTGATCTAGTTCGTTCCGGAACTGCACGCCTCTAAAGCTTAGCCATATATTGGATCATATTTTCTAAACGTTGATGGTTTTCCAAAAAGTATGGTCGGCTTAATGTTGATTTATTTTATATAAGTAGAAAAAATTTTAAAATTTTCTTTTTTTAATTAATGTTAATGACAAAACACCGATTTAAATTTCAATAAAAAAAATACAATTAAAGTTACCCAGCAGGAGGCTACCTAACTTTGTTTTTATTATGCAGACCTTATTTTTCTATACGAGTACAATTTAAAAATGTAATCAGGCGCCAGCTATTGTTGTTTCGATTAAGGTTGATGAAACTACAATTTGTTGAGCTTTTGGGGATGCTGAGGTTGAATTGGAAATTTTAAGGTTTTTGAGTAGTTACAGTTACCTGCATTATAGATCTGCGTAAACATTCCTTGATACAGGGATTTCTTTCGTACGAGGGTTGTAATTTATATTTCGGGTCCTGGCAATACAGTGTCGCAAAATGCAAACTGGAACTTCCATTGGAAAGTTTGATATTTTTTTAGCTTAAATATACATAGAACGTTTGTTGTACTTATATTTCCAGTGTGTTGAAGAATTTATCTCGGTAAAAAGTGGAATTAACCCGTGAAGATTTTCGTGCGATGAGTTTTTACGATTTTCGGCGTGGATTATTAAGACAAAAGTGTGTTAATCAACTTGTTTTAAGCACCATCAAAACGCACTGTCAATCAGTGGTGCCAATAATTCAGTCTCGGACGCAGTTCGCTCCAGGATGAATTTTGTGAAGGTCGTCCAACTTTGGTCGTTTTGCCGGAAACCATCGATGGTGTGCGTGAACTAATAAAGCAAGACCGACATGTGACATACCGTGGGATTGAGACATCCTTGGGCATTAGTATGACAAGCATCAATAAGATATTTTATGTTCATTTGGCCGTGAAAAAGATTTGTTCTCGTTGGACCCACATAATTTGACGAATGCTAAAAAAAGGCTAGTGTCGATTGGGGCAAAGAAATGATGACAAAATACTACCGCGGTAACTCAAATGCGGTATATAACATCGTCACAGGTGAGGAATCATGGATCTATACATATGAGCACGAAATAAAACAGCAATCGACCGTATGGGTCTTTCAATACGAGCTAAATTCAACAAAAGTTGTTCGTGGTAAATGATCGCGTTTTGTTTGGTCAAGTGGCCACCGTGCCGTTAGTGGAGCGAAGGACGGTCAATTGTGAGTGATATACCTCTATCTGTTTGCCAACCGTGTTCGAAGAAATAACGAAAAAGGACAAGAGGAGACGGATCATTTTGCAACAGGACAATGCAGGCTCTCACATATCAGCTGAAACAATGGCCTATTTGAGCACTCAGTATGTCGAATTGATGGGTCGTCCGCCGTACAGCACTAATTTGGCACCCAATGACTTCTTTTTCAATGTTTCCACGTTTTTCGACGTACGAAGCAGCTGTTGACGCGTTCAAAAGCCATGTTTTAGAGGTGTCTCAATCGGAGTGGAAAAAGTGCTTCGAAAATTGGGTTGAGCGCATGCAAAAGTTTATTGATCTTCACGGAAAATATTTTGCAAAACAATAAAATCATTTCCGCTGATAATTTATTGTTTTTTTTTTATTGCTGGACCCGAAATATAAATAGCAACCCTCGTAATAGATTTAGCATTTTGTTAGCCATTTAGTTTTAACTCCCTACATGTTTAGTTCCAACAAACCAATTTTGTTCCAATATCCCATCAATTTCACGTTAACTTGTCAACCCCTAAGCTGTCCTTAAATGCCCTAGAAAAAATAATGCCTAAAATTGTATCTTCTAAGTGTCTTCTTACAATGAACTGTTTTTTATCTCGCCTTCCATACAAAGTTTGAATACCCCTATTGTTATCAAAAACAATGGTCCGGTTTTTTGCACTCGTCCGCAAAACCACAAAAATAAAATAAACGCACAAACAATAAAAGAAGATAATGCACGTCTCAGTTATTATCTCGTACTCACTTTGTGAATTGTGTCATTTGCAGGTTTCCTGGGAGTCAACAACTTTGGGCTTTTGGTACACCGAACTGTTGGAACGCAATGCACAATTTCGTACGTGGATATCTACGGATCGACCAAAGGTAAGTTAATGCTGTTTCCGTTTCTTGCATTCGTGCCCACTTTAAGTTTTTGAATGACACAAATGCGGTGGGGTGCTTTGCTTTTTCGCTTTCTCTCTCTCTGATGTGTGTGTTATTCTTTAAGCGAAATCTTAATTCATTTTAAAAGTTCATCACCAGCTTCAAGGCACCTTTGTAAAAAATGTTCCATTTCTGTAGGAGGGAGGACATTTTTTTTAGTTGTTGATGTTTTTAATTTGTCAAAACTAAAAAGGTGTATATAATATATATGTATATTTAATCTCTGTCACTTTGTGTTTGTTCTCTTTATCGTCCTGTGCTTTAATTTCTGTACCCGGTCGCTCCCTCTATTCACTGTTTGTGGTGGATGCGTCAAAAAAGGTCTTTTGGATGACGGGATTTTTTAATCCTCAAGGATTTTTAACTGCTATGCGTCAGGTATGTATGAAGCCAAATGTAATCTATTTATGATTTTTTTTGTGGGTGATTTTTTCCAATTATTATTCATATTTCCATAACATAAATGCCTGATATTTGGTTGAACTTTGATAAAGAGTTGATATGTTGATGAGTGGTATTATTTTTTGTTTTTGGTACATGTCGTTTGGGGACATTTGTGTCATCATCGTTAGATAAGACAACATAAGTAATACCCAGAATGTACCACATTGTACCTTTATTATTCTTCAAATTTTAGGTGTGGGTTTCGACATTCATTCTACTTATGTATATCTAATGGGTTATTCATTAAGAGGTAATGTTTTCAAAAATAATAAATTGATCTGTAATTTACAAAGTAATTTGATTTACTCGTTGCGAACGCTCCTCGTAGCTTGAGAACACACGTCTTGGCTTGTCAACACTCTTCGGGGGGCACTTGTCTTGGCTTGACAATACACTTCTGTGGGCTCTTGGATTGACAATACTCTTACTACTACTAGTCATGGCTTGACAACACTCCTGGGTGCACTAGTCTTGGATTAACAATGCTCTTCTAGTGACACGTTGTGGACCGATCGATTTTAAGATGGTCGGGAACTCAGTGTCTTGCACACGCGTTTATTCGGATTCGCTGCGTAGATCGGTATCGGGTATGCGGGATACTGGATCTTTATATGCTTCACATGTCCGACGAGAACGGTTCGCGATCGGTTACCATGGGATGGGCTGCATGGAAATAGAAAATGTAGGATCAGTAGTCCGGAGCATCTGTGTAGGAACACTGAGCCGGAGCCCCTGTGGAGGAACAGTGAGCCGAAGCCCCGGTGTAGTAACAGTGAGCCGAAGTCACGGTGTAGGAACAGTGAGCCCAAGCCCCTGTGTAGGAACAGTGACTCGAAGCCCCTGTGTAGAAACAGTGAGCCGAAGCCTCTGTTAAGGAACAGAGAGCCGAAGCCGCTGTGTAGGAACAGTGATCAGAAGCCCCTGTGTAGGAACAGTGAGCCGAAGCATCTGTGTACGAACAGCGAGCCGAAGCCTCTGTGTAGGAATAGAAAGCCGAAGCTCCTGGGTAGGAAGAGTGATCAGAAGCCCTTGTATGGGAAGACTGACCCGAAGCCCCTGTGTAGGAACAATGACCCGAAGCCCTAGTGTAGAAACAGTAAGCCGAAGCCCCTGTGTATGAACAGTGACCCGAACCCCCTGTGTAGGAACAGTGAGCTTACGCCCCTATGTAGGAACAGTGAGCCGAAACCAATGTGTCGGAACAGTGAGTTGAAGCCCCTGTTTAGGAACAGTCAGCCGAAGACCCTGTGTAGGAACAGCGAGCCGAAGCCCTGGTGTAGAAAGAGTGAGCAGAAGCTCTTGTGTAAGAAAAGTGAGCCGAAGCCCCGGTGTAGGAACAGTGAACCAAAGCCCCTGTTTACGAACAGTGAGCCCCTGTATGTGAAATGTATTTGCACCGTCTTTACTAAAGAACGGACCCCAAAATTGCTCCTGTCCTTTGCAGAACTAGAGCCCCGGATAAAACGCTATAATCTTATCGGGCTGTGCGCTCGGAAGCGACGCTGAATTTAGTCGAGCTTAACATTAAGTACCATAGCTATAGTGACGTAAATGAGAATTGCATCAAGGCACTTATCCTTGTGTGTGAGTGTGATTATTCGCGGTGGTGTTTGGTGTAAGTGATGGTTGTTGTGAGGTCATAGTACGGAGAGTACACGCCTTTTATTCTCTTGAAGAGATAAAAACACCTAATGAGAGAAAAATTGTTCTCTTGAAAGATAAATATTATTTTTTCTCAAGATAATTATTTTTATCTCGTGAAGGTAATCATAGTATGGAGAGTACTCGTTTTTTATTCTCTTGAACAGATAAAAATACCTAATGAGAAAAAAGTTTTCTCTTGAAAGATAAATATTATTTTTTCTCAAGATAATTATTTTTTTCTCGTGAAAGTAATTTTAAATATTGAGAGAACAATTTGTTTTCTTCCACAACTCAAACGAAAAACAACAATAGCATGTATGAAAATAGGAAGTGTTACCTGAAGAAGACTAAACAAAGTACTATAAAATCATTTGGGAAATCTCAGATGTAAGAAACAGGCAATAAATACATTTGGGAAAGCTGGCTGGTAATGACATAGAAAACGAAGATTTGCATTGCACTAATACAAAAGAAAAAGGACAATAACAACATAGTGATATGTATAATAAGACAAGTATTTTTATCTTTTTTGTCTCCCTCGTGCTCCCTCTCATTTTTATCTTTCTTTTTAACTTTCGCACTAGAATGCAAAACAAAACTCTCGTAAAAGTTATTTTTATGAGCGAGTGTTATCTTTTCTTTTCTTTTGTGGGAGGGAGCAATACTGTTGAAGCAGTGGTCACCGTCCATAGCCCCCAGGGGCCGATCACGATCGGTTTTTACACGTACACAACACGAACGTCAACAAAAAGCATATCAAAGAGCGTATGAGAAAAGAAAATTTCATTCCGTAGCACATTAGCTTTCAACGAAGAATGGTCATGCCGGTTTGTTGTGGATTCAGTGCAAATACACCAATACATTCACATTTGATTAGTATTCTCTTTTTGGCGACCTCTGTTTTAAAGCATGTAGTGATCACTCATGAAAGATGAAAAAGATAACTTTCGTAAATAAAAATAACTTTCACGGGAATTATTTTTTTGTGTTTGAGTGTGAGTAAGAAAACGAGAGATAAAATTGGAAATACCTCTCGCGAAGCGACATTTTCCGTACTATGGCTTAGGTGATGGGTAGACCAGGGAAGTAAGGGGGTGTGAGTGGCGGTGAATGTATAGACTATTATGTATGGATGGATTATGACTTTGATTTATTTCACTTTGTTTTGTCATTTAGAAAACAACAAAGCAGAGAGTTGTCATCAACAAGCTCGCGTTTCAAGCTCGCGGTGCTCTACGCCAATTTTCATCATTTTTCTTGCGGGAGTTTTAAGTGGGACTGTTTTTTAAACTTTAATTTTCCAAATTTGCTAAAGCTCAAGACAATTTTAGTCTAGAGCTTTTTTTTATAAGCTTTATATTAGTTTCCCAATGTTAACCAGGACTGTCTATATAGCTATTTGGGATTTTGGCAAGATCTTCATCTGCAGACGTTTATTTACAGACGACCTATTTACAGGATTCTCCGTCTTATTGCAATGCGAGCAATGTTCCTTTGTGTGCAAAGAATTGCGGGATGGGGCTAAATGAAAAAAATATTAAACAACTTCTGTTTTAACACTATTATGCTATATCCCACTTTTATCAACTATATTGTTTACTTTTGCTTTGGTTTGTGTCTAGACTAACTAGATGTCTCATATATGTTGGAAAATTTCTTGTTTAATGGGAAGTTTTCTAGGTGGAGCCTGTGACCAATATTTAATATATATTGTAGTTTTTAACCCAACAAAAAGTAAATTTATAATAGCCAAAGTGAAAGAAGTTTAAAACATGAAAATTTTCTTAAATAAGTGCCTTTTCTTAAAAAAACTAAATTTTCTCAAAAAAAAAATACCTATTCATGTTTTTAAACAAAGTGACTTTTCCTAAAAAAAAAAAAAAAAAATACCTTATCTTAAAGAAGTACCTTTGGTTAAAAAAGAAAATTTTCTTACAAAAAGTACCTCTTCTTAAAAATGTAATGTTTTTAAATAAGTACCTTTTCATAAGATATCCGGGTTATATGGTCCTTTTCCCGCGAAAGCTGAACCGAGAATAGTATTAATATTAACGCAAGAGTATAAGTGGGCTGGTCTTACAGGCACTTAAATTAATCATAAGGCATATATTGCCAGTACAGTCTTAGGACGTTGGGGGAGAAGACGAAGATTCTAGAATAAGATATGGAAAATGTTAAACGATTATATGGACAAATAAAATTTAAATTCAAAAAAAAACTAATTCAAAATAAGTACCTTTTCTTAACAAAGTACATTTTCTTACAACACATTGCCTTTTCTTAAAAAAACTACATTTTCTTTAAAGAGTACCTTTTTGTGAAACAAAATAACTTTTCTTGACCTTCCTACTCCACCTACTCTAAAAAATTTACCTATTCTTGAAAAAAGGACCAATTCTAGAAAAATTCCCATTTCTTAAAAAACCTTTTCTTTAAAAAAAATACCTTCTCTTAAACTGAAAACTTTTCTTACAGAAATTCCTTTTCTTAAAAGTACATTTCTAAAAAATATAATAATACCTTTTCTTTTCTTTTCTTGGGATTTCTGAAAATATATAAATTTTCTTAAAAAAATAACTTTTTCCGAAAAACAATACCTCTTCTTTAACAAGTACATATTCTTAAAAAAAGTACTTCTTTGCAAAAAAAAATCCATACTCTTATGGCTTTTTCTTACAGAAAGTACTTCTTCTTACAAATATTACCTTTTCTTAAACAAATATTAGCTTTTAATAAAAGAAGTACCTCTCTTTATAAAAATACCTTCTCGGGAAAATACAATACACACTCTTACAAAAAGGACTTAAAAATATATTTTTTTTTAAAAATACATTTTATACAAAAAAAATTATTAAAAAAGGTTTATCATTTTACAAAAAGTATCTTTTCATAAAGATCCATTTAAATTATTGTATTTTTCAACGGGCGCCTTAGGCGTGTTGGAACAAACATACTATATAGCGTTCCATCCGGGTGTCCCCTGACACCTCATGTGATTTTTTTTATTTTACTATTTAAATTTGAAACTGACTTAAAAGACTTAAAACAGAGTTTGTATGTTTATATATTGAGCCCTGTGTACTTTTCTTGGTATCTGGTTGCAAGAACTGTTAACATAATTATCAAGAAGCTAACGCTATTTCGTTTGTTTATTTTTGTGGTTTCTACCACATTTGTCAATCATTTTCAGGAAAAATTAAACAAGCATATAATAAAAATAAACAAGCAAATTCCCAAAAGAGGTAGCAAAAAAACTCATTAAAATCAAAATCACGATGGTGACTTAAACAGAAATTTCACATGCCAATATTAACAAAGTTGATTTGTGTTCCGTAAAATTTTATTTTTCGTCTAATGTTTAAATTGAGTTTTTAAATTTGTTTAATGATTTTTAAATTTGTAGAAATTTTCTATAAAACACAACTGACGTTATATTCAAAATAAATATTAAACCACAGTTTCCTGGTAATATTACGCATTGAATGTTATAACCTAACCATTGTATTGTAATTTTGTTTAAAATCAATAATTTTACATTTATTCAAAAGGAAAATACTACGTCCTTTCATATCTTTATGTTTTTCAATGAATTCAGTTGCTTTGAGTTTGAGATAAATTTTGCAGTTTCATATCACTCATACGCACGCAGGCTCGTTTATTTTTTTTACACCTGGTTGGACAATTGATAAATACATATTGAAAATATCAATGTTTTTTTGTTTCAGAATTATTTTATATTCAACATTTTTGTTATGAATTAGCTGTAATTTGTAAATGAGTTATTTGTTTACATTTCAATAGAAATATTCAAATTGTTATGATATTTATTTAAGAAAGGATTTTTATTTAAACAGGTTGTTAAATTGATTCATATTTAAATACGAGAGAGAGAAAATTGTAAATAAAGATACTTGCCATATAAATGGTATCAGTTTTGCCAGGAAGTATTGTAAAATTTTATATAATAAAGTAAACCGTTTAAATTCTTTATACTACGTCGAAATGTTGCCAATGGTGTGTTCACATTGTTGTTGATATTTATAAAGTAAATACCAATGCGGATTAAGGATATCAATATCAATATTTTTGAGAAACAACACAATTGCAGTTGATTTTTAATAGATTTACCTAAATTTTTTGATGGAACTCAGGAAATTTAGGAGCTCGACAACGTAGGCTTCAATATCTTTAATTATAATACCCTAGGTATTCCTGTTATTCTATAATTCTTCTAGAGAATAGAGCCTTGACATATGTGTGAAACATCGCACTTGGAGTTGTTCTATATTTTTCTATAAGGTTTGCGAAATTTTACCCATAGCTTAAACTTGTGATGGGACATGGGACTGTCCGTCGAGGTGGAAGGTTTTGTAGGGACTACATTCCCCAAGAAGTTAACAATTTCACTTTTCATATTATTAAGTATATTTAATACAGGCACCCGATTTTAATACTTTAAAACCATATTTTTTGATTTTTGCTCACTATAAAAACGAACGCTTAGGATTGAAATAAAATATTTTTTTCCATTGTTCCTTTTTAAGTCATCAACTGTTGAAAAAATATTTTTCATTTGAAACAACAATTTATACTTATCTCTACATATATTTATTCATACTGATGAATTCAAATTTTCAATCGATCAAAAAAAGAAAAGAAATACAAATATTTTGAATAAAACGTTTTCGAGGAAAAAGGGAAGATATTTATCAACGATGAAAATAATAAAACGTTTTTATTGAAAATAACATAGATACATAAGTGAAATATTTGAAATTTACATTAGAAATGCATTGTGAAATTTAAATTAACGTGATTTAAAACTAAAAAAACTAATTACATTCGAATTCCGTTATGTCTACTAAGCTAGGGTTAAGTTTTAGTAGTAAAATATTTTCGAGATTTTGCGAACATAAATTTCTTCTGTGCTTTGTTAAAACAATAGGAAGCGCACTGAATGACCTTTCAGCGATTTTGGATAATGTTTCGCATTTAGAACTTTTTGTTTTCCAAAACTGCAACACATCATAGTGAAACGGGAGTTTTCCCTCATATTGCAACTGCTCTAAGTACTCCCGCATGGATGCATAGTCATCAGTAAGTTTTATGGTAGTAGACGCAGTTTTATTCTCCAATTTTTTGTATCTGTCTTCATTTGAATGACCACTAAAGGTGCTTATACTTGGCTCCTTAGTTTGGTGATGAATTTCTTGTACTTCTCCGTCCGATTTCAATAAGGCCTAACTCCAAAAATAAAAAGTGTTGAAGTACTTATCTTTTACACGGATTGTGGCTATTCGTGCCATGAAAAAGCGCGTAAGTTTGGTTGCGGATTTATAGTTGGCAAAAATTCATAACAAAAAATTAGCCAATGCATGTACGCTCCGTTCAACGAGTGTGTAGTTGTTAGTTCATTAGACACTAGTCGGACACAGTTCTGTATTGGTTGCTATATAGGTTGCTACATTTTTATTATGAATTTGGGGGCTAGTGTCTAGGTTCAACCTATTGAGTGAACGTAAAACCACAATCCGCATCAAAGCGAAGTACTGCAACACTTTTTATTTTTGGAGTTAGGCCTTATAGCTTCTGACCCCTCCAACTGCAGAATTGAGTTAGAGTACTTACAACTGCAGTCTTTTTCTCCATATCACTCAAGTATGTTGTACCTCTAAAACAAAACCTAGGGTCTAGATACAAGGCAGCGACGAAAGCATTATTTTCCATTAACATCTTTTTCGATTTTGAAGGGACTGCAAAAGGCGATCTGCTAAGTCATTGCTACCAGCCATTTCTACCAACTCAGTTTCACAAACCAACCACTCCCTATAAAAATCATCCATTATTAGTTGTTTAGATTGAAGCATTGTCGTTCTTTCTGCAAGCGGTCTAAAACCTTCAACAAATTTTTCAGGAAAATCCCAATCAACTTCGATTTTGAAAAGAGTATTAGTTTCAACTTAATGCTTAATTTTTATTAAAGAATTGACCATTTCATATGTAGAGCTCCAACGTGTTGAAGAACTGGTATTTGGCATGTGATCTGCTCATAAATAATTTCATCGAAGTTTTGCTCCTTCTTGCGAACTTGCTCCTTCAAATATTTGGCACAATGTCGTTCAAATAATTCGACCATGCCAATAGTAATTACCACTATTTGAAAGTTTTCAATAAATTGGATATTCACTCCCATAATACTTCTGTCCATCCGGCTGGCAATGTCCAATTTTAAACATACGTATTTATTACCAACCTGTCTTTCTATTTGATCTACAAGTTTTGATTTCATTAGCTGAAGGTGGTCAGCAATGGTTTTAGAATTAAATTTTATATTATATGCGCTTGACCAAGGCTGCAATATGTTTTGAAATATGTCATTATCTAGACAACGAAACGGCATATGTAGTTGAGTTACCATCTGTCCTATAGATTTTACATACTCTTCCTTACTCATTTGCAAACACACGTTCTGTAACTTTCTTTTTTTGGATTATGATGGAATGTACTCTTCTGGCATTTCGTCAATATTAATTTTGTGAACTTGAATATAATGGCGTTTTATATTGCCCATGTGGCTCTTTAATATTCTGTCACATTGAATGCATTTGGCGCTACTTTTATCCGCACACAAATCCACATATTTATCTGGACTAGAAAGCTTTTTGCGGCCCATACTAATACCCTTTTTGTTAAAGCGCCTGAAATGGAACCGTTTAACCGCAAACAATTAGCAAAGTACAAGTTTTTTAATTCGTAAAGGTTATTATGCTTAATTTTCCGAATTGCAGCAGACAAATTTTACATTTTCATTGAACAACTTTTGTTTGGTTTCAGAAAAACGTTTTATTTTGACTGAAAAGAAAAATTTTCTACATTGTATACGATGGAAAAATTACTGATAAAAAATTTTCTATTGGTTTTTTCATCGTTAAGGATAATTATTCCAAAAGATATTTTTCTATTTTCATCATGAGGAAAAAGTATTTCAATTCAAACTGTTCAAAATTATTTATATCTACAAAGTTGAAAAATATTTTTCAACTAGTACGATATTTTTGTTTGATAAAAACAAAAAATAAAACGTTTTCCGGTCCTTGATTTAATATAGAAGCCGCCTTTGCTTTAAAAAATTAATAATAATGTTTCATACATTTGAAATCTAAGCAACCTTTGCATTTTTTAAAAACATTTCAATACAATTTCTTATGTTTTTCATCAAAGCAAGCTATGTTTCTTATAAGTAAATATTTCTAAAATGAATGTAATAAATCTAAGTTACCTTTGTTTTTTGTCATTATAAATATTTGATGGAATAAAGAAAATATTTAGTCTGTTTTGAAACATTGAAGTCGATAGTTCATATTCGGGAATATAATTATCGGTACACAGCTCAGTTCGTACAATTGGTGACCACGATGCTTATATTTCCGGATGTTAATCCTGCACAGCAGTCTGCCCAGCAACAGGCAGCACAACAGCAGCCTGAACAGCATAATACTACGCAAGTGACAGGGACACATTCTTCGCAACAAATAAACATAAGCGCAAACCAACCGAATTCTTCGGGAATTGAATCAGAAAGAATTGCTAAACTTCCAGCATTTTGGAAAGAAGAACCGATGGTGTGGTTCATGCAAGTTGAGTCTACATTTCGTCTTCATGGAATTTCGCAGGATTCAACAAAATATGAATACCTCGTGTCGAATTTGGACCCATCAATATTATTTCTGGTAAGAGATATAGTATTGAATCCACCTACGGCAAACAAGTATGCGGCCATGAAGAAGCGCATCACTGATTCATTCGCTGAATCTGAAGAAAATCAAATTAAGCGACTTTTAAGCGGTTTGGAATTAGGCGACCAGAAGCCCTCACATTATCTCCAACGTCTTAAGTCATTGTCAGCTGGAAAAATCAATGATGAAGTTTTAAAAGCCTTGTTTCTTGAACGATTGCCTGAGAAAATCCGATGCATTTTGGCAGTATGCGATACCACTGACATCAAAAAATTTGATACATGTAAGCAAGAACTCTCTGATGCAACATACCTCACACATCCAGTTCCAAATACCTCTCTAGTGCTGAAAGTACATGCATTCAATTTCGCAATCGGCGCAGGAACAATTTGTTGACAGTTTTTGGCAGCTTCTAGGATTTTTTACCAAAAGGCTAAATCCAACGGAAAAAGGGTACATCACTTTTCACTTGGGAGTGGCCAGAATGATTCCTTCATTGGGTAGTCCAAGAAGCTCACTACTTCCACGCAGTATGTCCTGGGCAAGCAAATGAGCACCCTGATTGGTTATGCAATCACTGATATGTCGCTCTATATAGATCCGCTGCAAGGATCCAATTGGCAAATGTCCTCGAAAGTTCTAAGGCTGACATTACCGCTATCCAGGTAATGCAATGGACAGGACATGGCCGCACAAGAAACAGAAACTGCGACATATACTACAGTTGCCATGAGAAAAAACATGAATTTGGTTACGGGTTTGTAGTTGGCAAAAGGCTGCGACATCTAGTCCCTAGGCTCAATTCTGTGAGTGAACGTATATCCACAATCCACATAAATGCGAAATATTTTATATTTCCCTAATTTGTGTGCATGTCTCGTCAGAAGTGAAAGATGATGAAACCAAAGACATATTCTATGAGCTCCTAGAGGAACCGTATGACAGCTGCCCTGGCCATGACACTAAGATTGTACTCGGAGATTTTAATGCTAAAGTAGGCAGGCAGAATGTGTTTCATCCAACTATTGGCAATTTCAGTCTACATGCTGACAGTTCCGACAACGGTATAAGACTGATTGACTATGCCGCGGCAAAAAACATGATCATTAGTGGTACACGATTCCAGCATAAACACATCCACAAGGCTACTTGGGTATCCCCTGATCAAAGAACGAAGAACCAAATTGATCACGTGGTAATTGATGGAAGGCACTCATCCAGTGTAATGGACGTACGAGTGATCAGAAGAGCTAACATCGATTGTGATCACTACTTGGTGGCAGCAAAGATTCGCACAAGATTAAGTGAAACCCGACGCAGAGAAGCTAGTCATTGGAAAGCTGCAATAACCAGAGGTACCCAAAGCCTCCTCAAGGAAGCTCGTATAACTTTAGGCACAGAACCCACCCCCTCCTGATGACGATCCTGAAGCGCAGTGAAAACCCATTTCCGACTCTATAAAAACTGCCGCAACACCCGTACTTGTATTTGAAAAACCGCTTCGCAGCAAACCATGGTACGATGAAGAGTGTCGCATTGCAAATGATGAAAAGAACGCTGCACACATGGCAATGCTTCAGTCAATTGCAACACGAGCTGCGACTGAGCGGTATAGGGAGAAAATTAAGGAGGCAAGAAACGGCAGTGGAGAAAGCGCGAGAGCGAGAAAATTGAGACATACAGAAGGAAGATCGAGATATCCAATGACGATGTGACCATCGATCACAATTTGGACGACGACGTCGATTGGCACCTCCTAATCAGGACGAGGTCAGAACAGCCGTTAAATAATTAATTAATAATAATTGGTTTCCCATTACATCCCATGAAGGAATTGGGGAGAGCTTCTCAAAGCCAGTGAGCTGTGCGCTTTATAGTTTTATACTCACTGATTAGGACCTACAGTTTTACACCGGTTCCGAACGGTATTTTGAGAATCTTTTTCATGGCTAAGTACTCGCTAGTGTCGCCGTCATTAGGGAGGTGACCGTCGTCGAAAGAAATTTTAAGGTGATCGGAGCAGGGATCGAACCCAGGTTCTCCTGTACAAGAGGCGCGCACACTAACCATTGCACCGCCGACGGCCACAATTGCCCGTCTTAAAAACAAAAAAGCCGGAGGAGCCGATGGATTATCGGCAGAGCTGTTTAAGGCTGGTGGTGATGAGCTGATAAGGTGCATGCATCAGCTCATTAGCAAATTTTGGTTAGATGAATGCATGCCCGGCGATGGGAGTCTCAGTGTACTATGTCTCATATTTAAAAAAGGTAACCCGAGTCTCTGTGCAACGACCGTGGAATAAGCGTTTTCTCCATTGCATATAAGGTTCTATCAGATATAATATGCGAATGACTAAAAATAATTATCGCTGACCTGATTGGACCAAACCAGTGTGGCTTTAGGCCTGGAAAATCGACAACCGACCAGATTTTCACGCTCCTGGAGAAGACCCTCGAAAAACAAATCGACACCTATTTGTCGATTATAAGGCTGCCTTCGATAGCCCGATACGGAAGAAACGCTACGAAGCAATGTCTGAGCTTGGTATTCCTGAAAAACTCACACGCCTTTGCAGGATGACCCTGACGAACACAAAATCCGCAGTGAAAGTTAGTAAGGATCTTACCGAACCTTTTGAAACTAAGCGAGGCCTCAGACAAGGTGGCACTCTATCGTGC
Source organism: Phaonia tiefii (assembly GCA_963931995.1). Lineage (NCBI taxonomy): Eukaryota > Metazoa > Arthropoda > Insecta > Diptera > Muscidae > Phaonia > Phaonia tiefii. The sequence goes on from OZ008367.1 coordinate 361,580,839, forward strand.
GATCTCTTTAACATCTTAATAGAGATTGTTATGAGAAAAACTGCAGTCAACATGAATAAAACTATCAGCAACAAACGCCACATGCTCCTTGCGTATGCTGGTGACAGTGATACCATTGGGCGCTAGAACTAGAGAAGTTACTGCGGTGTTTTCGAGAATTGAGAAGGAGTCAGCAAAAGTGGGTCTGATAGTGAATGAGGACAAGACAAAATTAATGGATTCAACGAGCTGGGATTAGACCAAAGCGTGAACGTTGATAACCATTATAATTTCGAGGTGGTGGACGAATTTATATACTTATACCTCGGATCTGCCGTTAACCAAAACAACAACGTCAGCCTCGAGATCAAGCGGATAATTGTGCTTGCGAATAGATGTTATTTTGGGCTAAGCAAGCACTTTAGAGATAAAGTCCTCTCTCGAGTAACAAAAGTCCAACCATACCAGACTCTTAAACATCAGTAGGGGTCTTCGAGAGGAAAATACTCCGAAAAATGTGAGGCCCTATAGTGCACAACGGCGAGTATCGGCGACGAATGAACCATGAGCTGTATGAGCATTATCCTGACATTGACATAGTTAAGCGGACCAAGATAACGCGATTACTTTATCTAGGCCATGTCAGTAGAGTGGATGAAGACGAACAAGCACGAAGGGTTTTCGAAACCGAACTCAAAGGAAGACGAAAAATAGGAAGACCAAGTCTCCGCTGGAGGGATCAGGTTGACGAATCACTGCGTACACTTGGTATTGCCAACTGAAGAGATAAGGCAAAAGTTGGAACTGGTTGCCGAAATATGTTATCTTCATTTTGTAAGGCCCCTGACCTCTCGGGGTTGTTCGATACCGGATAAGTAATAAGTAAGTAAGTTAAACTTGTGATGAGGTAGAGCAAAACTGAGTCCATAGTGTTACATTTTTCAGTAGTAATTTTAGGACATTTCAGACTGTCATATTGTCCTGGTATTTTTTTTCAGTACTGCTTGTCACTTCATCGTGAAAAATCTTAGCGTAATAACGGCACAGCGTTATTATTTGGGCTAACGAAAAGCTTGGGGCTACCCCGAGTACATAGTTTTTCATTTTCCATTTTTGTTGAAAGACAGTAAGATTTAATCATGAAAGACAGAATCAAGAATTCTAACACAAAGGTGGAAGAATTTTCTGTTTTAGACTTGTGATGAGGTAGAACAAAACCGAGTACGTACATTTACATTTTCTAGTAGGGATTTTATGACAGATCACAAGACTGACTGTTTTCGATAAACATTTTGGTCAGTGATGAGGTACATTTTTGGCTCAATATCTACATCTATTAGCAAAATTGCCGCATTTTTGATAAAGAGCCAAGAGGTTTAGAGTTGCCTATGCATGCAGAATAAATAGTGGTTTGGGATGGTTTATGGGTGTCATGATATTTTTCTTCAGATAACTTGACATTTCATCAAGTAAAGACTTAGCCCGGCACAGCGTCATTATTTGGTCTATTGAAAAGATTCCAACAAAATTGATTACATAGTTTTACATTTTTCATTAGGGATTTTATGACAGATTACACTGGTAAACTCTCATGGTATTCTTGTTCAGTATTTCATCATGGAAAGACCTGGCCCGCCATAACGTCAATATTTAGGTGTCTTAACATCTTGAATAGAGTGTAGAAGATCCGATGTTTTTGGCAATCATTTTTGGCTTTATGGCTATATACGTCAATAAACTAAATTGTCGCAGTTTTGATGACGAGTCAAGGAGTTCAAAGCTGCCTGCGCATCCAGAATATATAGCTTTTTGGAATGGTTTATGGGGGGTGTTGGAATCTTCGATCCAAACTTCCTTAAAAGGAGTCAAGGCTTTTTTCTTCTGTGTACCTTGACATTTCATCACGGAAAGCCTTAGCCCGGCACGGCGTCATTATTTGCTTTAACGATTAGCTTAGAACAAAATTCAGTACGCAGTTTTACATTTTCGTGTAGGGATTTTATGTCAGTTGACGCTGTCAGACTCTCATGGCATTTATATTCAATAAAGCCTTAGTGGCCGTCGGTGGTGCAATGGATAGTGTGCGCACCTCTTGTACTTGAGATCCTGGGTTCGATCCCTGCTCTGACCACCTTAAAATTTCTTTCGACGGCGGTCACCTCGCTTAGTGACGGCGACACTATCGAGTATTTAGCCATGAAAATGCTTCTCAAAAATACCGTTCGGAACCAGTGTAAAACTGTAGGTCCCAATCAGTGACTATAAAACTAGAAAGCGCACAGGTCACTGATTGTGAGAAGCTCTCTCCGATTCCTTCATGGGATGTAAAGGGAACCATTTATTTTTTTTTAAAGCCTTAGCCCAGCAAATTGTCAATCTTCGGACTCTTGAAGAAGAAGATCCACTGTCTTCGACCAACATTTTTTTCTGCGATGGGAGCACATTTCTAATGGCTACGGCGATGAGCAATATTGATGCAGTGTAGATGAAGAGCAACTTAATAGGTTCAAGAGCTGCCTTTAGATCCTAACAAAACAGTGGTTTGGTATGGTTTATGGGCTGGTGGAATCATCGGTCCATAGTTCCTAAAGAATGAGTACCGCCGGTACGTAACTGTTAATGTCGCATGATATCGCGCCATGGTAAAAGACTGTTTTCATTTGGTTCAACAAGAAGCGTCTACTTGACAAAAAGCTCGTGAAAACATGACATTATTGCGAGGATAACTAGGTATGCAGTTAATTTCACGCTTCGGACCAGTGAATTGACCGCTTTGATCATATGATATCACACCTCTGAAATTTCTCCTTTCAAGCTATGTAAAATCTGCAGTCTATATCGATAAACCAGCTACGATTAAAGCCAACAAGACTACACGCTGAAAAATAACGGCCTCTCTAACATATTATCCCAAACATATTCTGCAAGAACCATGTATTTATATATTTGGAGCACACTTCAAACATTCAAATATTTGCAAGTCCCAAACATACTTGTATTTAAATGTAAACAGTATCATGTTTACTGGCAAACATGTATACGTTTACGTGGATACGTGCGTTTTTCATACCAAACATCCATATATTTACGTGGAAGCATTCGCCTGTTTGCACGCACATTCGGGAGTATTTAGGAATCACTGACTGAGATAATGATGCAAAAATACAGATACCCACTTACAAGATAGACTCTCTTGTTGTTCCTCTTTTATTCTCTTCCTCTCGAGAGACCATAAACAGTGCATCAAACACAACTGTATTTGCATCACAAATACAGCCATATTTGAGTCGCAAACACATATATTATAACATATTAATCATTGTGTTCCAAACATTTAATATTGAATAGCAAACACAATGTGTATGGGCACAAATATATTATATTTACGACAAGCTCCAAACACATTTTATATTTGCACCCATACAACAAAAAAATACAGATTTTTCAGCGTGTGTGATTAAGGAAAAGGAGAAATCAACATTACAATATTGCATTCAAAAAATTCAAATAATATAAATAGAGTCGTGTTTATCTCTCTTGGTAAGACGTTGTTAAACGCACCCTCTGGATCGACAAATGCGACAAGAGTATATTCCCTTATTGTAATTAAATTTTTTTATGACACTCACTCATATTAGCCCTTGTTGTAAGCGTTCTGGTGTGTATATAGCTGAGAAGTACCTACGGTCGTTGGTAAATATGAGCCAATCATCCTCTTCAATACCTTCAGAAAGGAAGATGAGGGACTTATTGGTCTAAAGTCCTTTATACTAATGCGATGATTTCCCCGCCTTTGGAATGAATACCACCGAGGATTCTCGTATAAAGTTTCAGTAGCCAGGGAGTCAAAGTATGTGGTCCACTGGAGCAGATGAGTTGAGAACGGAAGTTCTCGAGGGCGACATTATCGAGTACTTAATCAAAGACCATTTGGAATCGGTGCAGAAGTGTAGGCCTCAACCAGAGAGTATAACAAAGGGAAGCGCACATCTGACTGACTGTGACAAGCTCTCATCAATCTTTTCATGGAATTTAATGGGGAAATATGGAAAGTTACTTAAATGGATATATGCAGATCTTATTGTGATTAATTCTATAAACTAATAAGCCATTTTTGTTTCTCATAGAAGACAACATTTCATGAATCTATACGGATTAAAGATTTTTCAATTTCCTCATACGTTTGTAAAGATTAATTGCCCAAAACTATTGTAAAACGTTGGAATTCAGTGACATTTTCCACATCCGTACCAAGTATTCGTAAAATGTTGACATTTGTGTGCCAACTTAATACGAAATTTGAACTTCTCACACATTAAGTAACACTAAATGGCCAACAACATTCGACCATTATTAGAGACAATAACACCATCATAAAGTGGTCCCCAACACTACCAGTATAAATACATTTATTTAATGCACAAACGTAGTTCGTATCGTATATGTCGTGTATGTTGTATGTCGTATGTCGTATGTCATATATCGTATATCGTATATGTCTTTCATTTTGTTTATAGTTCCTACAATTGTGGTAATAATAATTGAGGCAATAGCTTATCAAATGAGGCAACAAAGGTGTTGACGACAACGTTGCTGACATTCAACATTGAGATATTAACCTTTGCCAGATGACTATGGAGGTGAATAGGTAAAAGAACCCATTTGAAAAGGGTGGAGTAAAGTAAATTAAACATACACACACGTATTTTATGAACTGAAAATTAGTTTATACTATTAGACGCCCAAAGATGAATGTATTTGAAAGTAAAATATCGTGTTATGGATTAAGATTAGGAGGCTAAACGTAAACAAGAATTTAAAAAAAAAATTAAATTGTTGTAAATAGAGGGAAATTTTAGTTGATACCTAGACAACACAGCGGTGTAGATCTCCATACGTTTGACCGTAGTTACTAATACGAGGCGGATCAGTAAGTCCGTGACTTTTTGAATGAAACACAATTTTTTTGCAAAAAAAAATTATTTTTCAACATAATCTCCTTTTAGCTCAATCCACTTAGTCCAACGTTACTCCAATTTTTGTATCCCTTCCAAAAAATAAGATTTTTCGAGGTCTATAAAATAGGCATTTGTTTGATCAATAATTTCATCGTTGGAACTAAAAGAAAAAAATAAATGATTTCCCATTACATCCCATGAAGGAATTGGGGTGAGCTTCTCTTTTATTGGGACCTACAGTTGTACACCGGTTCCGAACGGTATTTTGGGAAGGTTTTTCATGGCTAGATACTAGATAGTGTCGCCGTCACTAAGCGAGGTGACCGCCGACGAAAGAAATCGCAGGGATCGATCCCAAGATCTCATGTACAAGAGGCGCACACACTACCTATTGTACCACCGACAGCAAATATTCACTGGGGGCTAAATCCGGAGAATATGGCGGATGAGGTACCAATTCGTAGCCCAATTCATGGAATTTTGCCATTGAGACTACACACGTGTGCACCCGTTCAGTATCTTGTTGAAAATAACTTTTTTCTTGGCCATATGGGGTCCTTTTTTATTCGGTCCAATAAGTTGGCATAATATTCGCCGTTTATTCTTTTTCCCTTTTGAATGTAATCGATGTGGATTGTCTCGCGTGCATCACAGAAAACTGTTGCCATCACCTTATTGGCCGACAAACTTATCTTGGCCTTCTTCGCAGCCGGTTCACCCGGAGAAACCCATTCTTGAGACTGCTGCTTGGTCTCCGAAGTATTGTAATGGATCCATGTTTCATCCACAATTACAAAACACCGCAAAAACGGCTTCATTGCGGTTAAGGAACTCCAAACAATCCTCTGAAGTTGTCACACGAATACGTTTATGGTCAATTGAGAGCAAACGCGGCACCCATCTTGCAGACAGCTTTCTTAAACCCAACTGATCATTTAACATCGAAACCACACCGCCATATGAAATGCCTATGGCATCAACAATCTCACGCACTTTTACTCTTCGATCGGCCAACACCATATCGTGGATATTTTCGACATTTTCGGGTCTATTGAACTCAATTGGCCGTCTGGAACGTGTAGCGGTACTTGTACTTGTGCGACCACAACGAAAGTCAGTAAACAACTTTTTTACCATTGAAATCGATGGTTCCCATGATATTTATCAATCTTTTTTGTTGGTAGGAGTTAAGGCGGAGTGTCAGGACGAGCAATAAAGAAAAAAATAATTCTCTTCCTTATTCTCTATTCGGTCTATTTTAATAGAACTTCAAATTTTTATTTATTCAAGCACAAAACCCTATGGTTCTCTATAAATTCAAAGAAGTTTTTGTGAATGCTTCGTATGTTAATGCTTTTGATTTATAGGTTTTCCCAATTTGAGTGATATGATTTCTTTAAAAAAACCACTCTAATAGTTTAGGAAATTCAAATATTTTTGATAGTACGCATTACACGGATGACAAAAAATGCGCAACCAACGTCTGCAACCAATTTATGGCACACCCATCCCAGTAGAATAGGTCCAAAAGAGCTGTAGTTCGGAGAACTTTGAATCTCAAATGTTCCGCCACAAAATGAAAGTCGTAGCCATAATCTTTAAATCTAGATGGCATTTCGATGTTAATGCTAAATAAACTCCGACCATTAGGGATTCGGTACCTCGCGCATATCCTAACACATCTTGCTCATCCTCATCTTCAATGAAGACCTTCAACTCGGGCTTTCGATGAGATTGAGTGCGAACTGCAGTATCTTTCAAGCTGAAATCGTGGCGATTATGAGTTCTGCAACTGAGATAGTGGACTCGTGCTTGTATTCATTGGGTGAATTCGTCATCTGCGTTGACAGTAAGCCAGACCTCCGTGCGATCAGATTGCACATATGTAAATCCAAATTGGTTAGGGTTGCAAGCGGATCTTGAACAGTGTAGTGCCCGGCAAGCTAAGACTTTGCTGGGTTCCGGGGCATAGTGATGTCGCAGGGAATGTTGAAGCAGATTGTCTTGCTAGAGTAGTATGGGCACTTCTGCTGATTTGAGATTAATTGCCTCTGCAAATCCACCGATCTGTTACTTGTATGGCTTGATCGATCGCTGATCGCTGGACGAGATCAACGCTGCCTGGCTGGCCAGAGTGGATTGCAGGGTTTCAAGGTACATATGGCCGATAGTGGACTCAGGAAGGACTAAATCGCTTCTTCAACTGGACAAGGCTGACTTGCAGCTTCTCATTGGGGTAGTCAAGGGCCACTGTAATGCTGGAGGCTTCACTTGCAACTGGATTGTGAATGGGGTTGATTACTGCCGTGCTTGTTGTGATAAAGAAGAGATGGAGACCATTGGGAACCTTCTATGTCAATGTCCAGGCCTACAACGTAGGCGTCGCCGTTGCTTTGGTTGGTTTCAGGCCTGACATCTTTGCGCGATGTGATCATTGAGGATTTGATGGAATTCAAGCAGGGTCTGCCATAGATTCGTGCGGTACCATCATCTAATAACTTGTCTGTTGGTTCTTTCTACCCAACTTGTAATCTGGAATGGTAAACCTTGACCTGCACATGTGGATCCTCATCTTGGATGGTATTGTACGTATTGATCAGGGCTTACCAGGTGATGTATATAAATACTTATATATACTAGGACTATAATTGAGTGGTTCTTCGTTTTGCCCTATATCTATCTATCCATCTATCTATCTATCGTAAATTTTTCACTCTTAGTGGGGCTCGCTCCCTTCTCTTCCCTCCATTCTCTCTCCTCTCTAACCTACTCGAACACATTCGGTATGCCAATTGGTCGTACCCACTCCTGAAATCCGACAAACTCTTGCCAACATTGAAAGGACAGGAATGGGAGAATCGTGTCCAAAGAAGGCGAAGACGACTCCATCTGCTGGCAAGGTCATGGCGTCTGTTTTTTGGGATGTGCATGGAATAAATTTTATTGATTGTCTTCAGAAAGGAAACACCACCAGCGGCGAATATTATGCTAATTTATTGCAGAATTTAGTTGATGAAATTGTGGAAAAGCCATATTTGGTGAAACAGAAAATGATGTTTCATCAAGACAATGATCCAGTTCAAACATTCACCATGGCGATGGCCAAAATTAATGAATTTAAGTTCGAATTGTTTTGTCACGCATCTTATTCGCCAGATTTAGCTCCCTCGGATTATTTTCTATTTCCAAAATTGGAAAAATGGTCCGAGGGTAAAAGAATTACCAACAACGAAGAGGTGCAGTCTGCGGTTGATGGCTGTTTTAAGGAGTTTGACAGTTCTTACTATAAACAGGGTATCGAAGCTATTGAATATCGTCAGAAAAATTTATCAAGCTAAAAGGAGATTAATGTTGAAAAATAAAGAAAAATGTTTCCCACTCTTTTCTGTCTTCTTTGTTAGATCGGCTAGTTTTGTGACCGCTATTCGAGTTATGGGAAAATCTGTTAAAATCTATTTTTATGCGAAAGTCAGCAATTTATTGCAGGAACCACATATATGTTTGCAAGCGAACATACCAATTACCAATTCTGTGGTCACAAACAATAACAGCCTAAGTCGATTCTAAAATTTTTCTGGGAGAGCAGTTTAAAGTTTAACACCTTTACTGGACATCAGGAGTCGGAGTTTTTGTGATAACTTTGTTACAGATAACAAGGAAACGAATTCTTTTACTTACTTCTTAACAAAATAAGAGTTGCTTATTTGAGCACGGTGACTTCTCAAAATTTTTTTTCCAATTTTGTCCTAACTCGAGTTTTGCTGTTATTGTTTGTGACCACAGAATTATGCAACCAAAAAATTCATTACTACCAATTTAAACATTTTAATCAAAATATTACAAAATGAGTGACTGATGCACAAGAATTATTGCAGTTCTGAAATTAGTGCCTCAAATAACAGTGTGCGACAAATGGCGGGGGTTCTGACTTCCGGGGAAAGTTATATCGGTCAAAAACATGTTATACGTATCCCGGCATTTTGCTGGGTCACGTCTAGGAATAGAGATATATCCAGTTGAAGTTAGTAAGTATCATGTCCGATTTTGCTGCAACAAAGTTAGAAAAATTATGAATTACAAGTTCTTTAAGCGACTCATGTACTGTTTCTCTATATAATCAACAGTTTTGCGGTTATGAATAAATTTATGAAGAAAAAAAAATTTCTTGTCTGAAAAATAAAAGTTTTTAATTTTTAAACATCATGAAAATCCAAAACGGGAAAAAGTGTCAAGTCTTATTACTTTCACATAAAGGCACGTAACCTATGAACAAGCCCCGCTGTTTTTGACTGTCGCACAGTGTAATTTGAAGTCAGAACATTTGCTGTATAGTTGTGCGTATGCATAAAAGAGTATATTCTCAAAATTTGCCAAAACTGAGAGTTTACGAATTGTTGAAATTTTGTAATACTGAAAAGAGCGAGGGTTCTGTCAACACCGTACACCGTTTGTTTTCATTGAATTAAAAAAAAATATTTTCTCGTTTTGTAAACATACATTTTGCAGATGGCTCAGACAATCTTACAACGATTTATTTTGCAAATAAATAACTATAAAATTACAAAGAAAACATGCAGAAGGACAAATTATAATTCCATACGGTTAGCAAATATCTTGCTTCCTCATGTTTAAAACATTTTAGTAATTTAAGGGAATTGTATTTAAGGTGCAGATAAATTTAGCTGTTAACACTGTTATGTCTTTAATGACAATGTAAGAACGTGTATGCTACAACATAAGAACATTTAAGCCAATATAACAATTTCATGACTGTTGTTCTTTCCGCATTTTATTTAAGTTGATACGTTTGTGTTGTCACAGATTTTTATATCATCTTATTTATGTTTAATTTTTTTTTTCGCCTCTTGTATTTCCATGTGGCCTATACTCTGTCTTATCTGATGTTTGGCCTGATATGTCTCTATGGACTTTGCGCTATGGCACATTCTCAACAATGTACATGTAACCACAATCATCGCTCTACACCTATGGCTTATGGGGTGTATACATGTATTGTTGGTGGTTGTCTCCAATGTCTACAGGAAGTAACACGAGCACATAAAGGCTGGGCTCTTGACTCGGTCGTATTACAAAATCAAATAACACGCTACAATAAAGAGGATATGACGGAAAATCCAACGGAAGGTGTTTATGTGCATGGTCTGTTTCTGGAAGGTGAGTTGAAAACATATATACACGTATGTGCAAGTACAAACGCATACACATGTATATAATTCAATGTAGAAGTATATGAATTAATATTGAGAAATATCTAAATGCGAGCGTGCCGGAAACGGAACTGTTTCTGTGATTAAACTGGAAGTTTAAATGAAAAAAGGGTTTAAAATGGGTTAGATTGTCTAGTAATTGTATACGATTGTAACTGTCGAAGAGTTGCTTCTGTGAGTGATTTGTAAACAGTTATAATTTTTATTGATTTTATGTTATTAAGTATCAATAGGCTTTTCTGGTGTAAAACATAACGAAAAAAAAAACATTTCCGGTTTCCAAACCCAAGTATTTTGAAATTTGTTTATTTACACGAATATATTTTGGCGTTAGGGATACAAATTATCAATTGAATTCAAAGAATCACATGGACTTTGAGTTTGTTTAAATTTTATAACTACGAGTGCTGCAAAAGCATATTTTGAAAACTGTCATCAAAAACGTGGTAGATAAGTTAAGAAACTCTTTAAAAAATGTCTAAGCACTTAAAAAACAATATGATCAAAATTTCGAGCTCAAAAAGCTTGAAATTTTAATACATGAAAGAAATGTTCAAACTCCGTATTTGATATATCTTCTTTGGAAGATATTGCACATATAATTTTTTGTACAAATTTTTTGTACAAATTTTTTGTTTTCATTTTCTAGGTTGTGATTGTTCAATTTGCATTAGATATTAAATTTATATTCGTTGCCATTGATATTCAAAAACTATAAATTTTATTTTGCTAAGGCATTATAAATGCATGGATGCGGGAATCTGATGACAATTATAATGATCATTTCAGTATTTTGTGTTGAAATATAATTCAATTTCTAATTGATTCAACTTCTTTGATTGCCAACAATTTTGAGTCTAAAATAGTATATATGTACTGACTTGTGGATTTATTAATGAATGTGAACTGTGCATTAGGATGTACTGCGCTTTTTTGGAGGGGGTCTCGAAAGATGCGTATTGCAGAGGTGATAACGCGAACGTCAAACTTTTTTTTATATGAGGGTGCTTATAGTCCCTTACCGGCCGTTGAAGTTTCGATTATTTGTGTAGTTGGGTACAAATAAATTCTGTTGTTTTGGTGTCATGACGAGCATAACAGAAAAATATTTTTCGTTTTGAATTTGAATTTTATGACCGGTTTCGTTAGTTTTTAATAAATGTATGAGAAATTCATACTAAAGGGGGTTTCAATAAGAGCGCTACAAAAATTTTTTTAAATAAAACACAACCGGTGAAATTCTTTATTCCTGTGAAAGTACGTTCGATGTCATTATGTATGGAACTCGATTTCTTTTGCATGGCTACCACGGGCACGCTTGCAAAGTCCAGACGCTGAACCCAATTGTCGACGGTTTTCAAGCATAAATCGGCCGATACTGCTGCAATTTCACGTTCAATATTCGTACGAAGTTCATCAATCGTCGCTGGCTTGTTGGCATAGACCATAGACTTGACGTAGCCCCGCAGGAAATAATCTAACGGCGTCGAATCGCACGACCGGGGCGGCTAATCGACTGGGCCATTTCGTGAGATGACACCTTCACCAAACTTGGTTTCCAATAAATTGATTGTGGCATTCGCTGTGTGGCTTGTGGCGCCGTCTTGTTGGAACCACATGTCCTCCAAGTCCATATTATCCAATTGGGGCCAAAAATATTCGGTTATCATTGAACGGTAGCGATTCGCATTCACAGTAATGTGCCGGTCTTGATCATCACGGAAGAAGTACGGCCCAATAACGCCGCCGGTCCATAAACCGCACCAAACCGTAGTTTTTTCGGGTTGCAATGATGACTCATGGATTACGTGTGGATTGCTGTCTGACCAATAATGCATATTTTGCTCATTGACGAAGCCATTCTGCCAGAAATGAGCCTCATCGCTGAAGATGATTTTCCGATGAAAATCCGAATCATGTTCAAGTTGTTGCTCAGCCCAATTCACGAACATACGTCACTTATGGTGGTCAAGCGGCGTCAGTTCTTGCGTCAATTTGATCTTGTAAGGATGTAGGCCAAGATCTTTTCGCAAAATTCGCCACAACGACGTCACAGAGATGCCCAACGCTTGAGAACGACGTGTGAGAGACACTTTTGGGCTTTCTTGAACTGAAGCCTCAGCGGCAGCAATATTCTCGACACTACGGGCACTTCTTTGTCTCATTTTGCATTGTGCCTGTGTAGACGCTCAATTGTTGCTCTGGTAGGACGATTATGACGACCATAAATTGGACGTAGCGCTCTTAAAGTTGAGGCCACTGACTCCAAATTTCGGTAGTAAATTTTAATAATTCGTGGTTGGCTCGTATATCTTTCCATGATGAAATGGCAAACATTACAGAAGAGAAATGTCAAAAGAGCGGGAAAAAATATGGCGTCGTTTGCTGTCCCTATCGATTTCCTTTTGTAGCGTCTCTGTTGAAAAACCTGTTATAAGCTTACAAGGTCAAGAACAATTGAAAAACAGTTGGGGTTTGTTGGAAAAATAGGCAATTCAGTTAAGCACACTCACGGGCATGCGTAGGTTCGAACTTCGTGACAAGTTCATAATCAGATGCCTAACTGCTGTGCCTGCTTTGATACCAACGGTTGATCATCAATCGTATATATACAAACTGAATTATGCAATGTCCATATGCGAGTAAGTATCGATCGAAGAGCAATAAAAACCCTGATGTCGCTGAAAAGTTTGTCGGAAATGTAGTATACTTGTGTCCAAACACATTGTGTTTGTTATTCAATATAACGTGTTTGGGACACAATGATTACTAGGTTGTAATATATGTATTTGTGACCCAATTGTGGCTTTTTGTGTTATAAACTTCTGACAACCAACACGTGACAGACAATAAAGAACAAAAAGCAGCAGATCCTCAATTCACGAAAACAATTCTTGCAAACATGTACATGGTTCCTGCAATATGTTGCTGGAGCCGTTATTTTTCAGCGTGTACTTTTGATTTGAGTACCCACAGTTGTCGGTTTCAAGTCGTCGCTAAATGAGCCCGTTTTTGGGATCACATTGGCCCCTTAAGGCCGTCCGAGAAATAACATTTATCATGTTCTTATATTTTTTTCAAGTTTCGGTTTTAGTTTTTATGTCATATTTAGAGTCTCGCTGTAACGACGACAATTTTGCAAAAAAAAAATAAATATTTTTTCCGTAATCAGATGAAAAATATAAAATTTTTCATTTTATGGGGCACACTAACACCAAAATTTTGTTTCAAATTAATTAATTCTGAAAAAAAATTATATACACTCAGAGAATTAATTGTTTGAAAATAGGTTGTAACAAGCGTAAATTCAGTTGCTGCCACCGAATTGCGGTTGCCACATCTGTATTGAGGTTTCCTCGACCGAATTTAGTCCTCACAACTGAAATTCTGTTGAAGCAACCTCGTTTCATAGTTGGTTGGGTTGTGACACGTTAGTCTTCAATTTTTCTATCATTTCGGTTGCAACAATCGAAGCTGGTACCGAATTCGCTTACTGCAAACGAATGTCGGATCAATTCGGACGAAACAAGCGAATTTGCCATCAATTCGGTTGCCGCTATCGAAATTGGTATCACTTAGGTTGTAATTCCCGAATTAGACCTTAATTCCTTTTTACGACCGAATCTGGTATCAATTCGGTTGTTGTGACCAAATTTCTTATGACTTCTGTGGGTACAACCGAAGTTATTTTCAATTCGGTTACTACAACATAATTCTATATATTTCAAAATTCCAGAAATAAATATTCTAGAATAAATAAATATAAAAAGTTAAAGAATATAATACAATTGTTGCTGTCGCGCTGATATCAAGATTATGTTTGTAGTTAGTTACTTTTATTAACTATTTTACAACGTCATGAGGTCAGATGTCTTATACATATTAATTAAACAAACAAATTAAACAGATTTCAACATATTCCTCCAACTGGCTCTATCCTTCGCTTTTTCACGCCAGTTGGTAACACCAAGGATACGGAGAAATTCTTCTGCCTGGTCTTTCCAGCGAAGTCTTAGTCGTCCTCTTTTTCTGCTTCAATCGGGTACTTTATCGAAAACCTTTCGCGCTGGTTCATCTTCATCCATTCTGATAACATGGCCAACGCAATTGGATTATTTTGATTCGCCTAGAGATGCCCACGTCAGAATATAAATCATATAGCTCTTGGTTCCAGCGACGTCATTACTCGCCGGTTTCTCTAACAGAACCATATATTTTACGGAGAATTTTTCTCTCGAATACTCCCAGCTGTTTTTCATTCGCTTGCGATATGACCCAAGTTTCGGAACCAAATGTCAATACAGGTAAAATGTGGATCTGGTATGGCTGGAATTTTGTCTGTCGGGAGAGGGCTTTCTTCCTAAACAGCTTACTGTGACCAAAATAGTATCTATTTGCTAGCACTATTCTCCTATTTATCTCCAGGCTGACATTGTTGTCCTTGTTCACGGGGGATCCAAGGTTGATAAATTCAGCCATCCCTTCAAAAATTTATTGGGTGTCGACGTTCAAGTGCCGACCAAGTCGAGAGGGTTGTCTAATCGTTGACACCATCAATTTTGTCTTGCCCTCATTAACAGCAAGACCCAACTTCGCTGATTCTTTCTCGATTCTTGAAAATACTGCAGTAACCTCTCGAAAATTTCGCACAATGATGTCTATGTCGTCAGCGTACGCCAGCAAGATATGGGTTTTCGTGTTAATGGTCTTGTTCGTATTTACTGCAACTTTTCTCATTATTATCTCCATTAAGATGTTGAAGAGATTGCACGAAAATGTGTCGCCTTGCCACAGTCCTCGCTTGGTACAGAATGGTTCAGTGAGGTCATTCCCCACTTTCACTGCTAATTTGGTGTTGGTCTGCGTCATTCTACAGTGGCAGATCAGTTTTGCTTGAATCCCAAGTAGCTATCTACACTGTCTCCACAATCATTACTTCCTGATCTTCAGTGGAAGAATCTGAGCGGAGTGGTGCTGAAAAGTGGTTTCTCCACATTTTAAGCACACACTACTTATCAGTCACCAGATTCAATTATTCGATCTTCTTAGCCTCTGGAAAAAATTTCGGGATTCGTTATTCATCCTGCACAATTCGGTCTTTTCGGTCTGCTCCCACTGCACAATTCGGTCTTTTTACTCGCTCCCACTGCCATTTTTTCCGGCTAAATAGTTGGTTGGTTGTGGTTATTAGGGAAAAAATATTATAATTATAGGTTTTGCGGTAAAACATCTTATTTTGGAGAAAATTCCCATAGCAGACGTCAACAGTTCTGAAGTTTTTCCAGGTCAGCCGTTTGAGATGTGTTACAATAGTCTGCTAAACTGACCTAAAACAGCAGACCATTACGTTTGAATTGGTGCGATGACTCGGATGGCCGGCACTTCAAAATCGGTTGGAAGTGGCGCGTGAAATTAATTTGTTAACCCAAAGATTACCCCATACTTCAGAGCTAAGGGCCTCTCTCCAGAAACGAAGATCCAACTATATCAGACTAATATACAAACTGTCTTGCTTTATGGCGCAGAATCCTGGGTCATATCCAATGCTTATGAAACGTCATTGGAAGGTCCTCAAAACATAAAATATATGGTCCTATAATAGTCAATGTATGGCCATCGGTAGTGCAATGGTAGTGTGCGTGGCTCTTGTGCATGGGAATGTGGGCTCGATTCCTGCTCTGACCACCTTACATTTTTTTCGACGGAGGTCACCTCGCTTAGCGACGGCGACACTATCGAGTACTTAGCCATTAAAAAGCTTCTCAAAATACCGTTCGGAATCGTTGTAAAATTTGTAGGTCCCAATCAGTGAGTGTAAAACTAAAATGCGCACAGCTCACTGGTAACAGCAAACCATTTTTTTGATAATAGTAAATGGCAAGTATCGACAACAGATGAACCACGAGCTGTATAATATGTATCCCGACATCGACGTAGTTATGCATTTCAAAATACCGCCTTTACGCTGGCTTGGCCATAACAGTAGAATGGATCAGAATGAACCAGGTCGAAAGGTATTCGAAGACGTACTGGAAGGACATCGCGAAATAGAACGACCAAGACTTTGCTGGAAAAACTAGGTGGTATATTGCCTGCGAGAAAGTTGGTGTTACCAACTGGAGGAGAAAAGCTGAAGATCGAGCCGTTTGCAGGAACATGTTGTCCTCATTTTGTAAGGCCCTCGACTCCTCTGGGTTGTTTGAGGCCACCTAAGTTAGTAGATATTTATCAGTGTGCAACGTTGGGCCGTCGATGGTGCAATGGTTAGTGTACGCGCCTCTTGTACAAGAGATCGTGGGTTCGATCCCTGGTCTGACCACCTCAAATTTCTTTCGACGGCGGTCGCCTCGCTTAGTGACGGCGACACTAACGAGTATTTAGCCATGAAAAAAACTTCTTAAACACCGTTCGGAACCGGTGTAAAATTGTAGGTCCCAATCTGTGTGTATAAAATTAGGTAGCCCACAGCTCACTGATTGTGAGAATCTCTCGCCAATTCCTTCATGATAATGGGAAACCATTTATTTTATTTTATCACTGTGCAACACAATTTTAGGTTGGATTATTCTGTCGTCGGATGAATTAAATATAGAAAAGTATGGAGTTTCCACAAAGTGATTTTTTTAAGTGTTCAACATTCTTACTATACAAAAATCATTTTCCAGAATTTAGGTAATTTTTCGACCGAATTGATAGCAACTCACCGCTAAAAAATTCGAGCTGTAATAAATATGACCTGCGCTTTGAAATCATAAACATTTGGCTAAAATTGATAGTGACTTTGCGTGCATAACTTGATTTAAATAAGGTGTCGACTGTGCCAAACCCCTTCTAACTTCTAACTACCCATTCTAAACCAAGAATAACTGCATTCGTTTTCATAATTTGTTATCACATTCAACGTAATTTATTTTTCTTCCCCTGCACTTCCGCAATTTCACATAACACCAGTTTATATTTGGCTTTTTGAAAAGGATTCTGAAGCACTTTTCATCTACATGTGCTTATCGTGTTTTTTTTTAGATTCATAATATTCTTGGAGTAGTCTTGGTCTGTCTGTTGTGCTGCCCTGGCCAATGCATCTTCAATTGTAGTCTTTAAAGTCACATTTGGTTACTGTCTTATTATGGAAGTGTTTCCAGGTTGCATGCAGATGTTGGTTGCATAAGTGAAGTGACGAATATATTACGGAATCACTACTCACTCACATGTCGTGTTCTTTTCTTTCTTTTGTGGATGGATGAACTTAAGTGAACAGAAGAGAAGTAACATTGTAGAATATATTTGCAACAATTTGTACATTATGGCAACAATGATGTTAAAATATAGCTACGATTTTAAAAAATAATGAGGGACACTATTATATGATGATGACTATTATTATACTCGTGTGGTGGATGGTAACTTGAGGGAAACAAATTTTGGAAACAAATAGTCAGAGGAAATGTGAAGAATTGTGCAAAATTGATGACGACTATTATAGAATTTCATGGGAATGCTAAATTTCATCTTTTAGGATGGTAGCTCACAAATTTAAAAACAAAATTATAAGTCCAACATTCAACTTTCCCCCTTTTTTAAATACAATTTTTTCTATTAAATTCAATTTGTTGCTCAAGGACCACATTTTTGCCACCATTAGATTATGACATCTTTTGCATTACATTTCCTCGTTTTTTTTATTTTTCTCTTTAAAAAAACAATAAACCACAGACACCACCTGTTCAATTCATATTCAGCCACAAATTGTGCAATTATAATCAAAAACACATTTTACTAAAACGATATTAAGAAAAAAAATAAACTTTTTTTGCAGTGGAAAATTTAGGGTTGGGAAACATATAATTGTCATAATTGCAAGCGAAATTACAGACACTAATTAGAAAATTACAGAAATATTAAAAAAAAAACAGTTCAATTAGTCGACGGGTACAAATGACCATATGGCAGAAATGTAAACCCAAGGTTTTGTGGTTGCACAGCTGCATCAACATATTACGCCAATAGAAAACAGATCTTGTTTTAACGCATTAACTTAAGTGTCTGTATATAATTGTATGGAAGCCATTTTAAAACAAGTGGGAAGAGTGAAAGTTAGGCAGGCGCCTATGAGGAAGCAACCAACGTTTTGTAGACAACTCTGTTTTAGGTAACCTGTTAATACATAACATTGTGGAACACAAAAACACTGTGGAACACAAACTTATTACGTCTGGGAAGTCGATTATGACAATTTTCCCAATTCTACCTGTAACTCTTTTTGTTTTCAAAACTACCCCGTCTCGTAGTACTTGTATAACGCAACAGTTTTTGTGAATGGATTGATTCAATGTATATAACTTTCACATGTACTACGAATACAGTTAAGCCAAATATGAACAAATAGGAGAAAACCCAGTACATAATCACACCCTCACCCTAAGTCATCCAATGCGTGGGAGTTCTGTTAAATAAAAAACGCCCATACTCAAAAGTGACCATATTCAATAGCAGATTGACATTGCGCTAAATAGTATTGAATACCCAAATTAGTTACTATCCCTCCAAGTTGTTTGGCAAGTTGTTGCCAAAATTTTTAACAGTACCAAATTTTATTAAGATCGGTTATGTTTTATTGGAGATATCGAGTAGGCAAACCCCAAATACGCCCAACTTTTGTATGGGACGTCTGAAACTGGGCGTGGCACAATTGTCAGTTATTAGTTACACAGTAGCTTTTAGCAAAATATTCCCTAGTACCGAATTTTATTAAGATCGGTTGTAGTTTACGAGAGTTATCGTGTCGATCAACCGGTCATCCGCCCAAATTTTGTATGGGAGATACCAGAATGGGTGTGGCAAAACAGCTCATTTTCTATAGGAGAGGGTTAGTTGACTAAATTTTGACTAGTACAAACTTTCATAAAGATTGGTTCGGTTTAGCGGGACTTCTCGTGCCGAACACCCAGGCGGCCGAACAACTTTTGTATGGGAGGTATCAAAACGGGCGTGGCAAAATCAGTCTTGTTTTATTCGGTGATTGGCGTTTGATAACGTGAAGCCTTATACCAAATTTCAGTTAGGTCGGAAGTGTTTCACGAGATTTATGGGATTGACAACCCGTACGAACATCCTGTTTTGTATGATGGGCATGACAATCTCGCCCTTTTTTTCTCCATTTAAGTAGGCATTTACAGATTATTGACCAGTGTGTGAGTTAAAGCTAATCACATCTACCAGAAGAAAGTTTTGAAAGAAATATGATTTTGTGCTAAATGTGTCGATTTGTATGGGAGTTACCAGAAGGGGCGTGGTCAAAACGCCCATTTTCAATCCCAAACTCAATATTAACAAATAATAGTCACTGACAAAATGTCATTGTGATCTGTAAAGATTTACGCCAGTTATCGTGTTGACCAGACAGACAGACAGACAGACTGGCTCAAACATGGCTCAAACATCTTAAGAAGTCCTAAAACGAATATCGTCCAAAGATACTAAGGGTCTAATATGGCTCCGTCTATGTGTTACTTTTTTTACGTATTTAATGATATATACCCTCATCCCTATCGGTGAGGGTAGACAAACATTTTTTGGGTGGCTGCTCCACGCTGTTTATATGAGTCAGTAGTTGGCTGGCTGGTTTTAAGATTTGTTTTGAGTTTGCTTCTTCATATTTTTTTTTTGCAGGCCGACTGATCTTATCAGCCGAAGTGCAGCTGACAAGGACAATGTAACATTTACTAATGTGTTCGTAGAAATCGAACTGGTACCGTGTAAGAAAAAGGTGTTAACACATCGCCCGTGAGTTCGAACACTCATTGATTTTTTATTTGTTTCAAAGCATAAAACTAAAACACACTTCTTCAATAAACACGTAGATACAGTACACATTATCATTAAGAATTTATTAAAAAAATATTAAATTGTGAAATTTAAAAAAATATTACATTGTGACCGCTTTTATCCAGTATTGTCCATATTTGAAAATTTCGTCAAGTTTTTGCTTTAGTATAAAGTCCAAAGTCCTTTGTTCTTTAAAACACATCTTATGCGAGTAGGCATGCTTTCCATGAGAGTTTTAAAAGTTTGAGGTTGAATATTACCCAATTCCGCTGAAAATCTAGACTTGAGTTCAACTATGTTGGTCAATGCACGTTTGTCTTCTTTTGACAATCGCCCATAAATTTTCGATGGGATTAAATCTGGGCTTCGAGTAGGTCACTTCATTACGCATTTTTGGTAAAGTGTTTCGGATAAATTGTGACCCCTTTACTCTCTTTGCCCTCTTCAATAAAAGCGGGCAAATTGCTCTGCAATATACAATATACTCCTTATTAATAGTAATAATTCGCTAAAGGACCAATGCCCCAACAAGTGCAACCTCCCCACACAATTACACTCCCACCACCGTGTTTGCTTGTCATGACGTCGCTAAATGGTTTCACCGGGCTTCTTCCAACCATATTGTATTCCGATTAAAGATTAAATTTTGGTTCGTCCAACCAAATCAGTCGTTTCCAGTCATCGGATGCCCAGTTTTTATGGATTTTGCAAAAATTAATACGAACCTCATTCTCATTCTTTTATCCACATTCGTGTATCCGAAACCCGGTTATTCGACTTTAGTTAGCCGGATAAACGGATTTTACTCAATTTGCCTTATATATTTAAAAGCTTTAATAATAAATGATATAATTTTTGAAATTTTATGAAATTTTCGAATTAAGAGACATGATTTTTTTAGTGACATTTTCAAACAATGTTTTATTCAAATTTCAAAATGATTTTATGATTTGAATAAGAATTAATAAGGCTGTTCACAATTTTTTTTTTTCAAATTTCAAATTGTAAATTATTTTACAAATAAATATTTTGAACTTAATATGATTTTCTTAATGCTCGTACATGAAAATCTTTTTCGAATTTTGAATACGATTTTTGAATTTAAATTAATATAATGTGTATTTGAATAAATCTTTTGAATTGTATAATAAACATGCACGCATTTAAAATTGGTATAGGATTTAAATTTTGATTTAAAATTAAAACGTGATTGCCAAATTTAAAACGAGCTCTGAAACTTTGGGATTTAAATACGAATAAGTCAATGAAATTGTCGCAGAAGGAAAGTATTGAAAGTATTACATGTGTAATTGAATTTTAAACAAGAACCCAAAAACACCCGCTTCCACCGGTTTTTGCCAAAATTAAAAACCGTAATCCGTATCCCTAACCGTAAATTAAACCATAAACAATTGATTTCGCGAACAAATCAAAACCCGGTTTTTAAAATATGCCGGTTTTTTGACATTCTAGTCGTAATGCCGGCTCTCAGAGTCTTTAACTTTGATAACAATGAGTTGCTAGATTCGAAAATTGAGTATTCTATAGCGTTGTTTGTTTTAACAAAGCGATAAAATCTATTCTTCACTAATATGTTTAACAGCAATCGAGTCAAGTCATTTCATTATAGTATAATCTAAGTAAGTTTGCAACTAAAATGGCGCAGCATAAGAATATCTGTACATATATATGTAATACTACACTCAAAGTAATACATTGTAACAATAGCAAAAAAGGCTGTTGAAAAGGGGATGCAAGCATGTTTGCTATTTCATCTAAGATCTAAAATAGCTATACGGTTTGGCAGGAATCATGAGGATGCATTTGCAAAACATCTTCTTTTTTAAAAGACTATATTTCTATTTATTGAAATATATGTAGATGGTCTTGAACTTGAATAATAAAATAAAAAAAATTTCATTAAATATATGTTTGCTGTTTCGGCAATCAGTTTGTTCGATACTTCATCAAAACGGTAAACAAAAAACGGTTGCTATGTCACAACATTTGCTGTATTAGCAGACAAACTGCCTGCTGATTAGTAGCAAATAGTCTTCTCAGTTAAAATCTATTTTTTTGAGTGTATCACACATTCATACATACATACTTCTGATTCCACAAATACCCACATACAAGTTACATCATAGAAAATATCCTTCTAGTCTTTCCATTCTCTTTTACAGATAAAGGCTTTAATTATTCGACTAGAAACTTTTTCCACCAATAAAACCATAGCTATTGTTTCCTGATTAGGCTCAGTAAAGGTCGTATACTAAAGGGCAATGTTACACATGACTGCGATTATTATTGTTGATAATAATTAATATGAAAGTCGTACAGCCAAAAGGCTGCATTCATCCGAAGTTAATAATAGTTTTGTTTGCCTCTATTTGTGTTTTGCCTAATAGAGTATCCATCCGTAAGATATTTAATCTAAGAGATTAATGTACTGTGCGTGAGAAGAAAAAAGGGGGACGAAATTTGGAAGTCCATGTTTTCAAATTAAGTAGAATATATTCTACACTGGCGAGCAAATTATGGGCGTTCCTTTTATAAATGACCAGGAGTTGAATTTGTTTAAAAGTTGGGCTTTGTTTAACAATTTTCATTGACAGGTTGGAGACTGTGCCCGAAATCGTGTGTTGGCTGATTTCTACAGTTGTACGCTTAGTATTACTTATTATTGCATGGTGTGTTGAAATGCATTGGGGAATAGATGCCAGTTGAAATTGCTTATAGTAAAGGTCAACGCACTGACATTTGACGTTCCCTAAATCAGCAGTTCAAAGCGCAACTTTTGAAAGCCCCAACGATTGAAATTGTAAAACGTACGATTTTCAGTACACCCTAATGTACATATTTTATATCTGACTCCTTTATATGTGTATATTTACATACGTTGTAGTGGTGATAGCGCGTATTGAAGCGTATTAAGCGATAGTCTAAACGTATCAGAACATCTATTTGTACGGCGGTGGAACAAGGATCGGGAAATCCTGAGAAAGACTTGCAGAAACCTTTTTAATAGGGCACAGTCCTCAAGGTCGAAGCGAGACTTGGAATGAATATAAGAAAATTAGTCTTTAAGATTATAAGAAAAGGTTACGATCTTCGAAGAGAAGGTATTGGAAACATTTCTCCGAAGACATTGAAAATGCGTGTCTGACTTCCAGACTGTGCAAAGGCTTCTCGATGACTTCCACCTCTCTGGGATATCTGAAGGAACAAAACCGTCGATGGACGACATCAAGTGACGAACCGTTAGACCTCCTGCTTAACACACACTTTCCAGGAAACCGGGCCGAAGACATAAGGTCGGACTCACCAAACAACCACGTCACATCGTGTCAGAAAAAATACTATACAGGGGAATAGGAAGTTTAAAGCCCTACAAACCAACTAGCCCGGAAGGCATAGCACCAGTGAAGCTAGACAGTGGTCTACATGTTTTTGGCTCCCCGGTTACTGAAACTTTATGCGAGCTGCATCAGGGTATCCTATATTCTAGTTCGATGGAGAGAATCCAAGGTGGCATTCATTCCGAAAGCGGGGAAATCATCGCATATTAGTGCAAAGGACTTTAGACCAATCAGTTTCTCATCCGTCCTGCTGAAAGTATTGGAGGAGATAATTGACTTATATTTGCGAACGACCATAGGTACTTCGCAGGGGAAAGCTACGAAAACCGCTCTGCGAACTGTAGTGAACTTCATACAGAAATCTATTTATACTTATAATGAAATACCGTCTTGTCGCATTTGCCGATAACAAGAACGTCTTACCACGATCGATAAAATCCGCTCTATCGACACTTTCTGTTGAACAGGGGATCATTAATTTGATCTATGTAGAACTTACGAGAGACGAGTAACCTCGTCGCTGGGATAGACCACCTGAACTCGAAACATGAATACAGTAAAACCCCAAGGTGGAGGCTTATCTCCACTCCTCTTGACTTTAGCACTAAACAGTGTTCTACTAGAGTCGAAGGGATCAGGCTACACAGTTTTTGTATATACTGACGACGTGGCAATTGTAGTGCAAGGAAAATTCTCCTCTACGTGCAGAGATGTGCTCCAGAACTTATTCAGGAGACTCTCTATGTGGGCCACAGAGAATGGACTCGGTGTAAAATCAGAGAAAAGTGAGCTCCTACTCTTTACCAGGAAGCAGAAGGTTTCGTTTACTCATTCCTTGTCTCTATGTGGTAGAGAAATTTGCTTAAAGGATAGTGCGAGATATCTAGGTATCTAGGTGTGATTGTGGACAAAATGCTTTAGTATTAGTAGAGCCTCAGTGGCTCTAAATTCGTGTAAAAGGAAGGACCATCGGGGGTCGATGGGACCTATCCCCGAAAATAGTTTACTGGATATACGGCATTGTTATTTAGTGGCAGATACTGAAAAAATCCTCTTAACTTAAGTCTGTTGACAAACTGTATCAGGTGTTCTCTTCGCACAGCCCCTACCGAGGATTTGGGGGTAATCTTACACCTGTTACGACATGATTTGCTGCCAAGGAGGCTTTCTGCAAAGTCGCAAATCCACCTATGACATTCTTTGCATTGGATCACCAAACAACAGGGTCATGGTTGCATTTTGAGGGATCTGCATCTATCCACAGTAAAAGTCGACTACGGATGAACTGGCAAGATTACACCCAGAGAATTGATAATTGACTGAAAAGAGGTTGCAGCAACCGTAAATTCGGCTGGTACCACCGAATTGAGGTTGTCCCAACCGAATTGAGGTTGTCACGACCGAATTGAATTTAGTCGTCACAACTGAAATTCGGTTGAAGCAACCTCGTTTCATACCTAATTCGGTTGTGACAACTGAATCTTGAATTATATTTGTTTCGTCAACCAAATTTTCTAAAATTTCGGTTAGAACAACCGAATTTGGAATTAATTCGGATGCAGTAACCGAAATTGGTACCAAATTCGGTTGGAGTAACCGAATCTGGCATCAATTCAGGTGCAACAAACGTATTTAGCATCAATTCTGTTGTCACTACAGAATTTGATATCAATTCGGTTGTAATAACCGAATTAAACCTTATGTCGGTTGCTACGACCGAATTCGGCGTCAATTCGGTTGCTGTAACTGAATTTCTAATGAATTCTGTAGGTACAACCGAATTTAAAATTTGATGTTTAAAATTCTAAAAACAAATATTATATTATAGGAAGTTAAAGGATGTATAACTGTTCCTGTCGTGGCGATATCAAGATTTGTTTGTGGTAGAATGAGAAGGTAAACTCAGTAGACAGCTGATTTAAATTTTTTGTTGTTGTTTAGTTGGTCGCTTCTATCACATTCAAAGGTTTTGTTTCTGTACTTTTCTGTTTTCTGAGTCGTGGTCTTCCCTTTTCCTTCTTCCATTGGGTACGTTATCGAAAACGTTTCGCGTTGGCTCATCTTCATCCGTTCTGATAACATGGTCTAGCCAACGCAATAGGCCTAATTTCATTCGCCTAGAGATGCCCACGTCAGAATATAAATCATATAGCCCTTGTTTCCAGCAACGTCGGTACTCGCCGTATTCTCTAACAGGACCATATATTTTACGGAGAATTTTTCTCTCGAATACTCCCATCCGCTTGCGATATGACCCAAGATTCGGAGCCATATGTCAAGACAGGTGAAATGAGAGTCTGATATAACTGGACTTTTGTCCGTCTAAAGAAGGCTTTGTTTCTAAACTGCTTGTTGAGCCCAAAATAGCATCTATTTGCAAGCAGAATTCTCCTATTTATCTTCCGGCTCACGTTGTTGTCCAGTGCGATGTTGAACTGCATTATTTGCAAAACACAAGATGCATTCCGGCGTATTCAAGGTAGACAAATTCATCTACCACTTCAAAATTAAATCGGTTGTCAACGTCCAAGTCCGGACCAAGTCGAGAGATTTCTCTAGTCGTTGACACCATCAATTGTGTCTTACCTTTATTAACAGAAAGACCCAACTTCGCTAATTCTTTTAAATTCTTGAAAATACTTCAGTAACCCCTCGCAAATTTCGCCCAATGATGTCTATGTCGTCAGCAACATATGGCTTTTCGTGTCTTGTTCGTATTTACTGCAACTTTACTCATTATTATCTTCATTAAGATGTTGAAGAGACTGCACGAAAATGTGTCGCCTTGTCACAGTCCTCGCTTGGTAGAGAATGGTTCGGTGACGTCTTTCCCCACTTTCACAGCTAATTTGGTGTTGGTCAGCGTCATTCTACACAAGGCAGATCAGTTTTGCTTGAATCCCAAGATCAGACATAGTTTCGTTAAATTTTCCCCGTATGGGACTATCGAAGGTGGTATGCATCGATTTGCTTTTCGTGGGGCTTTTCCACTGTTTGTCATACCGTGAATACAATCTATACTATCTTCCACTATTATTACCTCCTGCTCTTCAGTGGAAGAATCTGAGTGGAGTATTGCTGAAAAGTGGTCTCTCCACATTTTGAGCACACACTGCTTATCAGTCATCAGATACCCATCCTCGTCCTTGCAGGAGGGCAGCCCATTATTAGACCCGTTATTCGATCTTCATACCCTTTGGAAAAACTTTCGGGATTCACCATTCATCCTGCTCATTTCGGTTCTTTCACTCTTTCTCTGCTCCCACTGCCATTTTTGTCCACCTAAATAGTTGGTTTCGTCCCTTTTTAGCCTCTTTTACCGCTCCTAAACTAAACCTAGCCTAAAATTAAGTGTCAAAACCAAGTACTGACTTTATCACTGGATATTAGGTTGGCAATGTAATGTATGGAGGAAAATATATTTTCGAATTTTAATAAACCCCAGGCGGATTCTTGTTCCTTATGGTCTAAAACTGACTTAGTGAAAATTTGAGCCGAATCGGACAACTCTAATACAACTCTTAGATACAAATTTTGGAAAAAAGCGAAAAACCCAAATTTTAATTTTGTTAAAAATTGCAAATTTTTTCAAATTAAAAATTGAAACCCTTAGAGTGGTCGGATTTTACTCAAACTTTATCCAATTTATATTCAGGTTAAACTAAATCAATGCGCAAATTTTTTTCAAATGCACCGAGGAATGAAGATTTTCTAGTGTATACGAATTTTCACCCAAAATGCCAAAATCCGAAAACTTTGACTAATATGCAGAGTTGTCCGATTCGGCTCAAATTTTCACCAAGTCAGTTTTAGACAATACGGAACAAGAATCCGCCTGGGGTTTATTAAAAATCCGAAGTTGTTTTTTTATTGCCACCCTACTGGATATGGTGTACAGAAGAGGGTGCAAGACCATAAACTGAATGAATGAATGAATGAACTATTTGCCGAACAGTGTTAATATTAACCGTTAATGCTACATGTATTTAAATATTTGAAAGAATTTGGATGAGTTCGAAATTGTTTCAATGATTTAACGTGATTAGAATAATTAAAGCGTCCTTTGAAAATACAAAATCGACGAGTAATACGATCTTAGCATAGGTCACGTTTAAATGCTCCTAGTAAAATGTATCCTATCAAATATAAATTAACAAATTAACACAATTGAGAATAATATTTTTAAATGTAATAACCTCTCTTGAAAGTACTCGACCACTTCTGGTAGATTCAAGACGTCCCTGGGCTTCGAAAAAATTTTGATTTTCAGGAATACCAAAAGTCTAATATTTTCTATCATCGATTGTTATACAACTTAGACTAGAATTAAAGAGTGAAAAAAATCAAATATCAGTAAGCGCCTAACGTCATATTGCGCAATAAAAAAGCTTCCAACAGATTTACATGGAGGCTTTTGCAGGCAGTCTTAAAACACTTTTCAAACAATTCCAATATCTTTACAGTTTATTTTTAAATTCAAGCATGCCACTGAATTCAGGCATCTAATATCTTTTGCTGATCTTAATCGCGAAATGTATAACTACATCACATTTACTGTAAAGTGGTCATTATTTTAAAAGGGATTGCTTCTTCTTAACTACCCGTAATATGTCCTGCTTTTTTTTTAAATAAATGCCTTTGTTTCTACTTGGCAAATAAACAAGATGAAACAATCCATTAGAAGCTAAATGGGGCGAATTATTAATGTTTGACTTCATTTGATAAAAACGAGAATTCTAGTGTCCTTTAGCCTACACAAAATACAACTGCTAATAAATTAATTGCACTTTCGTATTATTTCTATTTTTTATTTTTCAACTACAGGTGCTTCGTTGGATCGACGTAGCGGCAAATTAATCGAGTCCAAGATGAAGGTGCTCTATGAACAAATGCCAGTGATTTACATTTATGCAATAAATACAACAGCTGGAAAGGATCCTAAACTCTATGAATGCCCGATGTATCGTAAACCACAACGAACCGATTTAAAATATATTGGTTCAATTGATTTCGAGACAGATTTTAATCCAAAACATTGGACACTGCGTGGGGTGGCCCTTTTGTGTGATATTAAGTAAAAAGAAAGATTGTGGGCTTTAAATTCATATGTGTGAGTGTAAGCATTAGAAAAAAATTGTCCTGAATCATATGTGTGTGTGTGTATTATTAAAGGTAAATGCTAAGAAAACTAAAACTACAAATTGTTTTGTTAAAGTAAATTGTAGATGTATGTGTTAATATCGTATGTTGCCATTTGGGAGTCGTTGTATGTTGGACAACAGTCCTGATTGTATCCTCTAGTAGGCTTTGTGTAGAGACCAATTATTGTTTCCCCTGTCTAAATCCTATCCAAACAATTTGCAAGAAAATCCTGGCTATTAAGAAAATAAGATAAGGATTTATAGAAAACAAAGGTGTGAAAGGTTCATTAAGTGGGTTAAGTGGGGTTCAAACAATTTTTTATTTAATACTTGTCAAAACGTGTCTAAACCAATATATTGTATATAATTTGTTATACTTTCCCGAATCTGATATAGACGTCTTATATTCAAAAGGACACTATATTTGGCTGGAAATCTGGACCATGATGAATGGTTTTCGTTAATATTTATTGTGGTTTTAATGACGACCCGATAGCAAACATGTAGGTAATCAATTCCATGAAACATAAGATGTTATATTTTTGGCCGATATGTATTCTATTATAATATTTCGGAACTGACCCAACATTTGTTCTAATATTTTTTTCTAATATTTTTTTTGTAATATTGGAGTGTATTTTCTTTTCTGCCATTCGCGGAATAAAATATATAAATTTTCGAAATTGTACTTGAATCAGCAAAAATGGGTGAGAACCCGCAGAAAAATAATGCAATCCGTCCAAACGAAATCTTAAATAAATTAATTTCCTTTGGGGAATCTAATTGTGGAAAGTGAACATTGCTTGAATCATAAAGAAACACATTTAATTCATACCGATTACAAAAAATATAAAGGGTGTCAAGATAAATTTATTTATCGAAGACACAAACCACTTATACAAAATTTCTGAAATCTCATTTTTTGTCAAAATTTTGTACAGAAAACAGAACCAATAAGCGTTTTGAAGCCATTTATGATGAATATTGCATGTAATTAGCTTTATATAGAAACAAATATTTTTTCTTCCTGTAAAAAACTGACATTGGTTATTTTGTATCTAATCTGGGTCGCTCACGACAAAGGTGAATGAACTTCTAATGTCTAGCCGCCTATCAACGTAGAACCGCATAAATAGCGCAGCCTATATATCCTGATTAGCCCAATTTATGAAGTGGCCCATGTCATTGACAATAATAATGATTTCGAGTGCCAATTCTGGTTACTACTGATAAAAGTGAATGGACTAACTATATATTCCAAATTAGCCCCATGGGAGCACATAACATCCCCATTACAAATATATGCTGATTGCATTTCAGATCGGAGATATAGTCAACTTGATGAAGCGACCCAGGTCATTGACAGAAATAATCATTTCGAGTGCCAATATTGGACACTCCTGATAAAAGTGAATGGACTACCTGTATATTCCAAATTAGCCCCATGGGAGCACATAACATCCCCATTACAAATATATGCTGATTCCATTTCAAATCGGAGATATAGTCAACTTTATGAAGCGATCCATGTTATTGACAGAAATTGAATTGAGGTTGTTACGACCGAATTTAGTCCCCACAACCGAAATTCGGTTGAAGCAACCTCGTTTCGTAATTGATTCGGTTGTGACAACTGAATCTTCAATTATACTCGTTCAGTCAACCAAATTTTCTGAAATTTCGGTTGGAACAACCGAATTTGAAATGAATACAAATGCAACAAGCGAAATTGGTAGCAAATTCGGTTGGAGTAACCGAATTTGGCTTCAATTCAGTTGTAATAACCGAATTTGACATCAATTCGGTTGTAACTATCGAATTTGGTATCAATTCGGTCGCAGTAACCGAATCTAGACTTAATACGGTTGCAACGGCCGAATTTGGCGTCAATTCGGTTGATATAACCGAATTTCTCATGAGTTCTATAGGTACAACCGAATTCATTTTCAATTCGGTTACCACAACATAATTCTATGTATTTAACATCTGACGTTCAAACTTCTATAAGCAAATATTATTTTAAAAAGAATTAAAGGATGTGAAGATGTTTTTGTGGTTATTAAGAAAGGTAAGTAAAATATGTTTTGTATTAAAACGTCCTATTTTACAGAAAATATTTAAGCAGATATCTACAGTTTTGAAGGTTTTCAAGTTCGATCATGTGAGATATGCTGCAATCGTCTGTATACAAAACGGCTTAGGACCTAGATCAACCTCTAATGAGGTTTTTTCAACCTCTTATGAGATTGTGTTGACCTCCAATGAGATTGTGTCAACCTCTAATGAGGTTGTGTCAACCGCTAATACGGTTGAGACAACCTTTTAATTCGGTTGAGACAACATCTTCATTCCGTTACGGCTAATTCGGCTGTCTCAACCGAATTTTTCTGTGAGTGTACATAGTATATGTCATGAAACTGCTAATTTGTGTTCTTTGCGAAAAAAAATAGTGTATATTTTTGACGCAATACAGCTTGTTTTTCAACACCAACGCGATCTTGCAAATAACTTTACAAAACGAAGACAACATATTTCGCCAACCAGTTCGATCTTTTGCTTTGTCTTTCCAGCTGGTAATACCAACTGTACCCAGGGATTCGTCGTCTTGATCCCTCCAGCGGAGTCTTGGTCTTCTCATTTTTCGCCATTCTTCAAGTTCGGTTTCAAAAACCCTTCCTGCTGGTTCGTCTTTGTCCCTTCTACTCACATCGCC
This sequence comes from Phaonia tiefii, assembly GCA_963931995.1. Lineage (NCBI taxonomy): Eukaryota > Metazoa > Arthropoda > Insecta > Diptera > Muscidae > Phaonia > Phaonia tiefii. The sequence goes on from OZ008367.1 coordinate 361,612,042, forward strand.
TAGCCAGCGTAATCGCGTTGTTTTGATCCGCTTAACTATGTCAATGTCGGGATAAAGCTCATACAGCTCATGGTTCATGCGTCGCCGATACTCGCCCTTGTGCACTATAGTGCCATAAATCTTCCGGAGAATTTTTCTCTCGAAGACTCCCGCAGATGTTTCACCTGCTTGCGATAAGACCTTAAAGCACGACTGGTTGTATGAGAATCTAGTAGAGCTGGATTTTCTTCATTCGAGAGAGGGCTTTATCTCTAAAGTGTTTGCTTAGCCCAAAATAACATCTATTCGCAAGCACAATTCTCCGCTTGATCTCAAGGCTGACGTTGTTGTTTTTGTTTACGGCAGATCCGAGGTATATAAATTCGTCCACTACCTCGTAGTTATAACGGTTATCAACGTTTACGCTTTGGTCTAATAGCGTGGAGGCCCTGCTCCTTGAAACCATTAATTTTGTCTTGTCCTCATTTACTGCCAGACCCACTTTTGCCGACTCCTCTCAAATTTCCGAAAACACCGCAGTAATTTCTCTAATTGCGCTCCTAATGATATCTATATCATCAGCATACGCGAGCAGCATGTGACTTTTGCTGCTGATGGTTTTATTCATATTGACTGCAGCTTTTCTCATAATTACCTCAATTAAGATGTTAAAGAGATCGCACGATAGGGTGTCGCCTTGGCTGAGGCCTCGCTTAATTTCGAAAAGTTCGGTAAGATCCTTAGCAACTTTCACTGCGGATTTGGTGTTCGTCAAGGTCATCCTGCAAAGTCGTGTGAGTTTTGCAGGAATACCAAGCTCAGACATTGCTTTGTAGAGTTTCTCCCGTATCGGGCTATCGAAGTCCGCCTTATAATCGATAAATAGGTGGCAGGTGTCGACTTGTTTTTCGTGTGTCTTCTCCAGGATTTGGCGTAGCGTGAAAATCTGGTCAGTTGTCGATTTTCCAGGCCTAAAGCCACACTGGTATGGTCCAACTAGGTCAGCGATAATTAGTTTTAGTCTTTCGCACATTATACTTGATAGAACTTTATATGCTATCGATAAATAGCTTATTCCACGGTGGGTTGCACAGAGACTCGGGTCACCATTTTTAAATATGGAACATAGTACACTGAGACTCCAATCGCCGGGCATGCATTCATCTAACCAAATTTTGCTAATGAGATGATGCATGCACCTTATCAATTCATCGCCGCCAGCCTTAATCACCTCCGTCGAAAATCTATCGGCTTCTTCGCTTTTGGTGTTCTTGAGCCGGGCAATAGATGTTCTGCCCTCGTCTTGGTTAGGAGGTGGGCAATCGACTTCATCATCCAAATTGTGATCGATTGTCCCATCGTCATTGGATATCTCAGATACCAGTAGCACGGAGAAATGATTTCTCCATATTCCCAACATGCTCTGCACATCTGCGATGAGACTTCCGTCCTTATTTTTACAGAAGCGAGGCCCTGAACAATGTCCATTAGCCCCGTTTTTGACTTTTTGGTAGATGTTTCGGGCTTCGTTCTTCCTTCTGTATGTCTCAATTTTTTCACTATCGTTTCTTACGCCTAAAGAGACGGCTTACCTCCTTTCTTTCTTCTCTATTCCGCTCTGTCGCAGCTCGGGTTGCAATTGGCTGAAGCATTGCCATGAGTGCAGCGTTCTTTTCATCATTTGCAGTGCGACATTCTTCATCGTACCATGGTTTGCTGCGAGGAGGTTTTTCAAACACAAGTACGGTTGTTGCGGCAGTTTTTATAGAGTCGGCAATGGGTTTCCACTGCGCTTCAGGATCGTCATCTGGAGGGGATGGGTTCTGTGCCAATAGTTGCGAGAGCTTCTTTGAGTAGGCTGTGACTACCTCTGGTAATTGCAACCTTCCGATGTCCAGCTTCCTCTGCGTCTGGTTTCGTACGATTTTCGCTCTACTTAATCTTGTGCGAACCTTTGCTGCTACCAGGTAGTGATCAGAATCGATGATAGCACCTCTGATCACTGGTACGTCCATTACACTGGATGAGTGCCTTCCATCAATTACCACGTGATCAATTTGGTACTTAGTTCTTTGATCTGGGGATAACCAAGTAGCCTTGTGGATATTTTTATGCTGGAACCTTGTACCACTAATGGCCATGTTTTTTGCCGCTGCAAAGTCAATTAGTCTCATACCGTTATCGGAACTGTCAGCATGTAGACTGAAATTGTCAATAGTTGGATGAAACACATTCTCCCTGCCTACTTTAGCATTAAAATCTCCGAGTACAATGTTAATGTCATGGCCAGGGCAGCGGTCATACGTTTCCTCTAGAAGGTTATAGAATATGTCTTTGGCATCATCATCTTCCCCTTCTGTCGGAGCATGCACACAAATTAGTGAAATATAAAAATATTTCGCTTTTATGCGGATTGTGGCTATTCGTTCACTCACAGGATTGAATCCAGAGACTAGATGTCGCAGTCTCTTGCCAACTACAAATCCGCAACCAAATTCATATTTTTTCTCATGGCAACTGTAGTATATATCGCAGTTTCTTTTTCGTTTGCAGCCATGTCCTGTCCATCGCATTTCCTGGATTGCGGTAATGTCAGCCTTATAACTTTCGAGGACATCTGTCAATTGGATACTTGCTTCGGACCTATATAGGGTTCTTACATTCCAAGTGCATATCCGTAAATCGTGGTCCAAATAGGGGTTGTTTATGTTTTCTTTTTCGTTGTTGCATATAAACTTAATTGTATCGATTGTACTTCACATTAAATAAAAAGCATTTGAATTTCTATAACAATTAGTGTGTTTTTTTAAAGAAACCACGTCACTCAAATTGGAAAAAAAATCCAGAGAACAACAAAATACAGATTTTTCACGCGGTGGTGTCATACTTGTTTTTGGATCTAACATATTCGGATTCAAATTTTTAGACTGTCGATATTATAAAAAAGGAAATATTTAGGATTTTGTATTAAATCCTACCCAACTATTTTCTTATCCTATTTTTTATACTAAAATTAGCTGGGTAATTAATTTTCTGTAAGCCTTTTGGTAATATCCTTGTAAACATTAAAACCTTTTAACTATTTTCTTACTTCGCTATACTTGTAGAGGTAATTTCATTTAGGGTGGATAAATATCAATCCGAATTTGTTAAACTAATGACTGAAGACAAATGAATGAGACCAGTAGTAGCATTTCCTGTTTGCACCCACAACGAAGTGTCTGTGCAGTTTTCTTAGCATTTACGCATGTGTGTGTAATTGCGAATAAATATTTATGTATGTATGGGTTTATGGACATTTAAGAGATTAACATTTAATGAAATTAAATACTGTAGTAGTGTTGGTGTAGTATCTATAACATTCAATGTTATCGTAGAGAAACACAATGTAAACGATAGATGTAGATAATTAAATACATATACAATCTCATGTTAGATTGCAGACTATTTATTCCGATTTGCTTTTTATTGAGTTATCGTTGGCAAATGATATAATAGTCTGGGGTAAGTTGATACACACACTCTGTGTGAGTTATGTTGTGGTTGTATGAAATACTTAAAGCTTTTAATTGCTAAAACTGAACGAGAATGACCTTAAGCATTTTGTAGTTGTGTGGAAGATAAATCATTAAAATATGTGTCGTGTTTTTACCCAAAACTCAATTGCCAAAGGCAGAAATATTGTGCCATACACCAGTGCTTTTATCTCTCCATGATAAAATATGGCTTTGAGATGTGAATCATAAATGCTGCCTTTAAAGTTAACCTTAAAGAGATTCTATTTTTTAAATCGTTTTGTTTATAGCATTTTACCTACATATGTTTTTTTTGTTGTTGTTTTGCTGTAGTAAGTTAGTACGGGTTACAAAGGCAGCAAAATTAAGGAGGTTGAGCGTGGGTATTTTATACACTCAGGAAAATTATTAAGGAGACAGCTGTGGTAATTAAGGGCATTGAGTCTGGAGTGGATTGAAAAATGGGTAAATATGCTCTATACGCTGCAAAAAGGTCTCTTTACATATTCTCCTACACACATTCTGCATGAACCATGTATGTATAAGTTTGGAACACACTCCAGACGATCAACTATTTGCAAGTCTCAAACTCGCTTGTATTTAAACGCAAAAATTAGCGTGTTTGCTTGCAAACATATATGCGTTTAGGTGGAAAAATATGTTATGTTTGAACATACTCCAAACATTTAAATATTTGCAAGTCCAAATTCACTAGTATTTATATGCAAACATTAGCATGTTTACTTGCAAACATATATGCTTTTAGGTGGAAACATATGCGTGCTTAATCCCAAAGATCTATATACTTACCATGCAACATTCGTGTGTTCTTCCCAAACCTCAATAAACTTAAAAAAAACAAACATTTGCAAAACTACTTTTTGAAAACTATATTTCTATTAATAGAGATATAGAATGGCGTCGAGCTTAACTAATAAAATTAAAAAGTATCAATGAAAAGACCGAATAAATAAAAATCATTCCTGATGAATAAAAAAGTATCCCATTACATTCCATGACGATTTGGGACCTATAGTTTGACACCGGTTCCGAACGGTATTTCTGAGCAACCTTTTCCTTTTAAAATACTCGATAGTGTGTCACTAAGCGAGGTGACCGCCGTTGAAAGAAAGGTTAGGTGATGTGAGCTGGAATCGAATCCACGGACTCATGTACAAGAGCAGCGCACACCACCATTGCACCGCCGACGGCCACTACACAGTATCATCCTAATTGCAATTAGGCGCAGGAGTTATGGCACAAAGTATCGTCATTTCATCGATTTATGGTAATTTCTTTTGGCCCCAATTGGATAATGTGGACTTGGAGGACATGTGGTTCCAACAGGACGGCGCCACAAGCCACACAGCGAATACCACAATCAATTTATTGGAAACCAAGTTTGGTGAACGTGTTATCTCACGAAATGGCCCAGTCGATTGGCCGCTTCGGTCGTGCGATTTGACGCCGTTAGATTATTTCCTGTAGGGCTACGTCAAGTCTATGGTCTATGCCAACAAGCCAGCGACGATTGATGAACTTCGTACGAATATCGAACGTGAAATTGCAGCGGTATCGGCCGATTTATGCTTGAAAACCGTCGAAAATTGGGTTCAGCGTCTGGACTTCTGCAAGCGTGCCCGTGGTGGCCATGCAGAAGAAATCGAGTTCCATACATAATGGCATCGAAAATACTCGCACAGGAATAAAGAATTTCATTGGTATCTAAAACCGGTTTTGTTTTATTTAAAAAATTTTTTGTAGCGCTCTTATTGAAAAACCCGCTAGTATTCGTTATTGGAGATATTACAATGAATGGTGGTATAGTTCTTTTTGCCTGCCACGAAATATCGTCCGTTTTGCGATTAGACGCGGCCTTTAGGATTTATGGAGCCTTGAGAGTTAACGGAGCTGGAAACATTCGTATTACTCATTTCATGTGTACTATAATCTAGCATTATTATCATTAAAAGAATGGATGGCTTTATCTGCCATGGTTCCGCCTTCTTGTGATTAAGAGCTCAACACCTTTCCGCTTACACAATAACTTGGAGCATCGCAGGGGAACGAATTAGGGAACACTGAGATATTTTGTTCACAGTACAAATTTTCCACAATAAGAAGTCAAGATTAAATTACTGGCTTAACACTTTGATGACCACAGGCAAATATGTTTGCCCTAGATTTGTTGACACCTTTAATTTTTTAGGTAGGACATAGAGCAATTGTATCTATGGGTGATTTATAGAAGAGTGTAGGGGGAATATTAGTGTAGTAGGCGTCAATACTTTAACCGATCGAATTTGACCTTTATAAGCCATTAAAGTGGGGGCAAAAAGTGATCTTAGTTCAAAGGGATGCAATAGGTCGAAAAAGGGGCGCACGTGAAGGAAACATCAGGTGCGCTTTGAGTCTATACCTTACGTTTTAAAAAATATTAAGTCGAAAATCAACGTGCTTACATGAACCGAGCAAATGTTTGCCAACCCTGTTCGGCCGTTAGCAGTACCAAAAAAAAATCATTGGTCCCATTTTTTGCAGCGTAGCTATTATTAAGTTAAACGTCACGAAAATATAAATAAAATTGCTTCTCCAGATAAAATATGGTCGTCAAAGGGTTAAGTGTATCCCCAGAAAGAGGGGAACTCTATCGTTTGGAATATATTTTGCAATATTTTTTTCTCTGTCTCTGACTATCCTCATACCTAAAGTGTCAGTGCGAGCGCAATCGCGATATTTTGATCCGCTTAACTACGTCAATGTTGGGATAAAGTTCATACAGCTAATGGTTCATGCGTCGCCGATACTCGCCCTTGTGCACTATACGCCTATAAATATTTCGGATTATTTATCTCTCGAACACTCCTAAAGATGTTTCGACTGCTTGCGATAAGACCCAGGATTCTGCGCCATAAAGCAAGACAGGTTGTATGGGAATCTGGTATAGTTGGATTTTGTTACTCGAGAGAGGGCTTTATTTCTAAAGTGCATGCTTAGCCCAAAATGACATCTATTCGCAAGCACAATTCTCCGTTTGATCTCAATGCTGACGTTGTTGTTTTTGTTTACGGCAGATCCGAGGTATATAAATTCGTCCATTACCTCGAAATTATAACGGTTATCAGCGTTCATGCTTTGGTCTAATACGTTGAGGGCCTTGTCCGTTGAAACCATTCATTTTCTCTTGTCGTCATTTACTGTCAGACCCACTTTTGCTAGTAACTCCTCTAATTGTTCGCCCAATGATATCGATATCATCAGCATACGCGAGCAACACGTGACTTTTGCTGCTGATGGTTTTATTCATGTTGACTGCAGCTTTTCGCATATTGATCTCCATTAAGATGTTAAAGAGATAGCACGATAGGGTGATGCCTTGCCAAAGGCCTCGCTTAGTTTCTAAAGGTTCGGTAAGATCATTACCAACTTTACCTGCGGCTTTGGTGTTCGTCAAGGTCATCTTGCAAAGGCGTATGAGTTTTGGAGGAAAACCAAACTCAGACATTGCTTCGGAGAGTCTCTTCCAGATCGGGCTATCGAAGGCTTAATTATAGTCGACAAATAGATGATAGGTGTCGATTTGTTTTTCGTGGGTCTTCTTCAGGATTTGGTGTAGCGTGAAAGTCTTGTCAGTTGTCGATTTTCCAGGCCTAAAGCCACACTGGTATGGTCCAATCAGGTCAGCGATAATTGTTTTTGGTCTTTCGCATATTATACTTACATATACTTGATACCCGTCGGTGGTGCAATGGTTAGTGTGCGCGCCTCTTGTACATGAGATCCTGTGTTCGATCCCTGCTCTGACCACCATAAATTTCTTTCGGCGGCGGTCACCTCGCATAGTGACGGCGACACTATCGAGTACTTAGCCATGAAAAAGCTTCTCAAAAATACCGTTCGGAATCGGTGTAAAACTGTAGGTGAGAAGCTCTCCCCGATTCCTTCATGGGATGTAATGGGAAACTATTTATTTTTTTTTTATACTTGATACATAGAACCTTGTATGCTATAGATAAAAGGATTCGGCACAGAGATTCGGGTCACCTTGTTTTAAATATGGGTCATAGTACGCTGAGACTCCAATCGCCGGGCATGCATTCACCTACCAAATTTTGCTAATGAGCAAAACAGCTCCGCCGGTAATCCAATCTTTGTTGTTCTTAAGCCGGACAATAGCTGTTCTGACCTCGTCTCGGTTGGGAGGGGGGCAATCGACGTCGTCGTCCAAATTATGATCGATTGTCACATCGTTATAGAATGTCTCAGCTAGCAGTAGCGCGGAGAAATTATCTCTCCAAATTCCAAATATGCTCTGAAAATCTGCGATGAGATTTCCGTCCTCCGTCCGTTCCGTTCCTTAGTTCTGTTTGTGACATTTGCTAGAATTTTCGGGGTTCGTTCTTCCTTCTGTATGTCTTACTCTCGGTATTCTATGTATGCTTCTTAGTCTCGGGCTTCCTTCCTTGCCATTTCTTACGCCTAAAGAGACGGTTTACCTCCTTTCTTTTTTCCCTTTACCGCGCAGTTGCAGTTCGCGTTACAATTGATTGAAGCATATCCATATTTCATCATTTGCAATGCGACATACTTCATCGTACCATGGTTTATTACGAAGCGGAATATTGTTTTCATTTAGATATAACTTTTGAGAAAAACCCGAAAAACACAAATTTCAATTTTTTTATAAAAATGGAAAATGTTTTCAAATTAAGAGAGTAAACACCTAGAGTGGTAGAATTTTACTTAAATTTTTACCAATTTATATTCAGGCCAAACTAAATTAATGTGTAATTTGTTATTCAAATGAACTGAGAAATGAAAATTTTCTAGTGTATACAAATTTACACCCGCAATGCCAAAACCCGAAAACTTTGACCACAAGTCGGACCGGCTTACAGTTATCCGATTTGGCTCAAATATTCACCACGTTAATTTTAGACCAACTGGCATAAGAATCCGCTTGGTATTTGTTAAAATTCGAGAATAATAATTGTTGCACACATTTCATTGCCACCCTAATATACTTACATGGTTCCAGTACTTACATGGTTCAGTAATTGAGAAAATCCGTAACAAAATTTGAATAAAAAATACAAAAACATTCAGAATATAATATTTATAATTTTTTATTTATTATAAATATCGTATAATATAATAGTAGTTATTAACATGAAGGATGACCTGTTGTATTAAGGATGTTTAAATAGTAGTATATTGTTTAACACGGGAGTTTCTATAAATGTCACATTCATATACACATATATATTTAGAATTTTATAATTTATTTTCATTAAAATTGTTAATAGATATCCAAAAATTAAAAATGTTTTAGAAAAAGAGCTAAATACAGGAAGGTACATATTACATAAAACATATTTAAATACATTTGATCTTACTCATTAACAGCTGCCCTTAAAGAGTCATTATCTCAATATAGTTTTCAGTATTTAATAATTATTTTTATTTGTTTTTTTTTTATATGAAATCATTTTATTTAATTTTTAAATGAGGACTGTAAAGGTTGTGAAGAACAAAAAATATTTATCTTATTTTCTGCAACGGAATTCTGTAACTTTTTGGCGATAACAATCGCTAGGTAAATTGATAAAATTCTGAAATTTTAAATTGCAATTTGATGAGTTTTGAAAATTTAACTACCGATTTTTATCGTAAAAAAGTTACAGATTTCCCGCGCTGGTCTACAATTTATGTATGTAGGTTGTTAGTGTGTTCTATAAGAAAAAAATGTTTTTGATTTTGTTTTGACGTAATACCACTCAAGCGACACGGAAAAATCTGGCGGTTACGGAAGGAAAATCAGAAAAAAATAGGAAAATTTTTCACACCCAATTTCCTATTGAATATGGATCGCAATTGATGCGTAATGATTTACGTATTACAGGGAAAATATTTATACGAATCACGTGCACAAAAACAAATGCGAATCCGTTTCGACAACGTTACGATTTCAAAAAGCTTAAAAAATGAAATGTGAGTTGTCGGCACCGTTTCGAACCCGTTACGAGTTCGTAAAACCTTAAAAAAAACGATTCAGTGAAATTTGCGATTTGGCGGATCCGTTTGAAACCAACTTTGTATTTGTTATTGGCGATCACGAAATATCGTTTGTTTTTACGATTAGACGCACCGTTTTGGAGATATGACAATTTTTATATATGTTATTGGCGATCGCCATATCATCCGTTTTACGATTACAATCCGCAAAAACATTAATAATCAGTTAAATTGCGATTGGCGTATCCTTTTCGAAACCGCTACGCATCCTTAAAAACATGAAAAAGAGAAATGCGAGTTTGGGGAAGTAAATTTGAAATTGCAAAAACATCTCGTAAGGGTACCAAGCTCTCATTTCGATCAAGTGATGTCTGAGCTACAACCCTTTCACCCTAAATCTTTTGGCGGCAGATATTTTTGCCGAAAAACCTTAATATCGCATATTCATATGTGAGTTGGTAAAACACAAAAACTGAATCAAAAATTGGTTGACAACGAAAATTAGAACAAGCCCGTTTCGAATCCGCAAAATTTGAATAAAGTAGATGCATTTTATTCAAAAAAAAAAAAAAAAACAAACCCAAAACGGATTTGAATAGTCCGTTGCGGGTTCGAGACGGATCCGAAAAAGTAGAAAAAACAATCAATTCAGTCCGAAACAGTTTCGTATCCGCAAAAATTGATAAAAGTAAATCCGACTCGAATCCATTACATTTAAACAAACCAACCCAAAACGTATTTGAATATGAAATCCGTTGGGGGTTCCAGACAGATTCGAATAAGTAAAAAAAAATGATCCGCTTTTTCGAGAGAAATTGCATACGCCAACGAATTTGTTATGCAGCCGTAACTGATTTCCGTTTCCGACAACATGTACGAAAATACAAGTTCGTCTCGAATTTGAAACGGATTCGTATGGCACACTGGGTATTAAGACAAATGCGAATTCAGTCAGAATCAGTTTCGTATCCGCAAAAATTGATAAAAGTTAATCCGTCTCGAATCCATTACATTTAAACAACCCAACCCGAAACCGATTCGAATATGAAGTATGTTGCGAGTTCCAGGCGGGTAAGAAAAAGTTGAAAAAATATTCCCGTTTTCGAGAGGAATTTCATACGCAATTGGATTTGTTATGTAGCCATAACTGATATCCGTTTCGGACAAAATGTAGAAGCAAGTGCGTCTTGAAGTCGAAACGGTTTTGTATGACACACTGAAGTAGAATAATTTTTGGCCATCACACCCGTTTGAAACACAAAGTTCTATATAAAATATAATTTTCACTTTTAACAAATTCGGAAAACAAACAAAACAGAACAACAAATTCGGAAATTATATTTATGTCTTCTTTTTATATACTGTCATACGTTTTTAAAATGTAATTTTTTGGTTTTGTTAAAATTTAAAATTATATTTTATATGAAAATCCTTTTTTAAAGAGAGTAGTGGACCAAAGTAATTACTACTCTATGCGATATTTTTAAATATTTTTCCTATAAAAGGCATTTTATTGCTCTACTTTTGATACACATATTGTAAAAATTAAAATTTTAGTTTTTTAATAAATACACTGGGAAAAATTTTCTAAAATTTTTGTTCGATTTTCGTTTCCTAAACCAGATATTTTTAGCTTCGTTTGAATGCTATTACTTACTATTCATTCAATCGGACACCGTAATGTACTACATATGCTACCATGTGTTGGTTTTTTTTTAAATTCAATTAATTGTCTTGTTATAATTTTCGAGTTATGTGTTAATCCGCCCGCGGAGTTGTGTATTTCTTGTTTTTGTTCTTACTATTGTGCGATTAAGTTATTGATTTCAAATTAAAGGACAATTTAAATATTTACGTTAAGTGGGTAACAGTATTTATTCAATAATTAATAAAACATAATAACAGAATAACAGATTTTAACAATTAAATTTGTTATATTACTTGAACGTTATACATTTTTTAAATTGTGTACAATTACTTCAGTTACAATGTTGGAAAGTCCATTTAAACTATATTATAAAATAAGTATCCCTGATCTCCTCAATTCTGAAAAACAAATTCACGAGATATTCACCGTGAAAAATCTGTCTTTCTTGATGTTTGCAAGCAAATATAACGTGTTTGTAGCTTGTCGCAAATATAGTATACTTGTGTCCAACTACATTGTGTTTGCTATTCAATAATAGGTTATAATAAATGTTTTTGTGACTCAAATGAGGGATTGTTTGTTAAAAACGGCTGAAAACAAAAACGTGACAGACTACAAAGAAACAAAAAATCAGCAGAACTACAATTTATGAAAACAATGCGTGAAACATAATCTTGGTTCCTGCAATATGTTACTGGGGCCGTTTTTTAGCGTGTTGTATTTTCGATAGTTTTACTTTACTTTACTTGGAATCAGTAACATTTGTACGATAGTTGTTATCAAATTTATCAATACAAACAACAAATATAAATATTAAGTCAAAGTCTTTCATTCAAAAAATGTTCTAGACGCTGGAAAATTTAAAGTTTTTCGTTGTTTAGTTTCAAATATAATGTGTTTTTGGAGACTGTCGCAAATATACTTGTGTCCAAACACATTGTGTTTGCTATCTTATATTACATGTTGGAAACACAATGAAGAATATTTTATAATATATGTGTTTGTGATTCAAATATAGCTATGTTTCTGACACAAATAGAACTGTGATTATTGAGTAAACATTTAGATTTTTAGTTGTAATTTGAATTATTAATACTACATCTGACCTGGTCTATAGAACGGTACCTTTGGTCGGAAAAATTGATTTTTGTTTTTTGAACTAATTATATAGAAAATTCAACGCTCTATTCAATGAAACTACCCGCAGACTCCAAACTGCATTGATTTTGTTTCAAATTGCACTTGAAGTTTGAAAGAAATTTTGGCACTCAAAAATTACCTTTGTTGGGGAATTTCATTCGAATAAACTATGGAAATATTTCTTGTAAAAGCAAAACGGCACATAGGGGAAGTTTGCTGAGGTATTTTGTTTGATGGAAGTTTGCTTAGTTTGCTAGAGGTGGAAGCGGAAACATGAACGCAACGCGCGAAAGCGACTCTTAATCTTTAGCAGCTGTTTTCTCGAAAAGTTGTTTTATGACTATAGATACCTTTTCGCAGATCAGGTCACATATATATATACATTGAAGAGCACAAATAATGTGCTTCTTAATATTATGTGTGAAAGGAAATACACATATGTTTCCAGGGAAAAGAATGCCAGTTTGCAAGTGAACATGTTAATATTTGCATTTATATATAAGTGAGTTTGGAACTGGCAAATCTATGAATCTTTGGAATGTGTTCCAAACATACATATATGTATATAGTTGCTGCAGAATGTGTTTGGGAAACTTTTATATAGGCAGTTTTTCAGCATCTAGAAACTATGAATTTACCAAGTCTATTGTAGGATAGTTTATACATCCAAATTAATATAATAGAAGAAATACTACAGATAACACTACTAGAACCACCGGCAGTGTCACAATAACTCGGAAAATATGTAATTCATATATTAGCCCACACTCAAAACACAAAAAATCGTTAACGATTCCGAAAAATCAGCTGTTTCAATCTAACTTATGGGAAGTGTGTGTAAGTGGTTAGTGAAAATTACGGTTTTTACGTAAATACCCAGCGAGCTACCGAAAATAGAGTTTGAAGTAGAGAACAATGTCAAAGAAAGCGATAGAGGAAATAACAACCACAGGGTTGCATAGATTTTCGAAATTACAGTGATGTTAATTTACATTAAGGAGATAATGGTCAGCACAAGGAAAAGTAAAAAATATTACCAAACTCATAAATTATCATAGAACAGAGAATAGATTTTGGATAATTGCTGAAATATTACATCAATATATCAATCATAAATCGCGAGAGCGAAAGAATAAAATTGGGACAATGAGCGATTGTTCTCAGTCCATGTAAATGTTCTGACATTGTGTAACTATTTTTCGAGGTAGTGCCTCATGGATATTCATGAATCCGTGTGTAAATTGCAGATGAAGTGACTGTTTCATTTCATTTAATTTAGACTGACCAATTGCGTTTTTAATTAAATTTTTGGAAAATATAAAACAATCGATGACCTTTTTCCTTGCTGGAGTTTTATTATTCGATTTTCCTGTTGGTCTTGTATACATGCTGAAAAATAACGGCCCCAGCACAATATTGCAGGACACATGTACATGTTTGCAAGCATTGTTTTCGTGAATAGAAGATTTGGTGCATTTTGTTTCTTTATTGTCTATCACGTTCTTGTGTACAGCAGTTTTCAATAAACAAACCCACATTTCGGTCACACATACATATATTATAACCTTTTAATCATTGTGTCCCAAAAATATTATATTGTATGGCAAACACAATGTGTTTGGATACAAGTATATTATTTTTGCGACAAGCTACGAACACATTATATTTGCATCCAATCCACAAAAAACGACAGATTTTTAAATGTGTACACTGTTAATTGAATTTTCTTAGAGCAATGTCAGTAGCTGATGATACTTTATATTAGATATGTTCGTGACATGTCATTAGTTTTGCCTTAGGTGACATAAATTTTGAAATGCCTGACAATTTGTGTAAGACCGTCCTATTGATTTGTCAGCTTTATGTCATGACTGACTGATACTAATGCCAATGCTGAATATCGATCGGATAAGCCATTATATTTTGGCAACAGCGAGTCATGCGTATAGGTTTGCAAGTTATTCAGAAAACATAAAACTGAAAAATTTATATTGTATATGATTTGATCTGAAGTTATTCCTTAGAAGAATATTTTTCCATTTTTTACGATCTACACAGATCAGGGTTTTTTTTATAATTGAATTGTATGTCATAAATTGTGAGAATTAATTTCAAAATGATTTGAAAATTAATTTATAAAGGAAAAGACATAAAGTCAGCACATATGGAGGCGTATTGGCCAACTGACCCGTATATGAATAGTGACTTAAGGACGACATGGGAAATTGACACTATTGTCACTGCAGAAAATTTCTGCAAAATTTTTGCCAAATGTATAAAAACCACAGGCGGTGTCATGCACTTTTTTATGGGAACGGCTCGGCAAGTCAGCAGGGACTCTGACATGTCACTTCTTAGTTACTGATGATGATGTCTTTCAGAAATTTCTATCTGGTTTGTTTTTGAATTAAAATTATTTCATATTCACTATAATCGAAAAAATTTGTTTTTTTAAAAATTACTTCCTTTCAATAATTTTTTATATTAATTTTCGGGTTTGGGAGGCCAAACCACATCAAGCAAGTGGTGGGGCTGTTATGAATGAATTTCTTGTTTTCAATTTTATTAATTAGTGTTATCCATCTAACGGCTAGAAATCGTGTACACGTTTGGAGTAATGTCATCGATTACAAAATGACGGATGCCAAAATGGTACAAGCCTGCAAGGATATTTATCAAATGTATTTTACAAAATGTGTGTAAGACATTTGCTAAATTTCCAACATGTCATTGGCATTTTGATTACACTCAAAACTTTTAATTGCGGAAACAAATTCATTTTATTCCCCAGCAAACTTTGTGGGCAACAATTTCAAATTTTTATGTGATAAAGAAAAATGGTAACAACTTTTGGATTCAGCTTGTGAAGCTAAAGAGGGGTAAAGTTGTTATGCTCAACATAGGATTTCAAAGAGAAAACGTCAAACACAGTGATGTTATATTATTAATATTATATTATTTTCTTTTGGCAAGTTTATTAATATTTTTATATATTATTTATATTTTTTGGCAAAATACCACTTATAGGTTGAAACTAGAAATTTCAAAGCTTTTTGGCGTAGAAATCACTAGGCCGCTTTACGGACAGTTCTAAAGGGTTTCATTACAAATGACTCTCTGATTGCAGAATGCACATGAGTCAATAGTTCTGTGCTGAAAAGGTAAAACGACTTAAGAGCTTCTAGGAAAAAACCCCACTAAAAACACTACGAAGACCACTGTGGTCTCAAATACCGCCAGGTTTAGTTTTTATTTATCTCGACCGATATTTCAGGAACGTATGTCCCAGAGGTTTTTAACTTCGCTGATTACATTGCAGAACTTCACTTGGAAAATTCCTCATGAAGATGATCACCATAAAAAAATTTGAAATGCACATAAGTGCTTTTTGCTTTTCAGCAAAGAATTAATCAGTGTTGCCATTGCAGGACTAAACAACATGAGTACCTGGCCCATGCGGTTTCTACTTTAATTTCAATTTTCGCACACTGGACTTTGAGATTTTTAAAACCCACACATTGAAAAACAGCATAAATTCCATTTTGAAAAAATTTGACTCATGTGGTTTCTGCCATCAGCGATTCAAATATGTTCTGTTAAAAATTGTTTTAAAGTTTTCGAAACTCATACTTACTTGATGATTTCTTTCTAGTCCCAGATACCCACTACTGACCACTTGTTATCTATCGGTTTATGAGTCATTTTCACATTTTTATATTTCAAAATCAATGAATTGTTAATAATTTAAATTGTCTTTTAATGGTTGAATGTTATAGTTGTAAAATTATTATAAAGTTTTAGAGTTTTGTACGAGTATTTCATGTTTTGTTTTTCCATTCGATTATTTTGTTTGTAAAATACATTTATTTATTTAGGATTTGTTTTTTTTTTCGTTTTTTGTTTGCGATAGTACTGGGTAACATTTATAACATTTTCGTTTCATTACTTTTTTATTTTGTTTTTGTTCTTTTTTTTGTTACTTAATATCTATAATTTTCGTTCAAGGGATCCTTTTTTGTTCTACTTAAACACATTTTAAGCAAATACAGTAGTAGATGATAATAGTAATAATAATTATACACTCAAAGAAAGTTGTTAGTTTCTAGTTTTCGTTTGTTTGTTTTATTTGTATGTATAGATGTCTGTGTATTCGTATTTATTTGTATATATATGTATATGTTTAAGTACTATATATATGTATTTCTGGATGTATGTGTATATATAAGTATATATTCAATATTCGTTTAAGCCTTATAACACGTGTATGTTGTATCTTTAGGTAGGTTGCTATTTTTCTGTTTGTTTTTTCTGCCTTAAAATTGTCTTGTGGTTCTACTTTTTAGATGTGGAAGTTTTATCATTTTCTTTAACAATATCTCATAATTTAACAAAGTTTCTTTGAAATTGTATTTGATATATTTCGCAAGGATAACAAAGGATGTTAAAAGGCGTCAATAGTGGGTTGTAACGGAGGGTTGAGGGCACAATTTTTCGAAATCATTGTCATCTTGGAATTTGGCTGGGGTGTGGTATTGTGGGATATTTGGCAAATTGGTTTACTTTCTCGTTAAATGGTTTTTATGCAAATGATACAAATAACGTTGAACTTGATAATCATCATCATCCATGTTTTTAATGTTGTCGCTGTTGTTGTTTGAGTTGGCTTTGCCCATAGCTGCGGCAGCCTCATTTAGTTCCAATGTCGTTAAATCGTTTAATTTGTAGTCATTATTGAATGTTTTGTGTTGCTTTAAAGGAGCCAAAACATTGGCTTTGCCATCGATGCCACCACCACCACCACTCTCGAGACCACCACTGCGAGTGATTGGTTTTTTCACTGTGGTTTTATGTTGACCATCATATTCAGTTTTGTGGCCATTCATAGGTTGCAGAGAAAATTTAATGTCATTGTGGCCCCCCAAACCCATAACCACATCATCATCCGATTCCGCCTCAACGTCGTCTCCCTCGCCGGCATCCACATTATCATTAAATTCCATGTCGTAGTTATCAAATGCTGGGGCGGCTGTCCTTTCATATGGCAACCAAGGTCGTCGTTGTTGCAGATAATCAAAAATTAATGTTGGGGGTATTAATTCCAAATCGTAGGGTTGCAAATGCATCGCTGATTCTCGTTGCATAGTTGACAGTTGATGTTGCTGCTGCTGTTGCTGTTGTTGTTGTTGTTGTTGTTGTTGTTGTTGTTGTTGTTCGTGGTTCTGAGTATGGTACAGATTCAAGGGATCCCATTGCGTTGCAGTGGACTCCAATGGATATGGATGTTTGTTTAACATACGTTTACCAACATTTTTCAATATTGCTCGATTCAATTCAACCTGTGGCATAAAAGGAAACCGGAAAAAGAAATTAAACAGTGAAGAGGGTTGGGGAGAAGAAAAAAAAGGAAAGAATACAGTTTAGTTATATGTCAATGCTATGTATTTATTTATAGTCTATGGGGAAATTAAACAAAAAATATTTTCTAAAATATAAAATAACAATTTAGTAAAGACTATTAATTGTTTACGATTTGTTTTGTTCTCGGAAAAATAGGAATTTTCTAAAAGTTGAGTTGTATTTTTACGAGAATTTTCTAAACACTGTTGGGTCGAGTTTTCGATTTTAAAGCAGCCCTAAGAAGGCACTGCTCGCCGATATGTACATGTTCAAGTTTTGACTACAAGTGCTACTTCTAAGCCCCTCATATTGGTAGAAACAAGTGCACATGTATCAAGGTCAAAACAAAATGCGTTTATTGATATAGTTACATTGAATCAATGAATGTTCAATGATGTTTTAATGTACTAATGTTCAATTAATGTTTTAATGTACTAATTTAATTTAATTCATCCGACGACAGAATACTCCAACCTTACATTGTGTTGCACAGTGATACTTACTTAGGGGGCCTCAAACAACTCAGAGGGGTCAAGGGCCTTGCAAAATGAGGATAACATGTTCCTCCAACCTGCTCGATATTCGGATTTTCTCCTCCCTTTGGTAACACTAAGCTCTTGTAGGCTTTATTCCACCTGGTCTTTCCAGCGAAGTCTTGGTCGTCATAGTTTTCGATGTCCTTGCAGCACGTCTTCGAATACCCTTGGCAGTGGATCATTCCGATCCGTTCTACTGAAATGGATCAGAATATTTTGATACGTATAACTACATCGATGTCGGAATACAGATTATACAGGTCGTGGTTCAGCCGTCACTGATACTGGACGTTTTCTATTACAGTACCATATATTTTTAGGAGCATTATTCTACCAGTGATGTTATTATTCCTGCACCATAAAGCAAGACCGTTTGTATGAGAGTCTGATGTGGTTGGTAATTCGTTTCTGGAGAAAGGATCTTAGCTCTGAAGTGCTGGCTTATCCCGAAGTAACACCTGATTGCAGGCACAATTCTCCGCTTCATTTCTAGGCTGACGATATTGCTTCGGTTCACGGTAGACCCGAGGTAAAGAAATTCGTGCACTACCTCGAAATTATAACGGTTATCAAAGTTCACAATTTCATCCAATCGGGTGGATGTTCTGCTTGTCGAAACCAAAAATTTTGTGGTGTCCTCGTTTACTGGCAAACACACTTTTGCTGATTCCTGTTCAATTCTCGATAATATGACTTTTGCTGCTGATAGTTTTATTCGTGATCACTGCAGCTTTTCTCCCTCTGATCTCAATCAACATATTGAAGAGATCACACGATAGGGTGCGAACCTGCCTGCGGCTTCGCCTCATACTATCCCGTTCGGTGAGATCTTTATACGCTGAAAAATATCGTCCCCAGCAACATATTACAGGAAACATGTACATGATTGCAAACACTGTTTTCGTGAATTGAAGATCTGCTGCTTTTTTGTTTCCTTGTTCTCTGTCTCGTATTTGATTTATGCGCTTTTCAACAAGAAAAATATATATTATAATATATATTATGAAAAAAATATATATTATAACCTATAAATCATTGTGTCTTAAACATGTTATATTGAATAGTAAACACAATGTGTTTAGCCATAAGTATAGTATATTTGCGACAAGCTACAAACACGTTATATTTGCACCCAAACAACGACAAAAATGCTGATTTTTCAGCGTGTACCAATCTTTACGGAGTTTTCGTGTCGGTCAATGTCATTCTACAAAGGTGTGTCAGCTTAGCAGGAATACCAAGCTCCGACATAGCATGGTAGAATTTGGCCCGTTTCGTTCTATCAAAAAAACACCTTTCCCATTAAATCCCACGAAAGCACTGGGGAGAGCTCCTCACAACCAGTAAGCTGTGCGCTTTCTAATTTTTCACTCACTGATTGGGACCTAAAGTTTTACACCGGTTCCGAAAGGTATTTTGAGAAACTTTTGCATAGATAAGTACTCGATAGTGTCGTCATCATCAAGCGAGGTGACCGTCGTGGAAAGAAATGTAAGGTGGTCAGAGCAGAGATCGAACCTACATTCTCATGCACAAGAGCCGCGCACACTAGCTATTGCATAACCTATGGCGGACTATCTACGCCAGCCTTATAATCTACAAAGAGGTGGTAGGAGACGATTTGTTTTCAATGGGGTTTCTCCAGGATTTGTGGTTGACTATCCAGGCCTCAAGCCACACTGATAATATCTGATCATATCTGCACCAACGGCTTTAGTTTTTCGAACAGTACGCTCGAAAGGGCCTTGTATGCAATGGATAAGAAACGATTATTCCACGATAGTTGATGCATGTACTTGGTTCGCCTTTTTTTAAAACATGTCACAGTAAGTTAAGACTCCAATCGTCGGGCATGCATTCATCTAGCCAGATTTTGCATATGAGCTGATGCATGCACCTGTCCAGATCATAGCCGCCATCCTTAAACAGCTCAGCCGGTAGTCCATCAGCAGCTGCGACTTTGTTGTTTTTGAGCCGGGAAATTGCAGATCTAACTTCGCTTTGGCTAGAGGGGGCAGTCGACGATATCGTCCTGTATGTGATCCACAACCTCATATATATTGAAATCTTCTAGGACAAGTAAAGCAGAGAAGTGATCTCTCCATAGTTCCAACATACTCTGCTACATCTACGACAAGATTCCCGTTTATATCTCTACAAAAGGGGGCCCTAATTCATTTTCGGTGGTTTTTCTTGTGCTTTTCCGTAGAATTTACGGGCCTCATTCTTAATTCTGAAAGATTCAATTTTCTCACTCTTCTGCTTTCTCCACAACCGTTTTTTCATCCTAAACAAACGGGTATCCTCTCTCCTCTTCTGTTTATACCCCTCTGCCGTGGCTCGCGTTGTAATTGACTGAAGCTTTGTCATACGTGCAGCGTTCTTTTCATCATTTGCCATAAAACACTTTCATCATACCATAGTTTAACTTTAAGCAGGTTTTCATAATCAAGTACTATCTCTGCAGCGGTTTTCATAGAGCAGAAAATGTACTTCCACTGCGCTTCAAAATCAGGAGGCGGGGATGCGTTCTGCGCTAGTATCTGAGTGAGCTTCTCTGCATACGCCGTGGCAATGTCTGGTTATTCCAGCCTTCCGATGTCCAGCTTTTATATGTCTGGTTTCGTACGATTTTGCTCTGCTTAACCTTGAGCGAACCTTTGCTGCAACCAGGCAGTGATCCGAGTCGATATTGGCTCTTCGAATCACACGTACGTACATTACACTAGTAGAGTGCCTTCCACCAAGTATCAGGTGATCAACCTGGTTCTTCGTCTGCTGATCAGGAGACATCCAATTTTCCTTATGGATGTCTTTATGTTCACGAGATAGAGGAACAAACAATCGAAAATGTACTGAAAAATTAGGTAGATCGAATGATGTACTGTAAAGCGATTCGAGGAAGTCATTTGAACGATGTATTATTTCATTCATACATGTCACTGATAGGCCTTACCAACAAAATCATAATTTTTAAAAAATGTCTATTACCATTTTTTTAACCGAAAGTAAATTCCAAATTTTACATAGCCCACCCCTATTACCAACTCGATATAAAATGCAACAGATCATGACAAATGGAGAAATGTGTTATCGAAGTTTTCGATTTTAATATTCGAAGTTTTCCTTGAATATCGTTCCTTTTCCATTAAATTTGTTCAAAACTCCATCTCGACGTCAGTTTCTTTTTCAATTTATTTATCTAATATTTCAATCTCCATCTAGGATCATCCTCATTATTTGATAAATAAGCAAAATACGGAATACAAAACTTTAAGAAAAATATCATTCTCCTACTCCTTCAACGTCTATTGTGTTTTGTTTTGAAAGTCATTATCACCAACAAATACGTCAATTTATTATTAATAAGAAATTTTTAAACAAATTGTTGTTCTTAGGCCCAACATCCTGATAGGAAAAAATTTCAAATAATTAGAGTTATGTTTAACACAAAAAATTTCTAACAAGAGAATTGTAAATTATAGTAACGATTGAAAGAAAAATGAAACTGGAAAGATGTTGAACTTCACTTCCTGCTAAAATAACAAATCAATTTGTGCGTGTGTTCCCCATTTATTGCATTTGTTTTTTCATGCAGCCAACTTAGTCAACCTACACAGAGATATACAGTTAACCCTCGTATAAAGCGGTATTAAAATGAAAGGATTTTGTAGGTTAAACGTCAATAGTTATTATAATCAATATTGGTTCAATGTTGCAATATTCATAATTATATAGAGCAAGCTGGGCTGCGAAGAAGGGATAAATATTGGACATGCTCTCATATTGTTTTGTTCTACAGTTTTACTTTTGATTTACCTACACGCTGAAAAATATGTAATTTTTTCTTGTCTGTATTGCCTGCGGCAAATATAAGTATACATGTTTGAGGCATAACGGTTAAAATGTTAAAATATATGTGTTTGTGATCCAAATACAGCTTTGCTTGTGATGCAAATACAGCTGTGTTTGGCGCACCGTTCAATTATTTTTTTCCTCGCTATGCTCTATCGAGAAGCGAAATATTAAAAGAGGGACAAAGAGAGATATTTTTGCATTATTCTTTTTTAGATTTATAAATTATCGTGAATGTATCTGTGAATGAATTGAGTGCTTATTATATAGACTGATCTGTTGCATTTTAGTTTTATGTATTTAATTGTCAATCGTTCGTTTGGGAAGAAACACATGAACGGTTCGACGTAAGTATATGGATGTTTGGGCTGAAGCACGTATACGGCTCCATGTAAAAATATGCATCTTTGCAAGTAAAAATGCTAATGTTTCGATTTACATACATACATATAAGTGAGTTTAGGACTTGCAAATATATGAATATTCGGAGTTTGTTCCACACATAGACACATTTCCTGCACAATGTGTTTGAGAGAATATGTTACGCAGGCTTTTTTGTCACCGTATATTTGTTTGCATTTACATTTTTTAATTTACGAGTATTTTATAATTCTAAAATAATGATGTGCCCTAAGTGAAATCCAAACCAGTCATGCCAATATGTTTGATAACCTAAATTTTCTACATTACAAATTTACAGGAAGATTGTATTGTTTCAAATTGAATTGTCCTCTTAGTATTGAATCCTGCGGATGCGAACCATGTACTACGTAGATTAATTGTGAATTAAATGAAGGTGTTACATTATCGCATTCCGGGGAGAAATCTCATGCAGCTCGATATCCTTTTTCCGTTATAACTACATCTTACGAATATGTCTAGCAACACCTTGCGGTTGTTCCAATTAAATCACATGCACAGATGTGTTACAATGGCGTCATATGTACGACAGCTTCCAGTTCTGCACTAAGGAATATCTCCGTAGTATAGTCTTTAACATACCATTCTCAACAGGGTGAGCCATGAGCGTCATGACACATTTTCACCTAATCGTATACGTTAACAAGTTACATTGCCGCATTTGGGTGCGCAAAATCTATATGTCGTTCAAGAAAAACTGTGCACCCACAACGAGTCACTGTTTGGTGTGATTTTTGGGCTGGGAGAGACATCTGATCGTACTTCTTCCAAAATGTTGCCGGTAACGCTGTTACGGTATCATAACATGTAACAAACTTTTTGTGGCCTGAACAAAATGACAAGGACTTGGACAATATATGGTTCCAACAGAACGATGTTACTTGCCACATAGCGCTTGAAACAATGGTCATAACGAAGTTCCCAGGATGTATTATCTCAGCAAACAACGAGGTTAAATGGCCGCCGAGATGCTGCGATTTTACACCATTGTATTTTTTCTCTAGGGCTACGTGAAAAGTATTGTCTGTGTCAAAAGCCCGAGGCGATTCCAGAGCTGAAGAATGAAAACGTACGCGTTATAAGTGATACGCAGCCAGAACTATGGCAAAAAGTCATGGAAAATTTTAATACGAGCAACCTGTGTTGCCAGAGGAGTTGTTGTGGGCATTTAACGCATACTGGATTTCGTTCATAACTACCATAGACTACACGCTAAAAAATAATGTCCCCAGCAACATATTGCTGGAAACATGTACAATGTTTGGAAGCACTGTTTTCATGAGTTGAAGATCTGCTGCGTGTTTGGTTCTTTGTTGCCTGTCACGTTATTGCTTTGCACAAGTGTTCAACAATCAAAGTCACATTTGGGTCACAAAAACACATATTATAACCTATTAATCATTGTGTCTCCAACATATAACATTGAATAGCAAACACAATGTGTTTGGGCACAAGTATAGTATATTTGCGACATTCTGCAGACACGTTATTTTTGCATCCAAACAACAAGAAAAGACAGATTTTCAGGGTGTAGGAAACATGATGAAATATAAAAGTCAGTTCGACAAATTTTGTTATGTTTTATTCACAAAAGAAAATCTGCAGTCTTTTTGAAACACCTTATATAATGCATACAAGTTGGCGAACTTTAATACCGCGTTCTACGAGTTATACTGTACACAGTGTTAAATCTTAGATAGGCTTTTGCATTTGACTGGGTATGTGAGGTTTTTTGCGTGCTCATCCACGAGCTGTACTATAATGAAGTTTGCGTACACTTTGCGGTAACATAAAATTACGATAAATATATTTCACTTATTTTACAGCAGTTACTCTGGCTTTTTACCCTGGTTCTCGTCGCACAAATCTTCATACACTATATTGGGCTGATATCACGTTTTCTCCTTCACGACACCGTCATTTAGTTATTGCGACACATTGTATGATTTAAGTGTCTAGTGCTGCACACTTGTATACGCATTGGTACAGGGTAATGAAAAGTTGGTGGACAAATTTCAAAGGCCTTCCAGACTGCGTTCTTTTCCGCAGCTATGCGCATTCCGAATTTGAGTTGTCGAACTCATTTCGAACCCGTTACGAGTCCGTAGAAATAAAAACGTAAAAGGTGATATGTCGAACCAATCTCGAACTCATTACGAATCGGTTAAGACCAGGGTTCGTCTTTCTTGGGTAATTATTATTGCCGTGGGGAATGGATAGCGATCGTTTACCCATTAACCACAGGGTATGAGGAAAATAATAACCCACGAAAATGGGGAATTATCCTTCACGATAAATATTTAGCTACCCACGACAATGGGGATTTACCTATCACGATTACCCATTACCCTCAAGGTAATGGGGAAAACAATATGTACCCAGGATAACCCATCCCGATTTTGGCATGGCAATCCGGGTGCAGGTCTTTCGATTCTAGTAAGGCACGGTCCAGTCGGTTCGCATGAACCGGTTCCGCGATTATGTGCGTCACTAGCAGCTAATACTTGCGCACAAACGAAAGTACTAGTGCTTTGGCGATACAAAGGAGGGTAATTAACCCCTTCCTGTGGGATGCCCATTAGGGTGTACTGAAAATATTCTTTTGTTAGAAGAAATTTGTTGAACTGTCCCCTCATTTTATCAATTTAGGTGTAGTAAAGTAGATAGTGCTATTTGAAATAGCTAAATAGCTAGCCCTACAGTGACAACTGCTACATCAAAAATTAGACGGTATTTTGTATTTCACTGTTTTGCTCGATGACTATGAATATTAGTTCGTAAGTACAAATGTGTCCGTCCATATGAAAGCTTAATAATGCGTGAACGTTCATTTTGACGTCATCGTAGATATAAATTTGGGGTTTCTGGTTGTGTTTGTGTTTCTTCGTTTTCTTCGTTGATATCGTATTTAAATCATTTCCCTTCGTCTTGTACAGTGAGTGGTTGCTTACATGTGTAGGCAGTCAATATCTAAGAGTGTTTTAGTGTGTACGTATAGATGGATTTATGTAACTATTTGTTGGTTTAACACAACGTATTTAATGGGTTCAGTATATATTTGCTATCCATTATTTTTTGTACTTGTAATTTTGTGTACACTTTTTGTACTCTTGTGTACACCTTTTGTAAATTTGTGTAAACGTATTGTACTTTTATGCCCACTTGTTGTACCTAGTTTTATGTCCACTTTTACTTTCATGTTTACTTTTTAACTTTCATGTACACATTTTTAAGTTGTGTGCGCAGTATTTCTACTTTGTGTTCACTTTTTGTACTTTTGTGTAAATTGTTGTAGTTGTTTGTACATGTTTTGTACTTTTATGTACAATTCGGGGGTATGGAGACAGAGTCCAGGAGCAGCTGGAATCCAGGAAATTGGACCAGAGTCGGAATAGGGGTTCGATGTTTTTAACCCCACTCCTATACCGTATGAATAAAATTACTAAAAATTGAAGAAATAGTAAAATGGAAGCTGATGAAGGAATACAAACAGAAGTTGTTAATTATTTGTCATTTTCAATGATAGCAGTGACATTTGTTCGAGTATAAAAACAGACTCCGCTCAATATTATTTTTTGAGGGACACGGTTCAGAAATATATATATGTAAGTATATTATGGCGACATCTAAACTGGGAACTACATTTTCATTCAAACATTTCAATTTCTGATATATGCTATTTGATATCGGTAGAGAATTTATTTATATTGCAAAAGTGAAAAAAATCTTTAGAAACTTTAAAAAAATTTTCGTTGTAAAAATGTAAACTTTAAAAATTCTTTCGTTGTAAGAAAATCTTTCGTTTCGTAAATCATAAAGAAAAGGTTCACGAAGAACATAGGGTGTCATAACACAAGTAAACTTAAATTTAAAATATATTTCAGGCCTTCCGAGGACCTTCGTTTTGCCGCTGGCATGTTGGGAATGTTTTGTAACTTGTTAGCGTAACTTGTTTCAATATTGATGTAAACATTTTTCAAAACTGCCAAACAACACACATCCATTCAAACACACACACACAGTCTTATGATAAAAAAATCTCTTTACTGAAATTCCTCAAATGTGTTTACTCAGGGAAGGCATTTGTTTGTTTTAATGGAGGTTGGATGGAAAAGACAAAGTGAATAAAGACACCAGAACGAAAATGGTGCACCCTACGTGGGGGAAGTAGATGTGAACTATAGGGGCATAGATTTGAGGTTCTTAAATATACTATATTTTCGTAGTTGTTAATTTCTATAGAAAAACGTAACAACACTCCAAAAGAGGAGTCAAAAGAGCAAGTGGAACACACATCATGTTTCGAATATTATTACGGGATATGTGTTATACTTAGTTTACATTTTAATGACATCGGACTTGCAACCTTATTGTTCCAACAGTTTCGTCAATGTTAAATGGATAAATACATATTGTGTTGGGCTGTAAGTTTTTGGTTGTCACTAACTCAACGCAGAAGAAATAGGTTCAAGAACTCGCTAACTATCGAACATACTCGAAAATGCTGGTATATTCCAGAACGGATGATTGAAGATTTGTGGAGAAATTATTGAAAAAATCTTGATGACGATACAATTGATATAAACAGTCAAGCGCTGAGTGAGTCACAAAATCGTACACACACTCGAGTACACATTCTCGAGTAATTCAGTGTTTCGAGTGTTTCAACTTCTGCATTTTGTTATTGAATACGAAATAGTTATAAGGGGTTAAATGTCACATGGTGAAATAAAGACCTTATCAGAGGCATTGAAGCGAGGTTAGTAGGAGTGAAATGATGGAAGCAAAGCTGCTGTACTTACGAAAAGTAAAGGCGAAAATTCTTGGTAACAAAAAAGTGCACTCCTCACGATGAGTAAAACCTTCGTAACTACAAAGCTGGAGTGCCCACGAGGACCAACGTCTTCATAACTACAAAGATGAAGTACCACGAGACGAAAAGTCTTCGTAACAATAAAGATTCAATGCTCAGAAAGTCTAGAGCCTTCGTAACAACATTAATGCAGATACCACGAGGAGCAAAGATTTCGTAACACCAAAGATGCAGTGCCCACGAGGGACAAAGTCTTTGTAACAACAAATGTGTTTAACCCACGAGGGGTAAAGTCTTCGTAACAGCAAACGTACAGTACTCACGAAGTGTGTAGCTTTCAGTACAAACGTCTTCGTAACAACATAGGTGCAGAACCAACGAGAGGTAAAGCTGTCGTAGCAACAACGATGTAGATCCCACGAGGAGCAAATTCTTCGTAACACCAAAGATGCAGCGCCCACGAGGAGCAAAGTCTTCGTAACAACAAATGTGTTCAACCCACGAAGAAGACTTAGTAACAGCAGACGTACAGTACTCACGAAGTTTAGAGTCTTCGTAACAACAGAGATACAGTACTCAAGAGGAGTAAAGCCAACAAAGATGCAGTGCCTACGGGTACCAACGTCTTCGTAACATCATAAGTGCAGACCACACGAGGGGTAACACCGTCGTAACAACAAAGATGCAGAACCCACGAGGAGCAAAGCTTTCGTAACACCTCAGATGCAGTGCCCACGAGGGGTAGAGTCTTCGTAACAACAAAGATGCAGTTCTCACGAGGGGTAAAGTCTTCGTAACAACAAAATGAGCAGTACCCTCGAGAGATAAAGCCTTGATTACAACAAAGATGCAGTGTCCACGAGGACCAACGTCTTCGTGACAACAAAGATGCAGTACCCATGAGAAGAAAAGTCTTTGTAACAACAAAGCTGCAGTGCCTACGAGGAGCAAAGTTTTCGTTACACCAAAGATGCAGTGCCCACGAGGAGCAAAGCCTTCGTAGCTACAAAAGTGCAGCAATCACGAAGAGTAAAGCCTTCGTAACAATAAAGGTGCAGTGCCCAAGGGGAGCAAAGTCTTCGCAACAACAAAGGAGCAGTACCTACGAGGGGTAAAGACTTTGTGATAACAAAGATGCAGTGACTACGATGAACAAAGTCTTGATTTGGTTGCAAAAATAACAACATGTTCCTTGAATCAGCTTTTAAAATAACTCATCTGTCACTCAATAGTTATAGTAAATGTCCAGCGGGTGGACCATTTGTGGACAGGGTTGGTAAATATTCATACATATGTACTATACGCGGGTGTCATATAAACTGGTTCATTATATTATCGTAGATGCTCTTAACAATTATATTTAATATACGGATGAAAAGATTTCGTCACGTTACAGTCTTTTGAAGCATCGTCATTGCACTTTGCACCGATCGATACATGGCTATTTTAGCGAGCGAATGACAAATTATGCGGTATCCATCAGAGAATGACAAAATTATGACTCGGTACCTTTTAAATATCGATGGCCAAACATGTATATGTACGTCTTTCATACTGTACACTCTATTGCATGCATATCGATGTGTATGCGCCACATACATACCTCATTGTATGACGCCCACACATTGTCGTATGTAGAAATTGTATAGTGTGCCTGCCATACCCACACGGTAAGTACGAAAATTTCACAAGTATAGAGATGTACACTGTGTACACGTGGACAAAATCTGTGATGTGAGATCCTTGGTTTAGTGCATGTGTACCTACCCTGCAGTTTCACAAGTAGTGGCTGGCAACATTTCATCGACTACATCGCCATTGATTTTTCCATTGACTACATCGCCGATTACATTGGTACTCAGTGGTAATCTGTAAGGTAGTGTCTCCAGAGATTTTCTATTGTTTTTCTTAACCTGTCGACGAAATGTTACCGATAAATGCGTCGACGAAATGTTACCGATAAATGCGTCGACGAAATGTTACCGATGAAGTAATCGACGAACAGTAAGGCATTACCAAAGCGGACATCGCCTTGTTAAATTCGCCGCTCAAAAGCATTGCTGGTAGTTTAGCGAGTAGTCGACGAAAGGTTTGTGGTAGTCGATGAACTCATCAGCGTAGAGTCGATTACCAATACTGCGGGGTAGCTATACAATGGTTCGAAAATCATAAATGTACTGTAGGTAAAGGGGTTTTCAACAGAGACGCTACAAAAGTAATTCGATAGGGACAGCAAACGACGCCATATTCTTTCCCGCTCTTTTGACATTTCTCTCCAGTAAGGTTTGTGGCCGTCGGTGATGCAATGGTTAGTGTGTACGGCTCTTGTACATGAGATCCTGGGCTCGAACCCGGCTCTGACCACCTTCAAAAAAAAAATTTTCTTTCGGCGGCGGTCACCTCGCATAGTGACGGCGACACTATCGAGTATCTAGCCATGAAAAAGCTTCTCAAATTACCGTTCGGAATCGGTGTAAAACTGTAGGTCCAAATCAGTGAGTGAAAACTGGAAAGCGCACTGCTCAGTGATTGTGAGAAGTTCTCCCTAGTCCCTTCATGGGATGTAATTGGGAAACCATTTATTTATTTAAGGTTTGCCATTTCGTCATGGAAAGATATACGAGCCAACAACGAGTCGAAATTATTAAAATTTACTACCAAAATTTGGAGTCAGTGGCCTCAACTTTAAGAGCGATACGTCCAATTAATGGTCGTCATAATTTCTGGCTGAATGGCTTCGTCAATAAGCAAAATATGCGTTATTGGTCAGACAGCAATCCACACGTAATCCATGAGTCATCATTGCATCCCGAAAAAATTACGGTTTGGTGCGGTTTATGGGCCGGCGGCGTCTTGGGCCGTACTTCTTCCGTGATGATCAAGACCGGCACATTACTGTGAATGCGAATCGCTACCGTTCAATGATAACCGAATATTTTTAGCCGCAATGGAATAATATGGACTTGGAGGACAAGTGGTTCCAACAGGACGGCGCCACAAGCCCCACAGAGAATGCCACAATAAATTTATTGGAAACCAAGTTTGGTGAACGTATTATCTCACGAAATGGCCCAGTCGATTGGCCGCCTCGGTCGTGGGATTGGACGCCGTTAGATTATTTCCTGTGGGGCTACGTCAAGTCTATGGTCTATGTCAACAAGCTAGCGACGATTGATGAACTTCGTACGAATATCGAACGTGAAATTGCAGCAGTATCGGCCGATTTATGCTTGAAAGCCGTCGAAAATTGGAAAGCCGTCGAAAATTGGAAATACAGTTTTTCACAGTATTGTGGGATGGTGCATCACCGGCGTATAAAGATTTATGTTCATCAATGCACTCTTCTCTTGCTAATCTACCTAGAAAGTTTGTGAAAAATAATCGCTTGAAAATGTTCACGAGAAATATATTTCGAGTCACTGAAAACAACCAGAAATACTTAATGATTGCATGTCAACACGTTCTGAGTACCGTTAAGCCGAAAACTGTAACACTTTTCAATGGTGGTGCCAGGTATAATCTGAATCAGATTACAATAGCCTAGGCAAGAAATATAGATGGCAACCCTGGTATATATGTTAAAAACTTCATTATGAACGAGGACCTGTTTTCAGTTTTTATCAAATTTTCGTTGAAATAAGAAGTACATGCATACAAAATATCGAAAACTTTATGAACTGAAAATTTCGCTCACTTTTCAATTGCTTGGTAGTCGCTCTTTGCGAATATTTCGTAGGCGAAATCAATTACAGGGTTGTTATGCCAAAGTTATTTCGAACGGACGCAATTGAAGCCCCTGGTGGAAGAAGGTGTTAACTCACTGTATCTCAAACATGTAATATTGAATAGCAAACAGATTGTGTTATTTCGAACGGAGACAATTGAAGCCCCTGGTGGAAAAAGGTGTTAACTCACTTTTTTTTCAAAAACAATATCTTCCTTATTTTATTGTTTCCATGGTATATGATTTTGTTTTAGATGAGAATAAAGTCAACATCTGATATTTAAATTATTAAAATTAAATTCTAAAATTTTTTGTTTTTTAATTTTTTTTAAATCAGATACCATGGAAACAGTAAAAGAAGAAAAATATTGTTTTTCAGAAAAAAGTGAGTTAACACCTTTTTCCACCAGGGGCTTCAATTATCTCCGTTCGAAATAACACAATCTGTTTGCTATTCAATATTACATGTTTGAAAAAATAATGATTAATATATTATAATATATATGTTTGTGATCCAAATACAGTTATGTTTGTGATACAAATACAGCTGTGCTTGGTACACTTTGTTCCATTTTTTGTCGCTATGTTCTGTCGAGATCAAAATAATACAACAGGGACAAAGATAGATTATTCTCAGCCTAAGTTAATGTTATTGCAAGTGTATAACAGTATATTTGCATCATTCTTTTAGTCAGTGATTCATAAATATTCCCGAATGCGTGTGTTAATGAATTGAGTGTTTCTTATGATAACTGATCTGTAGCGTTTTAGTCCCATGCATTCATTCAGTCCTAAATCTTTCGTTTGGAAGGAAATACCCGAATGATTCGACGTAAGA
The DNA here is from genome assembly GCA_963931995.1 of Phaonia tiefii. Taxonomy (NCBI): domain Eukaryota; kingdom Metazoa; phylum Arthropoda; class Insecta; order Diptera; family Muscidae; genus Phaonia; species Phaonia tiefii. The sequence continues at coordinate 361,643,922 of OZ008367.1, forward strand.
ATATGGATGTTAGGGATGAAACACGCATATGGTTCCACATAAAAATATGCATCCTTGCATGTGAACATGCTAATGTTTGCATTTAAATATATGTAAGTTTAGGAGTGTATTCCAAACGTGTACTTGGTTCCTCCAGAATGTGTTTGAGTTTGAACTTTTTTTTGCAGCGTGTATACATATTTTTTTATATTTTCAGCGTGTGCTATTATTCATTTACTATCTCATTTACAATAAAATATCTGTCAAATGATCCCCACGTCTCTAATAACAGACCATAACTCTTTTCATGAAATTTTCCATGACTCTTTCACAGAGAAGTGGCTGTCTCTCACCGATGACGCGTTGGATCTCGGATTTAAGCTCAGGAATTGTTTCTGGTTAATTCGCATAAACCCGATATTTCACAAAATCCCAAAGAAGTGGCCAGTTGGCATCAGAATTTCTTGAGAAATTTTTTGTGGAAATCGTCTTGCTGAAACCACTTATCGTACAGATCCATGCCATCCACTTAAAGTCGCAAGAACTCCGTTATCATGTTCGTGTAACGAATGCCATTCACAGACACTGCAATTTCGGCCTCATCTTCAAAAAAGTAGAGTCATGCCATGCCGCCCGACCAAAATCCGCACCAGACAGTTGCTCGTTGTGGATGCATTTGTTACTCGTATATGGAATCTCATCCGATGAGTATAAAATTTATGCATGAGTCCCAAAGGCTCTGTCCTAGAGTTGGGTTGTTCATGAACTATATAGTTCATTTAGGGTGACCAGACATCAATCTCAGGAACGTAATGCACATGTTCGATACGGCGACTAAGTACGTGATTGATATGTCTGGGCACCTTAAATGAGCGAGTTCGTGAACTAGTGACCGAGTTCGACACAAGTCTACTCTGTCCTCTCACCATGGCTCTTTCTAATTTTCATTAACGACCTACTTGGTCTGACTGCTAACCCTATCTACTCTTTCGCAGATGCTGGCAATTTATGCCATTTCTATTTTTTTGATCGTCGTCCTAGTCTATCCGATGTGTAAGTACAGGCAAAGAGACAGATGATGGGCCACGATATGCACTTGGTCTCTGAGTGGGGTCGGGTAAATCGGGTCGAGTTTAATGCACGTAAGACCCAGTGGCCGTCGGTGGTACAATGGTAGTGTGCGCGGCTCTTGTTCAATCTCTCTTGGAGAACAAACAGAGAATGTGCTATCAAAGAAGACTCGTTGATAGGGACTGGGTTGCGTGGTGTGATTTTCAAACTTCTGCTGCCGAGTGTCAAGCCAAAAGTACAAAACACATCAACTGGGAGTAAATTTTGCCAACTAAATCGTTTAAAAAAAAGGATATTCATTGAAAAAAATCAACATGTAATGAAGAGTTAGTGTAAAGTTATTTGTGTAGATCCCAATTACTCATTCTCTATATGTTTTCCTCGTAGGTCTCGGAACTCGTTAGTACAAAAAGCAACTAGTGCACACTCTTATAGTATTACTCGGTGACTACTACAACGTGCACAGTTCACTGGTTGTGAGAAGCTCTCCCCAATCCCTTCATTGGATGTAATGGGAAACCCATTTTTTATTTACGTAAGTATATGGATGTTCCAAATAATGTTCCATGCTCCTGCAATATGTTGCTGGGACAGATTTTGTTTCGGTGTGCAGGCAATTCGTCTGCTGATAGTAACAAACATTGTTTTCTGTTACTAACTAACTTTATTTTGTAGCGTACATTTGGCTCTATATTATGGGATTTATTACTTGTTTGGGAGACTGTCCTTTAAGGAAATTTACAGGAATAATTTGAGAATGCTTCTTATCAGGGAAAATGCATTAAAAGTTAGCCCAATTTCCAATTTTAAATAATTTTTGCTGTAGCAAATTGGCGTATAAATTCTAGTCAAAGTTGAAAACAAAATATTTTTGAATTTAGGTCATTAGTATTCGAAGATTTGCTTGAGGAAAGCCATGGAATAGGAACACTCAAGACTTTGCTGGATGCATTAGATAAATAATTAGTCCTTTCGAAAGCCAAAAGTAGCCCACTCTAGGCAGAGGATAGAGGCCAGTAACACCACGAGGCAGAACCATTTAACAACTATAACTAAGTGAATACAAAAATGCCACCACAATGTAACCATCATTTGTCTGGTCATCCCGTTCTACAAGCTGATCAGCTTGTTTCAAATGTAATTTTTTACTTGGTGCCAGCATTTCCCATAATTGAAACAACCGGAGCAATTAGAGACAACCTAAAAAACGACACTTAATCTTCATCTAATAGATACATCATTGTTAATGACGTCACCACGAAAATGTTTAGCCACAAAATATACAACTCAATCAAGGAAAAACCACATCCGCTACCACAATGTGACGATGTAGGGTATTCACATAGCAAAGAAGAAGAACAAGAAGAAATAACTTGGTGATGTGGTTTGGAAAGTGATGAAAATATGTTTACACAAAAGTATCTCCTCATGGTATCTGGCGTATTTTGTATGACGAGTGGGTACACAGGAGATGTTGTTAAACATACAAGAATGCCTCAAGTTACATGCATTCTCGCTCACGCAAACATAAGGACGTGTACACATACATACATGCAAAAAAAGTGGCAATGTTCCAACAAGGCTAAGCTACATTGTACGAGTAAGTACACATGTACAAACGTATGCTTGGATGTGAATTCATTCATAACCGCAGTTCTTAAGGAATTTTGTTGTTATACTTTAAGGTAAATCGAACACAGAAATGTTCACAATATATGAATATGGGCGCGAAGATATTGCTCCATCCTTGGCTGGCATGAGAGTTTATAACATTCCTTGAAAAACAGATGCCACTCACTACTAAGGTGTTTATGTTATAAATGAAATCAACACAAAATCTTATAAATTGAGTTATAGATGCTTAGCAAACAAATATGTAGATGCATGTATGTAGGTAAAAGTGAACTTAGTATCAGCACTACATTTCTCTAAGTGTTTGCTGATGTCAATAAATGTAAATGTATTAACCAGAATTGAGGCAACTGTTCAACACTGTGTCTGTAAAATGTGAGGTGTGAAATGTATTTTATTTTATTAATCAAGTTAAGTATTGAAGTGAAAAAAAGTAAATCGCTTAATATTCGCAAATACACTGAAGCAAAAACATTTCCTAAATTTTAGTTCAAAACTTTCTCATATTTATTGCAAAATTTGAATTCAATAGGTTAGGGTAGGTTACACTGGCAGCCTGCATGTCATGTTCACTTAGGCATTGTAGTCCATTGTAATACCATGGGAACAAAAGGAAAAAAACTAAATTTTTTACAACCAGTTTGATTGCCTTAAAAAGCTCAAAAGATGGCGATTGCTAATATCAGCTAAATTTGCTAACTCCTTAATGAAATGTGAGCCTTTTAGTTTTTGTTTTGTTTGGAGGACCAACGCTGTCAAATTCAATCCAATATACTTATACCAACAATAAAACCGAACAAAAACGCACAAAAACAAAATATGAAAACATTCACATTTGACAAGGTGGGACCACAATGACAATAAAAAATATAATCAGCTTTACTAAAGCTTTAATTTTTAAGGTCTTGTGCTTGAATAAATTTAAAAAATTAAAGTTTAAAAAAGCAGACTGACTAAAACTCCAGCAAGGGAAATGATGAAAGTTGCCGTAGAGCACCGCGAGCTTGAAACAATAATATTGTTGATGGCAACGCTGTGTTTTGCAAAAAAAGACAAATCAAAAACAAATCATGTCTGTTTGAATGAAACCAATGGGTTTTTAGCGTGACACAAAATAGTGCACGAAAGTGTTTCCAATGTTAATGCTTGGCATTCTCCAAATGTATAAAGGAAGTCTCAATAATGTGATGAGTGTTTCGTTATATATTATTTTTTTTTTAATATTTTTTTTTACAATTGTGACCATCACTCAAGTGATGCAATGGGACTTAGGAAATAGGGATAGGACAATCAGAAAACAGTAAATAATGTTTGTTGATGTTTGACTCAAACGTGAAAACATCATAGGTAATAGGGAATACACTCGCCGGAAGTTTATTCCATATACGGACTGTTCTGCGGAAAAACGAATTCTCTACACCATTTCCAATTGAAATTTAAAATATATCAATTTAATTTTGAAAAATATCAATTGAAATTTGAAAATTATATTTGAAATTTAAAATACATTAATTGAAATTTGAAAATTATATTTGAAATTTAAAATACATCAATTGAAATTTGAAAGATATTAATTGAAATTTGAAATATGTCAATTGAAATTTAAAACTCATCAATTGAAATTCAAAACAAATCAATTGAAATTTGAAACACATCAATTGAAATTTAAAAGACATCAATTGAAATTTGAAAGACATCAATTGAAATTTCAAATTCGTAAGTTGAAATTTAAAAATTATTAATCGATTTTATGTATTAGATTTTTAAATTTCAATTGGTGTCTTTTAAATTACAATTGATGTGTTTCAAATTTCAATTGATTTGTTTTGAATTTCAATTGATGTATTTCAAATTTCAATTGATATTTTTTAAATTGCAATTGATGCATTTCAAATTTCAAATAGAATTTTTAAATTTCAATAGATGTATTTAAAATTTCAAATAGAATTTTTAAATTTCAATTGATTTTAAAATTTCAAATAGAATTTTTAAATTTCAATTGAGTTTTTCAAATTTCAATTGGAAATGGTGTAGTGAATAGTTGGATCTATTGGCCAAGTGGCAACAAATGGATGTCAATCCCCGGGAACCGTGTCACACGGTTAAATACTCTTACTTCTGGTATACGATTAAGAATCTCAGAGGAACACTTCCCATGGAAATACAGATAGAGCAACGATTCACAGCTCACATTTCGACGATGTTGCAAGGAGATAACAGAGATTGCTACCCTACTGTCACCTATTAGCATCATTGGCCTTTTCTGTACACGATCCAGTAGCTCCAAGGTGGACCTAGGGGTACCAGCCCAAATATGAGAGGTACATTCCATCGAATGTAATGTAAGTGATATAGATATTGAGAAGGTCAGATGGGATGAAGAAATTCATACACGGCTTTAAAAAGCCCAAAACACTTGGATGCTTCTTTCGATATATACTCGTAAAATGCGTGCTAATTTCATCAAATATCACGCTGTATTTTCATGCCCAAAATATCAAGAGCTTCGGATGCTGCAATATCTACCCCACACTCTGAAAAATCTGTATTTTTTTGTTGTTTGAGTGCAAATATAAAGTATGTTTGGAGCTTGTCGCAAATATAATATACTTGTGTTCAAGCACATTATGTTTGCTATTAAATATTATATGATTGAGACACAATGATTAATATGTTGTATTATATGTGTTTGCGACCCAAATATATCTGTGTTTGTGATAGTAATACAGCTGTGTTTGTTGCACTGTTTATGCTCTCTCGAGAGCAAGAGGGAGTCTAAAGCTGTTGACTGCATCTTTTCTCATAATGGTGCCCGTAAAGCAAGACATATGAGTTTTGCAGGAACACCAATATCAGACATTGCTTCGTAGAGTTTCTCCGGTATTGGGCTATCGAAGCCCGCCTTATAATCGATAAATATATGATAGGTGACGATATGTTTTCGTGGATTTTTCCAGGATTTGGTGGAGTGTGCAAGTCTGATCAATTGTCGATTTTCCAGGCGTAAAGCCACACTGGTATAGTCCAATCAGGTCAGCGATAATTTATTTTAGTCTTTCGCATATTATACTTGATAGAACCATATATGCTACAGACAAAAGGCTTCTTCCACGGTAGTTGGCACAGAGACTCTTTGTTATTGCATGTCTCAGGTATCAGTATCGCGGAGAAATCATCTTTCCATATTCCCAATATGCTCTGAAAATCTGCGATGAGGTTTCCGTCCTTGTCTTAGTCCATTAGTTCTGTTCTTGACATTGGCTAGCATTTTCGGGTTTCGTTCTTCCTACTGTATGTCTCAATTTTCTTACTCTCGGGCCTTCTCCCTTGCCGTTTCTTACGCCTAAAGAGACGGTTTACCTCCTTTCGTTTTCCCCTTTACCGCTCAGTCGCAGTCCGCGTTGCAACTGACTGCAGCATTGTCATACGTGCAGCGTTCTTTCCATCATTTGCTATACCGCACTCTTCATCGTACCATGGTTTGTTACGAAGCGGTTTATCAAAACCAAGTACGGTTGTTGCGGCAGTTATTATAGAGTGGGACATGGGTTTCCACTGTGCTTCAGGATCGTCATCGGGAGGGTGTGGGTTCTGTGCCAAAAGTTGCGAGAACTTCCTTAAGTAGGCTGTGTCTAAGTGTGGCAATTGCAGCTTTCTCTGCGTCTGGTTTCGTACGATTTTCGCTCTACTTAATCTTGTGCTAATCTTAGCTGCTAGCAGGTAGTGGCAGAATCGATGTTAGCTCGTACGTCCATTACACTGGATGAGTGTCAATTACCACGTGTTCAATTTGGTTCTTAGTTCTTTGATCAGGGGATACCCAAGTAGCCTTGTGGATGTCTTTATGCTGGAATCTTGTACCACTAATGGCCATGTTTTTTGCGCGGCAAAGTCAATCAGTCTTATACCGTTGTCGGAACTATCAACATGTAGACTGAAATTGCCAATAGTTGGATGAAACACATTCTCCCTGCCTACTTTGGCATTAAAATCTCCTAGTCATGGCCAGGGCAGCGGTCATACGTTTCCTCTAGGAGCTCATAGAATATGTCTTTGTCATTATCATCTTTCTCTTCTGTCGGGGCATGCACACAAATTAGGGAAATATAAAAATGTTTCGCTTTTATGTGGATTGTGGCTATACGTTCACTCACAGCATTGGACCTAGAGACTAGATGTCGCAGTCTTTTGCCAACTACAAATCCGAAACCAAATTCATGTTCTTTGCCATGGCAACTGTACTATATGTCGCAGTTTCTTTTTCTTGTGCAGCCAAGTCCTGTCCATCGCATTTCCTGGATTGCGGTAATATCAGCCTTATAATATTCGACGACATCAGCCAATTGGATAATTGCACCGGATCTATACTGAGTACGTTGTTACAATGTATACTTTCAGGGGCAATGCATTAATCGCATTGTTTTTTACATAATGTTATTTGGTTATAATTGCACCCAAACACATGTTTTTTTAGCGTGTATACACATGATTGAGGAGAGAAGGCTCCCAATCTTTGGCTCCCCGAACATCGTCGCGTACATAAACCACAAGACCTCTGTTAGGACAAAAATATGACAGAGTGCGATAAACAGGGATCCACAGAATTTTCACAAACCCGTGTGTAACAAACAGCAAATACATCTGGCCGATGAAACTGTGCATGAGCGTACACAGTGAAAAATTCACCCTCCGTCCTCGTACGTTTGTGATGTGTGGTCAAAATAAACTTTACCATGCATTTTAGAGAGGGAAGAAAGTTCGAAAATGCAAGCCTGTGTAATCGGCCGAGTTTTAAGCGCACTGCTATATGACTGTTAGGTGGTCATTCTCATCCTCTTGTAAAATGTAGGTGGAATTATGTTTTAAATAATATATAGATATGTGTGTATTATTATCCAAGGTAGATTTGCAGTCAACCCTATTATGATTTTCTCATTCCAGGTAGGAAAAAAGCTTTTACTACAACACGTGTAGTAAATTCTACTTAGTTCTCACAGAATTTAATCATGAATAACATGCACATGTATTTCAGTGTCAAAGTTTATCATGTTACAGACTACTTATGCTGCTGCTACTCATGAATTTACAGCCTACATGTCCTGTCAATATTTAACTACTTTATATCCATTATATTGTATCGTATTTGTTAATATCTTTTTTTTTGTACCTAGAATCTGTCTACTTTGCCTTTTTGAGGATAAATATGTGCATTTATTAAAGCAATTCTTGGACTTGAGCTATAACATCCATCATTTTATCATATTAAAAGATTTGGAATTATGTCATTTCCATTTTGCCGGTGTTTACGATCTGCTCGAATATTTCCTAAAAAGTTATGCTTTTGATGTGACTGTTTGCTTGTAATTTTTGTTCAGTTTTTGTTCTTGCATGTAAATTTTTCCTATTTTCCGAGAAGAGTACACAAAACCGGAGGATGTTTTACAAAAGAATCTCACTGGCCAAAAATGGAAATAAAAATATTTTATTTCAAATATTTGTATCTTTTTTTTTTAGCAGAATTTTAATATTTTCCTTTCCTTTCTTCGTGTATCATATTAAGGGGGGGGGGGAGGGGAGGGAGGGTTATTTTTATGCATCTTACCTGTCTTGTGTTCTCCTTCATTTGCCTACGAGCGATTTCTAATAACAAACGCTGCCGTAGCACATCCAATGGATTCACAATTGACAACGATGGTTTGTTCCGCTTCGAAAGGATGTAGTCATTCTGCAATTGAAGAGAGAGAGAAGAATACACGTTACATACAAAAACATTTATTAAATCTGCATAGGATGGGAACACGTAAAACAGCCAGTATCATCTTCAACTTAGTTAAATGGAACCTTAAAGAAAACGGAAATATTTATTTAAAATAATTAAAAAAATGTTCATTGTTAATTTGTTGCTCTTTTATTATGAGCCGCATTCACCTTAAAGGTTTTACCACGTGTTCCACCAAATTTATGCCATAAAATGTTTCAACATGACATTAATTCGGCTTGAGAAAGTAATGAAATGTTTGCGCTGTTAATTTGTTAGAAATTGGCTTCAATTTGTTTCATTTAACTTTGTGAGTCAAAATAATTGTAGGATTTTCATGTTAATTGAATTAAAACAAAGAAAAGTAACAATATAACTTTTTTATTACAGTTTCACACGATTTTACAATTTATTATCGACATTTTTCACTCAGCGTGCATAAGAAATACCGAGTATTGTTTTGTGACAAGATTTTATGTTCCACTATGTTTCGGTTTTTGGCTATTTTTCGTTGATCTAGATTAATGAGAAGTTTTGCAAAATTTATCGTCATAAGTGCTGCTAAATCATATATTCATTTCGGATCTAGTCATAGGTCTAATCAGCAGTTGTTTAAAATAATATTATTATAGTAAAAAAAAAACTCACTCTTGAATCAAAGATTACTGCTTTTGGCACAGTTAGTAACTTTTCCTGTTTGCCTTCTCGTCCGATTGGTATAAAATGAATGTGGGGCTATCACAGGGTTCTGTCCTATCTCCTTCTCTTTTTCTTATCCTCATTAACGACCTACTTGGCCAGACAACCAACCGAATATACTCCTTTGCCGATGACAGCAATATATGTCATTCATTTTCGTTTAACCGTCTGCCTAGTCTTTCCGCTGTGCAAGGCAGAAGACAGGTGAAGAGTGACTCACTCAATTATGATGAAAATTTGATTAGTGAATAGACCCGGGCAAATCGAGTAGAGTTTGATGCACTTTAAGACCCAGTGTTGAGTATTTTCACACAAGCGCATTCTTGACTAGGTTCCCGTAACGGATTCGAAACGGATCAAATCTTAATTTCGCGATAGTGTCGCCGTCCCTAAGCGAGGTGACCGCCGTCGAAAGAAATTTAAGGTGGTCAAAGCACGGATCGAACCCACGTTCTCAAGCACAAGAGGCGCGAACACTACCATTGCAGCACCGACTTCGAACCTATCTCCCTATATTCATAGATTACAGCTCATTGATTTACCTACTTTGGAGCGTCGTAGGGCCATGTTGTCTGGATGTTCCATGGTTAATATAATCAATGGTGACATTAATTCGTCATGTTTGGTCTCTTCACTGAATTTTAATGTTCATTTTAGAGCTTCTCGACAATATGTTCCATTTTTTTTCCAACCCTCGTTCAAACATGACTACGAATCTATTAATCAAGTTTTTACTCTTTGTAATAGTTTTAATGAGATCCACCGTCTTTTCTCTCTTGCCGATTCGATGGATTAGAGATTAATTAATTGATTTAAAATTTCCTTCGAGAAATCACGTGAATGAATTTTGGTTCATTTTCACTGAACTAACAGTCTGTATAAAACTACTGAATAACTATATGCTATGCTTCATCTGTTCCTGTGTCATCTGTTTTTGCTTCATATGTTGCTGTTTCTCGTGTTTTTACGGTTCCTGTTTCTTCTGTTCTTGTGTCATCTCTTCTTGGTTCATGCATTCATGCTTCATCAGTTCCTGCTTAATTTGTTACTGCCTAAATCTGTTCCTGCTGCATCTGTTCCTGCTTTATCTGTAGCTGTGACAACTGTTCTTGCTTTATCTGTTCCTGCTTTATCTATTCCTGCTCCATGTGTTTTTGCTTCATATTGCTTCTCCTGCATCATCAGATCCTGCTTCATCAGTTAATTCTTCCTCTGTCCTTCGTCGTCTGTTCCTGCTTAATCTGTTTCTGTGCCATCTGTTCTTGCTTCATCTGCTCCTGCTTAATCAATCCCGCTTCATTTTCTTTCTATTGCATCTGTTCCTGCTTCATCTGTTCCTGTGACACTTGCTCGTGCTTTATCTGTTCCTGCTTCACCTATTTCAACAGTTCCTGCTTCATTTGTTCCTACTTTATCTTTTCCTGCTTCAACTGTTCCCACTTCATCAGTTAATGCTTCCTCTGTCCTTCATCATCTGTTCCTGCTTAATCTGTTTCTGTGCCATATGTTCTTGATTCATATGTTCCTACTTCATCAGTTCTTGCTTCATCAGTCCTGCTTCATTCTCTTCCTTCTGCATCTGTTCCTGGTTCATCTGTTCCTGTTACACTTGCTCGTGCTTTATCTGTTCCTGCTTCACCTATTTCAACAGTTCCTGCTTCATTTGTTCCTACTTTATCTTTTCCTGCTTCAACAGTTCCCACTTCATCGGTTAATGCTTTCTCTGTCCTTTATCATCTGTTCCACCTTAATTTGTTTCTGTGCCATCTGTTCTTGCTTTATATGTTTATATGTTTATTTACTCAGCTAAAGACAGCTGGAAAAATATAAATTTTTCATATCTTCAGTTAAAAAGTAAATACATTTAAAAAGGAAGAACAGGAACAGTTATGAAACAGCAATCAGGAACAAGATGAAACAACAGATAGTAATAAATTAATGCAGGAGATAATAGATTGAACGGTGACATTGATTATATTTGATATGACAATATTAACAGAATTATCATACATAAATATTAATTAGGAAGATAGGAATGAAATGAATGAAATAAATAAATAAAAGAACCGTTTCCCATTACATCCCATGAAGGGATTGGAGAGAGCTTCTCACAACCAGTGAGCTGTGCGCTTTCTAATTTTTCACTTACTAATTGGGACCTACAGATTTACACCGGTTCCGAACGATATTTTGAGAAGCCTCTGTTCATGGCTAAGAACTCGATGGTGTCGCTTTCACTAAGCAAGGTGGCCGTCGTCGAAGGAAATTTAAGGTGGTCAGAGCGGGGATCGAACCCACGTTCTCATGCACAAGAGCCGCGCTCACTAGCCATTGCACCACCGACGGCCATGAATGGATGAAATGAATGGAATAGTATAGTTAAACCAGGAACTGCCACAGATGCAGCGGGATACATAAAGCAGGAACTGATGAAGTAGGTGAAGCAGGAACAGATGAAGCAAGAACAGGCCATACAGGAACAGATTAAGCAGGAACAGATGAATCAGGAACAGATGAAGCAAGAATAGATGACATAGAAACAGATTAAGCAGGATTAAGATGTTCTGAAGGACAGATGAATCATTAACTGATGCTGCAGGAATTGATAGCATCACAATGTGCATATTTTAAAATTCAAATAGAGATTTTGAATTCATGTATTTCAATTGATGTCCTTTAAATTTTAGAATAAGAATTTTTTTCGAATTTCAAATGGAAATATTGTAGTGGTGCTTGTTCGATTCTATAGCAAATGTTGTCCAATTAATACAAAGGACTTTCCAATTTTCCTAACATTAGAGAAACTCCTTTTAAGCTCCTGTGTTTATCCTTTCCTGTGAAGCCTGAAATATATACTTGTACGCTAAAATATTACTATGCTATAACTTTGATGTCACACAATCCTACGAAAAACTACAATAATATTTCTATTATTGGACTCGCTAAATCTCTCAATACAAATCCTAGATAATTGGAAGTATTCAAAGTTAATAACAAATCTCGAAGGAATTTCAAATAATGCGCCAGCTAACTTTTGTTTAACAATTTATTGAAGATGAAGTTCAGTAGGACTTTGTTATATTTTCTGTAACATTGGGTAACAATGGTCAGAGTCCTTGTATTGAGTATTAAAAAGTTGGAGAAATATGTTGCAGAAATATTCTTGATTTAGATATAAAAAAGAAAATGGAAGGCAATTGCAAATATTGCGGTTTGTTTATGTCAAATATAATTCACAAAGATAAGTGGTTTTTGCGGAGTACCATAAAGGCATAAATCTGCAAAGTGGATTTATTTCATGTGGTATTTTATATTCCACATTTTACGATTTATACAATTAGAGTGTAAATTGTTAAGGCTATAGGATAAGATTCAAGAAAATGCCACTCGTAATAAAATAATTTCATGTACAGGGTGATTCAATTGTAATGCAGATCTTTACAAGCAATTATTTCTGATATGTTAATTTTTTTGTTTTTGATGTGTTAACATCTATAGGCACGGGTAGGGAAATCTATTAAAATGAACACATGCAAACAACACACAGCGTTAGCGTCACATACGTGGTTGTTGTACAACAATAGTCTCTGCCTGAAAATAAGTATGATGATATTGATGTAGCGGCAGCGAACAAACAAGCAGGTTGTCGTTGCCAAAGAGTATTGAATAGTACAGAGAACTCATGGAACGAATTGTATGACTCAAAAGCACTGGCGACATCTGGCAAATGATTCAACACGTATTACTCTCTCTTTATCATAACTTGGTCCATTCATAATTTTGATGTGAAACATTGATGCCTTTTGAAACATTTATGCTGTTTATATTGTTTTATGTAATAACATTGTCGTAATGGTGCATTTATATTGAAATATTCTATAAAGAGAATAAGACTCGTTTATGCTCTTTTACTCAGACTCTCTACATGAGAGTGAAAAAAGAGTGCAATAAGTTCTCTATACTATTCGATACATTTTGTCGTCGCTCTGTTTATGACAAAACAAAAACCGTTATTTCAGTGAGCTAAATATTGCTTTATTTATTTTAACAATATTACATCTAATGTTAAAGCAGATAGATGTAACGAAAAAGAAAGTGCAATAGCAAAAGGGCCTTCAGCGCAAAAACTATAATTTTTTTTTTATTTTTCCACGTAACATTTACTAATGTGTTCATAGAAATCGGACAGGTACCGTGTAACAAAAAGATGTTAACCCCTCGCCCGTGAATTTGAACACTCATTAATTTATTTGGACAATATGGTGCTCAAGTGACGTGTCATAATTAACGTATATAGAAAACAATATTTTCAAACTTTTGACAGAGCATTTTTTCACGACGTCATTTTTAAAACTTTATCATGCATATTTTGGCTTCCCCAGTTTGCTGTATTTTACATAAATTTTTCAAAAAATTTCATTCGATTCGCAGGTTTGTCTTTCTGTTCGCAAACTCACCTACAAAAATATATTTATTTTACGTCGTAGTTGATGGAATATTTATGTAAAATACTGCAAAATTGGGAAGGCAAAATATGCGCAGTTTGAGACCCCCCCCCACACATTTGAAATTGCAAAAGAAAACGTTTTTCTGTACACCCTAATACGCATCCTGTGTTGCCGGAAAAGTCATGGTGGTCATTTGAAGGATTTTGTGAAGTAAATGTTGCACACATTTTTGGAAAAAAAATCAGGATGCATGGATTAATTTAGTTCAAATTCACTTTTTACACTGGTTTACAAATATTTAGTTTTATTTATAATTTTTTTTTTTTTCAGGAATGTTTCCCAATTGGGCTTTAATTGTACTCTCTGATACCATATTGTATCTTGTAACCCACTTTCTTCTAAAAACTTTAGCATCCTTAGCAGCTCCTTTCGTAGCCTATAAATGTCACTTAACTAAGGTACAATATCTTTCGATTGGACGGAGTTCTGTAGAGTTAGGTGATTTTCCTCCTTTGGTGCAAACAGTACATTATAGTTTTGGTACCAATCGATGGCAAAACGCGAGATGGGGCAAAAACAGTGTTGAATCTTCGTGCTTTCTTAAAATTTGAAGAAGTCGTTTTTGTAGGCATTCCTTGATATACACTTCAGTATTTATCGTGCTAGTTTTAACGAATGAGCTGCTGCTTTGTCCACAAGTGCAAATGGCTTGCCACACCAAAAATTTCTTCGGGAACTTTGACCTTTTTTGAACTCTGTACTCTTCTGCAACATTTCCTCTACTATCCACAATATAAAACTCCTGGCCAGGTAGCTGTAAAAAGTCGGACAATACGTAGTTCTCATCATCCATTGCACAGCATCCATAATTTGGAATGATATTTCCTTGTACATTTTTAGCTCGCAGTATTGCTTCCGAATTCTTTTGTTCGAATTTCTAATTGAACTTTTTAAGTTTTGAGACCTGCTTTTCACTTTTCTTACCAAACACTCCGAGCAATTGGTCTTCCAAGCAACTTTTCTTTCAGATTCGTTTGGATATTTCTTAAGAATGTCTAATACTTTCTTTGCCATCGCGACGTCTGAAAATCCATTTTCTCTCCAACAATCAGATATTCTATCGATGGTCAGGAGTTCCTTATATTTTTTTATAACTCTAGAAACTGTATTGCGGGACACCTCTGCCATCCTGGCAATTGTTTTATATGGACGCTTTTCATTTTCGTTGACAATTTTAATTATCTTTTCGCAAACTTTTAGTTTGCCCTCAATTAAAAAACAAAACTAAAGGAACGATTGACGTTGTATTAAGCACGTGATTTTTTGATGGCACTGCCAGATGTCAAAATGTCAATGACATCTAAATGCATTGGATACAAAAAAGTTTTAAGCCTAGAAGTATGCAGCATTTATTTCGTATGCACTTTCTCATATGATATAAATTAAAAAACATTAGGAAATTAAAAAAAGGATCACTTCAATAAATTGTTGGTGTGTTTTAGTTATAAAAGAAATTCTGCGGTCTTTTTGAATCACCCTATACTTCTGAAATTTCTTCTATTTGAAGGAAAATAACGCAACTTGTCTATCATGTTTCTTAATACAAAAATATGGGTCTTATTAAAATTCTATTAACAATTTAGCCTTTAACATTTGCCATAGCTTTCACACCTTATGGTGTGTAATCTTAAATGCCACCAGGTGACAGGTTTTTGAGTTGACATGTGTCAAATACATTTCTCTATCAAATCACCTAGAATGTCGCTCTCCTTGCTATTTAAAGATACAAAACAAATAACAAATTTCCTTTCCAAATCATACAATGTAGTAAAAGTAGAAAACATCAACAGAAATTACAATTAGCATTGCAAGAACTTTGATTTGCATGTCAACTTAAGGATATTACTATTCTAACGATTCTCAGAAATGTCTGTGAAGTTTAAAGCGTGTGTTTGAAAAAAAATATATACGAGTATATAAATTTGTTTGACATCTGCTTGAATAAAGAAAGTATGAAAGAACTCCACTTGGATTCCTTGAAATCTGTTCCAGGTAGATTTAGTGGAAATAAATTAAATTTAATATTCAACACACACAGACATTGTTAAAAATAGATTTAAAAAATAGTTTGAACCATAGAGTAATGTCACCTAGGGCTGGCCATCTTTCTCATCTGATTTTTCATGTTACACTCTTCGTAGAGAGTAAATCGACTTACACCAGATGGAATTACAAAAATGGCTAAGTTAAATTTCTCACTTCTTTTTGGTTAAAGACTTAAACGTATTTTGGACTTTTTCATTATCTTTTGTTGTTTTATAATATATGTATTTATGGTGTATCTAGGCACAAACTTTAACACACAAAACGAAATGCCGTTGCTTTTTTCTTGTTGCTTGGCTTGAACCACTGCCTCTATCTGGTGTTATTAAAGTTATTCTTTCCAACATGCAACGTCCATATGCAACCACACCAAACTTCGTAAATTTAATGAGACAAGTCGCTACTCTAGATGTGATTGCTCTATAGTTTGAGCTACGAATTTTGTATAAACAAATATTGTCTTATCCTTTTGACGCGTAGATTGCAGAAATTATTTTTTATGTTCACACCCGAGTTGCACAGATAACAGTAGGCGCCACGATATTTCAATCCGCATTGTCATTATATATTTTTGATATCTTTTGGGTGAAAGCAATTTGTTAGTGCACAGGGACAGGAAAAGTTCCTGTCAAGACCGTAGTGCGTAACGAAGAGCCACATCCCCCCCCCCACTATGATCGGATTCAGTGGTGTAATTAATCATTCGTCATAAATTTCAATCATTATTGAAACCTCAATAAATTCATCGAAAAAACATACCCCTGAATACCCACATTTGGTTTTAATCAGCGGTTAATGATTGGTACCTGGAATGTTAGAACTCTCTCCGGAAATTCGAAGAGGTTAGACGAGTTATGGAATACTATAATGTAGACATTCTAGGCCTAGGCGAGATGGGTTGGCTTAATAGTGGCAAGTCTCAATTGCCATCTGGTCACTGCTTAATTTAATCAGGCATTGATGAATATAAAAACTATAGTTTCCTATTACATCCCATGAAGGGATAGGGGAGAGCCTATAATTTTTCTCTCGCTGATAGGGACCTACAGTTTGACTCCGGTTCCGAAGTTTTTTGACTTTGACGAAGTTTGACTCCGTCCTCTCCAGTCTTATCTTCGATTTTGTCAAAAACTATAACAGTGATATATAAATATCATTCTACTCTAAATGTCAATATTTACTGATTGCCAACCGATTGACAAAAGTATGAATTTTGTACGAATTTCATCAATATCAATAAAAATGTAAATAAATGTTCCCAAATTACATTCCATAGATGACTAGGGGAAAAGTTTCCATAATCAGTGAGCTATATTAAGACCCACTGATTGTGAGCTACAGTTTAATACCGGTTCCAAAACTTTTTTTGATGTGTTAACATCTATAGGCACGGGCCAAATGAACACATGCAAACAACACACAGCGATAGCGTCATATACGTGGTTATTGTACAACAATAGTATGATGGTATTGATGTAGCGGCAGCGAACAAACATAGTCGTCGCCAAAGAGTATTGAATAGTATAGAGAACTCATGGAACGAATTGTATGACTCAAAAGCACTGGCGACATCTGGCAAATGATTCAAAACGTATTACTCTCTTTTTATCATAACTTGGTCCATTCATAATTTTGATGTGAAACATTGATGCCTTTTGAAACATTTATGATTTTTGTATTGTTTTATGTAATAACATTGTCGAAATGGTACATTTATATTGAAATATTCTATAAAGAGAATACGAATCGTTTATGCTCTTTTACTCAGACTCTCTACATGAGAGCGGAAAAGAGTGCAATAAATTCTCTATACTATTCAATACTTTTTGTTGTCGCTCTGTTTCTGACAAAACAACAGCAGTTATTTCAGTGAGCTAAATATTGCTTTATTTATTTTAACAATATTACTTCATATGTTAAAGCAGATGTAAGAAAAACTAAAGTGCAATAGCAAAAGAGCCTTCAGCACTAAAACTATTCTTTTTTTGTATTTTGCAATGTAACATTTACTAATGTGTTCATAGAAATCGAACAGGTACCGTGTACTAAAACTAAACACATCGCTCGTGAGTTCGAACACTCATTGATTTTTTTTTCAAAAAAGTGTTTTCATTGGTAATTGCTTTATAGTGTCGCCGATACTATAAGAGGTGACCGACGTTGAAAGAATTGTATGGCAGCCAGAGCAAGGATCGAACAAACGGTATCAAAAGCAAAAGGCGCGCATGCTACCCATTGCACATCTGACGGCCACGACGAAGATAATTTAAAAAAAAAGACTGTAATAAGTATTTCGATCTGCGTTGAATTTATATAAATAAACTCGAGAAGAAATACCAGACACAAGGTAAAAGGCTATAAGACCCGTTAACAAAATTATGATGATCAGAATTAAAATAGAGTAGAGACTTTGTGGTATCGCGTTCATGCACATACTCGTACCTATATAATTTGTTAGTTTGACTGAGGTCTCAAACCGACTGTTGCACTGTGATAACAATTCAGTTGAAAACACTATATTTTTTGGTTATTTGACACCACTAGACGAAAAAAGGCATAAATGTCTACTTTATTTCTACTGTCTAAAGCAAATTCAGTTTTGCTGTTTTTTACTTTCTTGTTTTTTTTTTGTGTATCAAATTTCCATCAATCCCACAACATCAATCCCCTTCTCCATTCCTTGAGGGTGCACAAAGAAATATCAATATGCAAACCAAATACTCTATTTTCAAACGATTTAAACAAATTTATAACTTTCCATTGAACACTCGATACTCCACCGAAAACAAGAGCAAAAAGGTTAAGTAAAATATTTTACACCTCCGAGTGTAGCATTTCCATGGATAAATTGAAAAACAAAATAATTCTAGGGAAAACTTTTCATTCTGCTAAACTAATGAAGCTACATGATGAATATTTACTACAAAGTGGGAGCCAACAGCTACCGAGCTCCATCACACCCTCCCTCCCCTAGTATGTACATACATATGTACAGCAATCAATTTTCTAAAGTTGTATTCCAATGTATCGCATGTATAAGTAGTAGAACCTGCATATGAACGAACGTACATAGTCAATATTGACTATTCATACCATTATAAAGGTACTTTTATAGTTACACGGATACAAGTGTTAATTGTATAACTCAATAAAGGAGGTGTCAGCAATTTATTACATTTTACTTTTCAATATGAACTTATGAAATTGTATGTATTTCATTTTGCACGTCATGTCACTTCATATTTCAAAGTATCCTGTGACTTTTGCGTCTGACATATCAAATGAGCGGAAAAGTTGCGAACGCTTGAAGTTGTCAATATTATGAAATTTTTAATTTCATTAGCACAGAGAAATATGTATGTGTTGGTGTATATGTATATATACATTTGTATGTCAATATGGATATAGTATTGACAGAGGTGAAATTAAATTACGATGCAGAGGAAACATTATGATGCTGTTGCAAATGAGTTGAGTGAAAAATGTAAGGAAATATTAATAAATTAACGATATTTTATCGCAGTTACAGTAAAGCAATTTGTGCCATATGACAGAGAAATGAACCCCTTTAGTGCAACAAGGGACCAGCTCATTTTTTTAATATATTGACAATAATATTCAGCTGGTATAATTAACAGCTTAAGATTTTTAGTTTTAGGTAACTGGCGCATTCTGTTAACAAATGAGCAAATCAACACAAACTTAAACCCATCTACCATCCCAGTGATATAATAACAATATTTTTGGAACGAAGTTCCTTATCGCACGTTGCGGTATGGGGATCAAATGAAAAAAAATTAAACTTTTTAACACTACAACCAAGTATTATCAACTATATTGGGTATTTTTGCTTTGGTTTGTGTCTAGACTAACATATGTTGGAAAATTTGTTGATTAATATGAAGTTTCCTAGGTGGAGCCTGGAATCAATGTTTAGTATATATATATTGAAGTTTTGAACCCAATAAAAAATAAATTTAGAAAAACCAAAGTAAAAGAAGTTTAAAAAAAGAAAATTTTCTTAAATAAGTGCCTTTTCTTACAAAAAGTAAATTTTATCGAAAAAAAATTGCTACATATTTATATCCTTAAACAAAGTATCTTTTCTTAAAAATAATACCTTATCTTAAAGAAGTACCTTTGCTTAAAAAAAGTAAATTTTCTTAGTTACAAAAAGTACCCTTTCTTAAAAAGTATTTTTTTCAAAAATAAGTACCTTTTCTTAAAAAAGTACATTTCCTTACAACAAATTGCCGTTTCTTAAAAAACTACATTTTCTTTAAAGAGTACCTTGTTTGTGAAACAAAATAAATTTTTTTGAGAGAAGTATCTACTCTTGAAAATGTACCAATGCTTGTAAAAAGGACCAATTAAAAAAAATCCCTTTTCTTAAAAAAAAAACTTTTCTTCAAAAAAAAATACCTTCTCTCAAAAAAAAATATCTCTTCTTACAAAAATTAATTTTCGTAAAAGTACCTTTACTGAAAAGTAAAATAATCGATTTTCTCTTCTTTTTTTCCGAAAATAAGTACATTTTCTTAAACAAATAATCACAATAATCACCACTTCTTTAAAAATAACCTGTTCTTAAAAAGAGATTTCGCAACATCCAAGCTACTACTAAATAAGCGCTTTTGGTCGCTAGTGCTGTCAAGTGGGATATTTCATTCAAAACAAATGCCTTATTTCATCAGGTTGGTAAGCGATTGCTAGCTCAACTATCCCTTACAAACCTGCTGCTGAGTAAGAAGTATTTTTTTGCTGGGAGGTCTTCAAGATGAAAAAGATGAAATATGACAAAATTCATTATATTATGTGGCCTATTTTTAATGGAAACAGCAAAATGACAAACTTCATTATTAACCCTTAGAAGGCAGTTAGTTTTTGCTAATTATCTACCACTTGTGCTAAGATTTGTGTTTTGGATTTTTGTTTTGGCGATCATTTTTGTAGAACATTTTGACCACGCCCCCCCCCCCCGTCATTTTCGAGTAGTTTTTTGCGAGTTTTCAAAAAAAAAGTAAACATTATGGTTATACGTGACAGTTAGAGGGTTCATTGTTCCACAAAAATGTTTATTTGAATCTTTTCTATAAAACTTCTGAACATAGTTTGTAATTCAGAAGTAAAGAACACACAATTTTGCTTGCCGATATGTTGCAGGAAAGTTCCGAGGGGCGGAAACTTTGACCCGCCCTAAAAAAAATTCTGATCAGATCTAGCAAAATGCCGATACACGTATATTTTTTTAGACCTTTACCTTTCTACCAGAATCCGTTGACGGAACCCCATCATTTTAAAAAAAAACCTAATTTTGTCTCACAGTGATATTGGTTACAGGCTCCACCTAGAAAACTTCCCATTAAACAAAAAATTTTTCAACATATGTGACACATCTATTTAGTTTAGACACAAACCAAAGCAAAAGTAAACAATATAGTTGATAATAGTGGGATTATTAAGTGTTAAAACAAAAGTTGTTTAATTTTTTTTCATTTAGCCCCCAGCCCGCAACGTGCGATAAGGAACTTCGGTCCAAAAGTTGCTACGTAAACCAAAAACAATAATATTTGATACGAGTGTGTCATGCCGGACTCTATCAAACGTCTTGGAAATATACAAGGTCATAACTTTACTTCCACCCAGTCTATGCATGGAGGGACTTTACTGTTCCGAGAGGAACACCATCACCATGCGAAAGCCATATGTCGATCACATAGTAAATCATTTAACTCCATATAACTCGTCAGATGGTAGTTAATCATGCTATACATTACATTTGAGAGCGTGGAACACATACTACAATCGGTCGCTAGTTATCGGGTTTGTTAGCTTCACCTTTTTGGGGATTGGCTGGACATTGACAATCTTCCATCGGGTAGGGAAGGTACCCCAACGCTATCAAGGACTGAAAAGATACGCAGTGGACGCGAAAGCGCCGAAGAACAATTGGTCAATACGAGTACTGGAATTATATCTGGGGATGTACCAACGCTGAATTCCACAAAAACCCTATAAACTCCATGTATTCGAAAAAAATCTCGGGCATTGTACCATCGCAGGGAGTGGTTGACTACTTTCCAATAAGATGAATAGCAATAAGTGAGGGTATATAAAGCGAGGTATACAGCATGGAATATAGCATTGACTTTGCGAATCTGTTCCACAATTACTTGAAGATATTATCAAGTTTTAGTTTTATCTTCGAGGTACCCGATTTGTGTGCGATTTGTATCCATTACCAACTAAATGCAAATTTTTAAGTAGAAAAATAGAGCAAGTCCAAGATAAGTGTCTCCCAAATTCTATAATTTCCAAATTACTCTTAAATAAACTATTAGCCGATTCTAGTAACGATCACCACTACTGCGAAAGCACAATTTTAAAACAACTATCATTTTTATACCAAAACATTTTCTCTGCCATATCCATGATATCGATAATTTAAAATTACTGCCTTAATTTAAAATCAATCTTATCTGAAACCATATTGAAATTAAATTCATTTTAATCATCGTCCGTCAATGCTAAAGACAAAGAACATAGTGAAGGAAAACATTCTGTCCTTTTCTTCAAACCTTTAGCCTGACATCCAATTTGCTTGTCACCAGTGGCATGCGTGCCATAAATTTGCCAACCCCTTATATAGGGCATAGAATAACACATACTATAGAATAACTTATTCTCTCATCTGACGTTTCATTTCACACTCTCTCGGTAGGTCTGTCGAAATGTTTACATACACCAGGTGGAGGTACAAAATATGTTCACTTAACTATTTCCTGTCGTTTTGGTGTAGAACTGAAAAATTTAAATGTATTTTGCACTTTTTTGTTGACTTTTAACGTTGGTATTCATTTGTATTGTATTTAACACAACTAGTTTGCCACAAAAACACGAAATTCGGGTGTAGTTCCTTTGTGGATCGCTGTATACTATTGCCACCATCTGGTATTATTGAACCCATATTTTCCACCCTCCACTGTGTAATTTCCATCGTACCTATGACGTTTAATTTATTGAGCGAATAAAACCTTCTACGTATGTGTTATTCTATGATATAGGGGAACAAACATCCTGTTTGTGTGGAATGTTATGCAAATAGTACAGTTTTTAATTTACTTGTATCGATTTGAAATATATGATAAAATACAGAATGTCTCTGAAGTTATTTTCTTTTTTTTGAAGTTTATGTTCATACAATCTCATGGCTTATTTTTAATAAAAAGTTTTCCTTTGAGAGGGTTACAACAGCTTTGAACATTTTCTATACTTCACTAACAGATACAAATTATTATTTTTATTTCTTAAATAAATAAAATATAAAAAACATGCAAATTGTTTACAAATAACAACAATTGTTTTAAACGGAACAAAATGGTTTGCAATTGTGTATTAAGGTGGATCGAAAAAATAAGCTGTAATTGACTCGAGTTAATTATGAATATCCTTTAACTATAAATGTAAACTTAAATAAAGGTTTATCCTAAATTTCCTTTGAAACAAGTCACATATAAATGAACTCTACTAAAATTAAATAACCTAAAGCCATGAAACCTTATTTGTAATAATATCTAAGATAAAATTTCAAACTATGTAAATATATTAAAATACTAATGTTAATAAAGATGAATTTGTAAACTGAAATTGAAATCCTTTAACTATTTCGACTCGCACCATTGCCAATACCTAACAGGAGCAATTCAACATAACCTTAACTACAATTACGGTCGACCCTTTAGGGAATTAATAAATGTAAAGAATGGTTATTATGTATGATAATAAGGATACCGAACAAAATTGTTTCTGTTTTATTTTTCAAAAGAAAGATGTAGACCTAAGGCAAACTGATTTTATATAAAGATCTAAAGCGAACCAAAGACTTGTTATTCATGAGCATGAACATCAGCTGTTTGTCGGTTTATCAAACTTATTGATACCAAGTAAGAATGTAATCGATTTTGGTCGCATCACTATCATGTTCCCAAAATTTTGTATAAATAATTTTTCAAATTCATCAACCAGATATAAAGTTATCGACCAAAGCTCATGCTCATGAATGACAAGTCTGTGAATCGATTAATACGGTGTAAAAATATATATTAAACATATATAATTTAATCAACAAATTACACTGTGACACAAATGAAAGGAATTTGTTTCGGGCCTCAACCAAACTAAAAAATTGTGAAAGTACTTGCACGTGGTATGACAAAACCCCGCTCGGTTGTGCCACTATACGTAACAACTTTTTTTTACAGGCCGAAGAAAATGTTGGAGGTGGGTCAGGGCCCTATTTCAGATTTTCTTCAATAAATCGTAAACAGCTCGAAATATTGCATTACAACCTTTGACAATATTGTAGCCATTTTCCCATTTCACAATTCCCCCTAATATATTTCTAAGGAAAAGTACACGATTATTGGTTATTTCACGAAATGTCATGAAAAATTGCACATATTTTATATGTTTTGCTATTTATATAAAATGTTTTAATATTTTGATAATTAAATAAATTGCGGTAGCTGTGTTCAAAGGAAGTTTAGCTTATACATTTTTTGATAACTTTTCTAAATACACTATTCAACATAAATTATATTTAGAGCTCCATAACTGATGTAGAAATACTGCATTTAACCATATTCGTTAAATATTCACCTAAATGTATTCAATATTAAACAAATTACAAATTGATATCTTCTATAAAGTTGTAGTGCATAATATACTTAACAATATTATAAAATACACTAATGAACAAAAAAGATATTTGAGGTTCCAAAATGATTGTACCAATTCAGAAATTAAAATTTTTGTAAAATTGTCGCTTATATTTTCATTCAGGAATGTAATAATGTTCTCCAAAGCTGTACAACTTAAGCTTTCGACAATATTACCAAATACATCAACCCCCTAAAATGTCATCCTAAATTAGGTCAGTGATTAACGTGAACGTTATGTAAAGGACGTTATGTAATTTCCAAACGCGAAAAAGAATATTTTAGCGCAGAGCTCAAATCCGCATTTGAAACTTGTTTCAACCCGCTTATTTTAAAGATATGACAATTATGAACAAAAACGCTAAAAACAACCATATTTTTGTATTATGCGGCCATTTGCGATCATGTATGACAATCTAGGACGTTGATGTATTTGCAATTTTGTCGAATACCTTAATTTGTACAACTTTGGAGAACATTATTAATGCCTGTGTTAATAGTATAGAAATTATAAGCGAACATTTTTAAAAAAAATTTAATTTCTAAATTGGTACAATCATTTTGGAACCCCAAATGTCATTTTTGTTCATTAGTGTATTTGACAATATTGTTAAGTATATTAGGCGCTACAACTTTGTAGAAGATATAAATTTGTAATTTGTTTAATATTGAATACATTTAGGTGAATAGAAGAATATGGTTAAACGCAGCATTTCTACACCAATTATGGAGCTGTAAAAATAATTTTGGTTGATTTGTGTATTTAGAAAAGTTATTAAGAAATTTATAAGCTACACTTCTTTAGAACACAGCCACCGCAATTTATTTACCGTTAGGCAAGAATTATCAAAACATGTAAAATATGTGCAATTTTTCATGACGTTTCGTGAAATAATCGATTAACAGTGTACTTTTCCTTAGAAATATATTAGACTGAATTGTGAAATGGGAAAATAGCTACAATATTGTCAAACGTTGTAATGCAATATTTCGAGCTGTTTAGGATTTATTGAAGTAAAATCTGAAATAGAGCCCTGACCCACCTCCAAAATTTTCTTCGGCCTGTAAAAACAAAATTGTTACGTATAGGGGCAAAACCGAGCGGGGTTTTGTGATACCACGCCTAGTTCTTCCACAATTTTTTGGTTCGGTTGAGGCCCGAAACCCACTGTTGCACAGTGTTATTCTTTTCGAAAATTTTGACTTCTGATGGAAATGCTAAATTTGGAGTCGGAGTCGTCCACATTTTTCGACTCCAACTCCAGGCAAATATCCCAGACTCCGACTCTAAGACTCCAAAGTATTGTTTTGGATGATTACACTGGTATACAGCCAAATAAAAAATACCAAGAACACCACATGCCTAGATAAGTAAATTGGGAACTCCTGAACACGAAAAACGCTGTAATTTTTTTCCTAAGTACCGTTTTTTAGATAACGCTTCTTTTGTGTTTTTCGGTGTATTGTCCCAATCAAACCCTTGTGGAGCCCAACCGAAAAGCCCGATCGAGATAAGTGGCATATCGTTGGAAAGGTGATTGAATGCCCTTTCCGCCGATATGCTGAAAATTTCTATCTGGTAAGAAATGGCTGAATTAAATTTGCCTTTTTTTACGTTTTTTCAAAATTTTTAATTTTTATATCGTTTACGTTTTAGGGAAGATCTGGAATGTTTTATTATAGCTTATAGAATTACCGACATTTTAAGCGTAATTTAAACAAAATCGAATGAAAAATAAAGTTTTTATTAAGGATTTTGTGGAACGACAATATTTTCATTTTCATTTCAAGCCTAAAAAAGGCAAATTTTGAATTTTGAGGTGCCATAACTCAGCCATTTCTTATCAGATAGAAATTGACAGCATACTGACAGAAAGGGCATTCAATTACCTTTCCAACGATGCCATTTATGTCGATCAGACTTTTCGGTTGGAGTCCATAAAGGTTTGAGTGGGACCATACACCGAAAGACACAAAAGTAGAGTTATCTAAAAAACGGTACTTAGGGAAAAAAATACAGCGTTTGTCGTGTTCAAGAGGTCCCAATTAACTTATATAGGCATGTGGTGTTCTTGGTATTTTTCCACAGTTAAAATTTATCGAAATTTGTAATTAAGCTCCAGCTTGAACTTTGAATTTTTCTTGGCTCATAACATACGGCGTTATTAGTTTACAATTTATAACGCAATTTGTCAAATTACGCGTCTATTTGTAATAGTGATAATATCATCAGAATATAAACCACAAACTACCAGGACTTAATCAACTTACAACTGCATAAAAATCCTTAATCTCTTTTAAAGTGTAAGTAAATATATGGCCCGTCCGCAACCTAATATCTCACCAACTTTCCGCCAATCCAGCTTTACACTTGTCCACATTTTTGTTATTACATATTACGAGTATTTTTATCGTTTATCCGGTAAATCTGATAAAGACAGTGCAAACGTTTGGTAGCCACATCAAAGAACTCACTTTTGCATACGAGTACATTATTTACACAGTCATTAACATGCATGTAAGTGTGGAAGGTGGGTGAGCGACGACAACGAGTACTACGAGCCATGTAAATATGAATTCATTCATACACTCACAATGTGCTGAGGTCGTTCATTCATTGCGGTTGAAAAGGTCAGTATTTTGTGTAGCACGTACGTACCTGTAGCATACTGGAGTCCAAGCCATCCATGGCCGGGTAACTGCCATAGCTGACCCCTCTCTGTGCTGTATAGACGAGTTTTGTGGCGCACAATAATGTTAAAACTGGACACAGCCACGTTGTGGCTTTCATTGTGCTGCAAAAGAGACAAGAGAAATGGAAACATGAATAAATTTTATGATTTTCATATAAACTCCGCTCATATGTAAATTTGTTGCAATAAAAACTTGTTCATTTACATGCAAGCGTATGAAGAGGCTTGGGAGGAGGACTTTTCATTTGCCAGAGTGTTGAATTTGAATTTTACACAGTAAATACTTGAAGTGTCGCCTTTATATACAAATGTTACACAAATATTATTTCATTTAGTTTTTTGTTTTAACAAATATTATTTTTTTATTCAATATTCAGAGATATGTTGCATTAAAACAAAAAAACACTTTATAAAAATTTGTAATCAAAATATGTTCATACACCTGTTTTATTTACTCAACTGTCACATGGTGTTCCTGTCACCACAACTGATGCGGAAATGATACAAATTCCACTTGTGGCCACCGCAAATTTTCCTGTGAACGAGTGCGTCTGATGGTGAATGTTCATCGATGTGTAAGTCGACAACCCCCCGCCGCATCCAACACCCTGTTGTAAAATGCCAACAAATTTATGACATTTAAAAAATAAAATATTTGATAAAATGAAATATTTACTAAACGTGACAGCTGGATTAGATTGTGTGAGGGGGGATGGAAAACTGAGCAGATGCTAGCAAATGAATTAAGGTCAAGTTGGCAAACTGTTAAATTCTAATAAATTGGTGAAGCATTTGGAATAAACTCCTAATGTTTTCGAATTCTCAGGATGTTAATAGATTATATTAAAATATTGGTGTAGTTTTCGGCAATAACAATAAAGCGAAAAATCCTTGACCTCGAGCCTAATTATTTACAAATTAAGATCTGAAAATCCATATTTTTAAGAGGTTATTTTTTTGTTTTAAATGCGCACCTGGAACGGTTAGCTTTTTAATACTGATTAAGATACATACGTAAACAGCTACAATTGTCCTTTCAAAAGGAGAATCACATCACATCTATCTTATCTTCTCTCCAAATATCAAGTGGAAAATTGTAAAGATTTGGTTGGCAACATGACTGCATTATATGGTTGGTTGGTTGGTTGAAAAGGCTGCAAGACAGCACGCTGTCTTGCACACTTAGGCTAAAGAAGCCCATTGTGATACCTGCAGTTTACTCCATAGCAACTATTGACTAGTCGTCTAGCCAATTTTCCCTTTCAAAATTTGTCGATAAGACCTAATATCCTGTAGGGCTACGGTGCTAACTAAATGTGTAACGAATATCCTACTTCTCAGTCCTGCCAGAGCAGGGCAATCCAAGAGAAGGTGTTTCGTCGTTTCCTCGTCCTCTTCCATGAAGCATCTACAGAGAGTGGAGTTTCTATGTCCCAATCTTAGGGCATGTTTTCCTACAAGACAATGTCCCGTAAGTGTTCCTATCATTGTGGATAACCTGCCTCTCGGCAAGTTAAGTAGTTGCCTAGTCCTCTTCCTGTCCACCTGTGGCCAGAGTACCCTGGCTTGGTTGCAAGTTGAAGTAAGTCTCCACTTGTCCTTGAACACATTATCGGCCCACTGCCTGATCTGCAAACGGCAGGTAGAGATTGGCATACTAACACCTTATTTTGCCGGAAGAACGTGTGCCGTAGTGCCCTGTCTAGCTAACGCATCTGCTACGCAGTTGCCTGGAATGTCGCTGTGTCCCGGTACCCAGATGAACCTGATGTCAAAATACTCTGCCATCACCCTAAGTGATGAGTGGCTTCTTTCAACGTCAGGGACGTAGCAAACATGGCTTTAAGGGACTTTATGGCAGCCTGGCTGTCTGTGTAGATACATATTCTCCGGAGGGTTGTGACACTACTTTTCAGTAGTTCAGCAACCTCCAGTGTGGCGGTAATTTCCGCCTGAAATACACTACAGTGGTCAGGCAGCTTGAAGGAGATATTTATATTTAGGTCCGGTGAATGGATCCCATAGCCTACTTGCTCGTCCAACTTTGATCCATCCGTGAAAAATCTGATACTGCTGGTATCCCCTTCCAGTGACTTTTCCCAGGTATTCCTGTTGAGAATAGAAGTCCTTAGATTTGTCGCTGGTAGAAGGTAGGGGTTACAGTAGTACGTTTTTACTGGAATAGAGTTGATCCGGTGTAGTAATTCAGTGTTTCCGGAATGCCCCGATATCAAAACGCCACAATCTGTGATTGTCACCAGGGATGTAGCGGCTGCCGATTCGGCCATGATATCAGGAGTGGCGATCTTGTACTCTTCGCTGAAAGGTTGATCGCATCCCTTAATTTCGGGTCACAGTTGAATAATGGTTGTCTGCTTGTCGGGTACAGATTGGCTGCTTTATATTGATACGCAAAATATTTGAATATTTGAAGAAACAGTTATTTGGAAAAAGTGTATTTATTTCTAAAAGGTAGTTTTGGTTTTTTTTAAATTTGCGTTGGATTTTAATTTGCGTTATTTTACTTAATGCAAATGCGACATTGTTTGCAATGACCATTGTTTGCAATGACAATTAAAAAATTTTGAATTTCTATCAGTCCAGGCAATGCAAGTGCCGGTTGTGGAATCGGATGTCAATTTTAATGAATTGGAACTTTTTTCCTCAAAATCATCACAACCCATTTAAGCGTCCGAGCCTTCGATTATTCTTTTTTCACTGATCAAGCGCTTTTGATATTTTCAGTCCGATTAACCATTGACGACTAACTACATGATACTAAAACGCAATATATCAGCCAAAATAAGAAACACTGACATCATCTGCAATTTCCACGCTCATTCAGAAATATTTATGACTCACGACTGAGACAACAATACAAAAATACAGATACACCCTTACAAGATAGACTCTCTCGTTGTCCCTCTCTTAGTCTCTTGCTCTCGAAAGAGCATAGACAGTGCAACAAACTCAGCTGTATTTGTATCACAAACATAAATATATGTGAGTCGCAAACACATATATTCTAACATATTAATCATTGAGTCTCAAACATGTAACATTGAATACCAAACACAATATGTTTGAACACAAGTATATTATATTTGCGACAAGCTCCAAACACACTATAAATTTGCATCCAAACAACAACAAAAAACAGTTTTTTCAGCGTGTTGGAATGCTTTTGATTATTTTGAATTTGTCTGACAGCTGGTAATTCTGTTTTTAAAGTATTTTATATATTAATGTTGGTGGCTTCGATTGATGTTGTCTCTTAGTACTCTCAAATTAATGGTGAGAAAAGATTTTGACCCTTATTACTAATATATACACGTCGAAAAATCTGACGTTTCATGTTGTTTGGATGCAAATATAATGTGTGTTTGGAGCTTGTCGCAAGTATAATATTCTTGTGTCCAAACACATTGTGTTTGCGCTATACAATATTACCAGTTTGATTAATATGTTATAATATATGTGTTTGCGACCCAAATATATCTGGGTTTGTGATATAACTACAGCTGTGTTTATGCTCTCGTGAGAGCAAGAGAATCTAAGAGTGATAACGAGAGAGTCTATATTGTATGTGTTTTTGAATTTTTGCATTAATCTTTCAGTCAGTGATTCATAAATATTGCTGAATGTGTGTGCAAATTGCAGATCAAAGCTTGGTCGGTTACATGGTTTGTGATGATTCGTTGCTTTTTGTGTATGTTTTTCCTATGGATATGTGCTACCAAAGTGAGAAACGATTTCGAGGAAATAAACTGGAAAGTACAATAACTTGAAGCCCTTTATCTGTCAGAGCCTTTATTTGGAATTTCGGAAAGACGGACCCTTTGTTAAATATATTTAAAAAAACACAAGTAATTAATCCACGCTTGGCTTGCATGAACTAGATTTGTATATAAGTATATTGTTTGGGTACCAACACATAGTGATAACCAACGCATAGCTGAAACCTTCCGAAAACAAAAACGTGAAAAAGGAGAAGCAAAAAAGCAGCAGATTCTCATTTCATGAAAAAAGAGCAAATAATGCATTCAATGCAACCAAATGTAAAAAAATGTCGTTTTAAATCTTTTAATTTTTTCTATTAGTTATTTATAAATGTAGATTTATAGTGATAAAATTAATTATAATAAATAATACAGATTTATTAAAATCAAAGAATAATTCGTTTCTAAATATTATTATGTTTGGGAGGAAATGCGCGTATGTTTCCACGTAAGTATATAGAGGTTTGGGGGAAACACGCTTATGCTTCCACGTAAGTATATGGATGTTTGGGATGAAGAACGCATATGTTTCCAAAGCATGCAAGTTTGCCAGTGAACATGCAACTGTTTGCAGTTAAATACAACGGAATTTTGGACTTGCAACCATATGAAAGTTTGAAGTGTGTTCCAAATATATACATGATTCCTGAAGAATATGGTTGGAAGAATATGTTACAGCGTCGGTTATTTTTCAACGTTTAATAAACAACATTCTCATACATAAAACGTTCTTATAAACCTGTGATAAGTATGTATGCATTATTAATATGTCCTTATGCTTAGTCACTTTAGTGCCTCCTCACTCATAATATTTTGAAACCAATTAACTGTCAACAAGTCTAGCACGTATCGTATTAAATGCATAAACAAAATCTGTGAAGTGTTGAAAATAGTTACTGTTATTGCAATTATATGTACCCACATTTGGTGTGGTAACCCTCGTTACTGAACAACACCAGCACAAATATTACTCTTACATTATCTTAACGTCTTCAAGCGAAAAGTAGATGAACGTCTCCGAAATCAACAACATTGAATGTGTCATTACATATTTTGGACAAAATGAAACGATAATACTAAGTACATATATATGTATGTTAGACAGCAGCCACACATCCATAAGGACACAACTAAACATTAAAAGGACTCGAATTGTGATTGTAATCCCCAAAAAGATTTCTAGGTGTTGTATAGAAAGGGAAAAGACCAATGTGTGCTTTTCTTTCTGAGTGGTTTCTGTTGAATTTTTGTTGCGGTTGACACTTGAAAGAGCCTGAGACAATTTTTGTTGTGTCATCATAAATGTTTACGAATGTTTACTTTTATTATACATGGTAAATACAACAATAATACAGAAATATAAAAAAAAACAATTTCAAATTCTACACGTAAGGACGTCAAATTTATTACATTTTAAGAAAATACACTTGTCAAATTTTTTAAGAATTTCTGGAGAAAATAGACAGTTTTTCTTTCTTCGAGCGAAACAGATTTAATCGAATTTTAGCTTTTAAAAACATATTTTTGTTAGTTCAGCTCTAAAGTTAAGGTCAAGTGGACACGTGCCCAAATTAAAGATAAATTTGAGATATTGTCGATACAAATAAATATAATACAAACTTCTCCTATAGGATGGGAGGAATACCATGTTTCCCCTTACATTTGCTACATATAAGCCAATTAAGGAAGCACATGGTTGTAAATTATTGTTTAGTCTGAAGTCCTTGTATAAATATCCTTTCTTCTGTCCAACCTACAGGCTACAGAAAATGGAAAAATATTCTTCTAAGAAATAATTTCAGATCGCGTCATATATAATAAAAAAAAACAGACTTTATATTCCTAGAAAGTTAATGATAATAAGTGCGAATATTTTTCGAATTGGCAATGCAGTCTGCAACAAGCCCAAATTTGATATCTGAGTTGTTATCAGTTTGGATGTTTAATTTATCATATCGTATTTCAAAATTTTTAAAATCAATAATCAAGGACCATTTCTATTCCCTCAAAAAATCTGGTATCAGCTTTCATCAAAAAAAAATTCCGTCCATATGCTGAAAAAACAGTTCCAGCAACATATTGCAGGAACCATGTATATGTTTGCAACTATTGCTTTCACGAATTGAAGATCTGCTGCTTTTTTGTTTCTTTGTTGTCTGTCACGTTTTTGTTTACAGCAATTCTCAATCAACAAAGCCACATTTGGTAACAACAGGCTGAAAAAAACAGTTCAAGCAACATATTGCAGGAACCATTCATATGTTTGCAACTATTGTTTTCACGAATTGACGATCTGCTGCTTTTTTGTTTCTCTGTTGTCTGCCACGTTTTTGTTTACAGCAGTTCTCAATAAAAAAACTATATGTTAGTCACAAAAACATATATTATAAACATTAAATCACTGTGCCTCCAACATGTAATATTCAATAGTAAACACAATGTGTTTGGACATGACTATACTGTACAAATACTTTGTATTTGTAGCCAACAAAGACAGATTTGTTAACCAGCACTTATAGACTTGCAATAGCATTAACCAAGGCTGAGACAATCTTAGTGGCAAACAATTTAAGCAAACAGTGCACCCAACCGAAGCCATATTTTCACCACAAACAAAGCTGAATTTGGAGCACAAACATATATATTATAACACAATAACTATTATGCCTTAACTATGTAATATTAAATAGCAATCACAATCTGTTTGGACACAAGTATACTATATTTGCGACAAACTCTAAACACAAGTTATATTTTAATCCAAGCAAAAAAAGGCAAATTTTTCAGCGTGTTGTACATAAGATTTTAAATCATTTGTTTTAGAATCCATATTAGTTTATAATTTGAATTAGTGTGTAATTAATATTTAACACTTCATACGATTGTCAATTATGAAAAGTTCTTTCAAATTCGAATCTGATTTTCAAATTTAAATCAGTTTAATCTGAATTTAAATTAAACTCAATAATTTCATATTAAACACACAATATGATTTAAAAAAAAAAACGTGATTGCAATTTTTATATTGAAACACGAATAAGAATATTCACTTGAATCTAATTCCATTAAACTAAATTTAATCCAATGCAATTCATTTCAATTCAATTCAATACTATTCACTTCAATGCAGTTCCATCCAATTCAATTCAACTATGTTCTATTCAATTCAATTCATTTAAATGCAATTCAATTCATTTCAATTTAAATAAATTCAATTCAATTCAATTGACATCAATTCAATTCAATTCTAATCAATTCAATTCAGTTTAGTTCAGTTCAATTCAGTTCAATTCAATTCAATGCAATTCAATTCAATTCAATTCAATTCAATTCAATTCAATTCAATTCAATTCAATTCAATTCAATTCAATTCAATTCAATTCAATTCAATTCAATTCAATTCAATTCAATTCAATTCCATTCAATTCAATTCAATTCAATCCAGTTCAATTCAATTTAATTCAACTTAATTCAATTCAATTAAATACAGTTAAATTCAGTTCAATTCAATCTAAAGCAATTAAATAATTTCAGCTTACTTTCTCTTTTGAACTTACGCCCATTAACTAAAGAACAGTAGAGAAAATTGATGATGTTAAGGCGAATGATGAGGTAAACCCAACATTAATTTCAGAGGAAGATAACTTCCTTACCAAATGATGACACTAACAGAGTGTACATAGTCCAAATTGATGCATTAGGATACTTTGTGTATGTTTTAGCACTTTCAACTCCTAAACCATCCATTATATGATACCCATCTGCTGACCCTTAAATATTTTTACAATCCAAAATCTTTAGTTATAACATAAAACAACCTTAAGTATGATGACGCAACACCTAACATTCTAATCCTCCTATAAGTACAAACCAAAATACAAAATGTTCGTCTTAAACAATTAGTTCAATTTGCCACCTGTAGCTTCAATTTATACCATTTTCGTCGGTCAAATGAGCAGCTCTAATTTTTCGCATAATTTGTTTTTCAATTTACATTCTATTCACACAATCGAACAACAGAATAATTGCCTGTCTTTGTTGCCGGCTCTACTGAATTTCCGTTTTAGTCATGGGATTATACGGTTACAAAAGAAGTTAAATGATGAAGAAAAATTTTAAAGCGATTTTTACATGTAGGAGAGAGAGAGCAAAATAAAGCGTTGAGTTGGACACAAAAGAATCCACTTTCAACGCAATTTAAGTGGCAAATTTACTGCTCTTACTTTAGTGACCTTTTTGTCTCATTCGCCAGAGAAACCTTAAGCAATGGTGTCATATAACACACCTTCCAACCATCTCGACGATAGTGGTAGTATCCGCGCAAAAAGTACCAGCAGTAGGAGGAGGAGTAAAAATGTTTGATTAGCTTGAAATTTGATAAATCAGCGAGAGCTGAAACATTCATGTACTCCTACCACTTCTTCCCAGAATGGTAAAAGGTGACCAGATAGTAATGATACTTTTTCCATTAGTTATATTTCAGAAGCTGTCAAAGTTAGCAATGGCATCCAGCTGGCAAAATCTTAATAAATTAATTCCCGTTATTGGACCGAACACAATCCACAAGTATTCGGCAAAGCATTCCTACACCCACAAATATTGACTGTTTGGGGCGGTTTATCGCATGAACGCATCATTGAACTTTATTTCATTCAAAATGATGAAGGAGACGCCGTTACCATAAAAAATCCTCGGTATGGAGCTATGTTAACTGACTTTCTGTGGCCAGAGCTCGACAACATCCATATATCCGAGCCGCGTTCCATCAAATCGGCGATACATGGTATACAAGTAGTGTTGGGATTTTTTAATTTGCATTGGATTTCAATTTGCATTACTTTTTATAATGCAAAAGAATTACCATTGTTCGCAATGGCAATTAAACAATTTTAAATTTCCATTTACCCAGGTTGTGGAATCGGATGCCAATTGTTATAAAATGTGGGAATGCCTTCAATGATTTTGAATTTGTTTGACAGCTGACAATTCTCTTTTTAAAGTATTTTATATGTAGAGGTTTGTGGCTTCGATTGGTGTTGCCTCGCAGTACTTTCAAATTCATGAACCTGTACTGTATAAAATATAAACTGCCAGATATGAAGGAAATGCTTTGAAAATAAGTACAATAGCTAACGGTATTTAAATTTTTTTGAATTTGCATTTGTAAACATAGTTCAAATTAAACAACAAATTATAATTGTCGTGTAATTAATTTACCCCATGTATGCGTACAAACGACGCTACGCTCGAAGTTGTGAAGGAACATTTTGGCGAATGGGTCGTCTCACGACAAGCATTCTTTAGGGAAAAACTCTTTCAACAGGTGTCTTACTTCCAGGCAGACATAAAACATATTTAATAATTGTGCGAAAGTTTGTACAGTTGAAATTATTAGGACGTAAGTGTGTAAACAACGGTCTTCAGCAACAACATTCTCATTATTCCAGATTTTTTCAACTGTGACGAAAACCCATCGAACACGTCCATATCTTGGCTACTACTAAGAAATCTATGTGTCATCAGCATATCCGTCATATTCTGTACGTCTTCCCAAGTAGGGACTTTTGTCAAATTTCACCGTTCAAATACTGCCAGTTGTTCATTGAACTGGCACCTCAGTTCTAGTAGAACTAGTAGATTGCGGACGGTATGAGGAAGGAACATCGAATGCTCTTTAAGTTCTAAGTTATCTCGGAGACGATTAATTTCATTCGCAGACTCTATTGCGGACATGTTTTGTCCCTTGAATTTTTATCACGGCTTGATGAAAAGTCGCTGCCTGTGCGTTCAAAAATATGACCAGAATTCAGAGCTGGGATTTTCGAAAAATGTTTTTCAAATATTCCGGCATTTATCGATGCTCAAAAAATAGGTTTTCAAAGGTTGCAACATTTTCAAAATTCTCTCAAGCGCCGGCATTAAAGCAAGACACCTTGTTTTACTGTAGCCCACCAGTTTCTGATACTCTGTGTCGGTGGAATCACAGAACTGTTTCAGAACTTCTACCCAAACGCTGTAGATGTAGAAGAATGAACATATTTTCACAATGATGCATTCAAAGTCAACAGGGAGACAATTTGCGGCTGTTTTGAAAGCAATATGAACTACATGGGCTCCACACCCAATCCCAATGAGCTGCCTTCCGACAGATTGGTTCAATTTCGGGTAAACATTATATTCCCTTTTCGATTCTTTCCTCCGAAATTTGACACAAAATGCCGCAATTGTCTTATTCAAATCATTGCAAGATAATAGTCCTTTCAAATAATCAACAATTATATCAGATAATTCGCGTGGCTGCTCTTGAAACTCTAAAATCATGACTGTCAAGCCTTCGTATGGTACAAAATAGCGAAATAAAACGGGGAATAATTTATTACCCTACACCATATATAATGTCATAAATGTATCTTCAAAGTTACACCAGAGTCAATTTGATATCTCACTTTTGTTTCATTAAATTTATTTTCCATCGTCCTTATCTGGTCACCCTTTAGTATACCAGAATCATTTTGAAAACCAATGAAGAGAAATTGCTTAACAAATAGTGAAAAATGTAAGATGTAATATATGTAATTTTTTTCTGAAAGTGGTTCATTAGCTTTTGTAAATTCTTATATTTCTACCAAACGCTGGAAGCTACACGCAAAGAAAAGTTTGGAAGAAAATAATTTTTGGGCGTAAAAATATATTTTTTGCTACATATTCTCAACATTAGCAGCAACAGATTAAACGTTCCCCCAAACATAAAACGTTAATTGTGAACGCCGTTTGAGTTATTGTACCCGGAATATATTTAAAATTTATCCCAACATTATTAAAATTTACTTTTAAGGCAAAAACAGAAAACGTTTGTGGGCATATGTAGTAAAGACATGCGCTCACACTCTCTCTTTCTCTTGAGCTGATGCTCTGATGCTCTCACTGATTGAAACCTAAAGTTCTACACCCGTTTCAAGCGGTATTTTGAGAAGCTATTTCATGGCTAAGTACACGATAGTATAGCCGTCACTAAACGCGCGTTTCAAATATTGCCCGCCACAGTGGGTTTGATTACCTCAATGGCTTCGTAAATTTTTACCCTAGATTCCACTATGTACTTTTGTATATACGTTTCATTTGTGTACACTTTTTTTACTTTAATTTACACCTTGAGTGCATTTGTGTACACATTTTGTATACCTTTGGTACTTTTGTGTACATGTTTTTACTTTTTTGTACAATATTTGTCCATTTTTTACACTTTTCTACTTTTGTGTACACTTTTAGTACTTTTGTGTGCACTTATGATCTTCTATGTACACTTCTGTTACTTTTGTGTTCACTTTATGAACTGTCGTGTACACAGTTTGAACTTTGTGTGTATATAAAAGTGTATGTTTATATAAAATAAACTTTTTGTACTTTTGTGTACATTTTTTGCCGATTTGTGTACACATGTTTTACTGTTGTGTACACTGTATGTAATTTTATGTACACTTTTTGAATTTTGTGTGTAGTTTTGTTCTCCTATGTACACTTGTTTACCTTTGGTATACACTTTATGAACTGTCGTGTACACAGTTTGAACTTTTGTATACATTGTTTATATAAAAGCATTTTTTTGTACTTTTTGTACCTTTTTTTGTGGTATATATTGTACTTTTGTGTACCCTTTTCGCAATTTTATGTACACTTTTTGAATTTTGTGTGGCTGTCGGTGGTGCAATGGCAAGTGTGCGCGCCTCTTGTACACGAGATCCTGCGTTCGATCCCTACTCTGACCACTTTAAATTTCTTTCGGCGGCGGTCAAATCGCATAGTGACGGCGACACTATCGAGTATTTAGCCATGAAAAAGCTTCTCAAAAATACCATTCGGAACCGGTGTAAAACTGTAGTTCCAAATCAGTGAGTATAAAACTAGAAAGCGTACAGCTCACTGGTTGTGAGAAGCTCTCCCCAATTCCTTCATGGGATGTAATGGGAAACCGTTTTTTTTAGTTTTGTGCGAAACTTTTGTTCTTTTATGTACACTTTTTACTTTTGCGTACACTTTATGAATTTTCGTGTTCACAGTTTGAACTTCTGTGTACACTGTTTTTATAAAAGCTATTTTTTGTATTTTTGTGTATTCTTTTTGTATACACTTTTTGTAGAGTTGTGCATACTTTAAATTTTTTGTGTGTACACTTTTATTACTTTAATGTACACGTTTAATTATTTTACGTTAATTTGTTGTACCATTGTGTAAATCGCTTGTACTTTTGTGTACACTTTTTTTACTTTTGTATGAGGGATTACTTCTGTGTAAGAAATTCACCCCTACTATATTTCCGTCAGAGAAATCGTTGCAGTTCCACACTTCAGTACCCTCCCCTTACAAGTTTCACTTCAAACATAGAATATGTAGGCATAAGTCAAACCTTTATAACTCTGACCGTCATTTTGTTGAGTATCTTTTTGTAGATCGTAATCCTAAGTCTTTGTGATAACCACGTGCGGTCCGTTTCCCTTTAGGTTCCCTGTTTCTTTTAGGTTCCCTGTCCAATTTCAATCATACCACTGTGATGTCCAATGTGGCCACCCTCCCTAGCTGTGACCTTTAGATTTCTGTTTGTCTCAACAATTTGTCTTACATCAGGTGAATGGATATTTTTACTAATGGATCATATTGCGAAATTAGATTACTTGTATTCCGTTGAGTACAAAGGACGATTGCAATGTCGTCATTTGTACTCCAGTATTCGCTTTTTCTTGACTTTTCAGGAAATGGGAAATAATAAATTTTACACAATACAAATTCAATTTTACGCCATAACCATATTTACGGTGGTGTAGCATCATTACTATCTCTTTATTCTCCTTTCCTTCTGTGGGCTTATTAAAGAAAAAGAGGTTAAAAGCCATTGACTTGGCACAGTTGTATGTCTTTTATGTCAAATCACAAAGTTGGACCATGAAGTCGCCGATGCAAACTTAAATATAGAACTCTTAATATGTGTGTGTGTGTGGTTTTAATGAGGTTCTCAAAGTCTACATAAAGGTGCACTTATAGGTGTATTTGATTTGAAATTATTACGACTTAATATGTGGTAGGAGACTGTAGTGCTTTGACGTCTCTTGTATCTAATACATACGTATAATAAAGTTGTTAATGTTATTATTATTATACTCGAACACATACTAAAAACTTTGTGATCCCGAGGGGGGGAAATATTGGATTTTAGATGTGTGGCTGAAATGGGATTTGGTATTAGGGTGATGGCATATGTGGTCGGTTGGAAGTGGTCATTTAAAAAGTGTGTGGTATGGAAAAGATGAAGTTTGATCTAATGTTAGAATAGCAAGAAGCATGAATAGATATTTGCAAAATACATAAAGATAATGTAGTCAATCATCTACAAATAAAGTTGATGGACAAAATTGGTAGTAAACTGTTTGACACTGGTATGACACTGCCATACCGGATTTATTTTATTAACTCTTTCCTCCTTCTTTCGGCCTTATCACACTATCCCCGTTCACTTCGCTTTCCATGTTATACATCGCGTAATAAACAATTTAAAAATCAAATAAAAATGGTGTCCCTTAACATCCCATGAAGGGATTGGCAAGAGGTTCTCACTATCAGTGAGATGTGCGCTTTCTAGTTTTTACACTCACTGATTGGGACCTACAGTTTGACACCGGTTCCGAACCGTATTTTGAGAAGCATTTTCTTGGCTAAGTACTCGATAGTGTACTAATCGAAGTGACCGCCGTCGAAAGAAATGTAAGGTGGTCTGAGCAGGGATCGAACCCACGTCCTCATGTACAAGAGCCGCGCACACTAACCATTGCACCACCGACGGCACAACTTACCGACATAACAACTTGCCGATAGATTTCCGTCAATAGTTAAGTAAAGATGAACACAAAGAATAACTATTTAAAAAATTCATTCGTTAGACTCTTAATTTGGTTAAGAGATGATGTCGAAAAACTGCCGTGATTGTGAAAGCGACTTACATGATCAGACATAATTTTCAATACTACAAAAAATAATTACAAAATGTTCAAATTTCAACCGCATTGTACGTATGTGAAGCTCCGCAGACTGTTGTATTGGATTTGAAACTTTTAAACATGGAACTCTTTAAAAAAAATTCTAACACCCGTTTTCAGGTAGCTCCGTATTTCGTGGCTAATGTGTTACCCCGGGTAACCCATTAATGGATAACGATCAGTTTCCTATTGCCCACAGGGTATGGAGAAAATAATGGGCAGTTACCCACGACGATGTGGGAATTACCCACATCCCTGGGTACCCCATTAATGGGTAACAATCAGTTTCCTATTACCTACAGGGTATGGGGAAAATAATGGGTAGTTACCCACGACGATGTGGAAATTACCCATCACTATTACCCATTCCCCACAGGACTTAGGTAAGCGGCCTTTACACATTACCCACGGCGATGGGTAATGGGTTACCCAGGGTAGGTTGGTTGGTAGGTTCACCAGGTTGCTAAAGATACTATTTAGCATCCATTACACTCTGAAAAATCTATACTTGTGCTCAAACAGATTGTGTTTGCTATTCAATATAACATGTTTGAGACACAATGATAAATATGTTATAACATATGTTTTTGCGACCCATATGTGGCTTTTTTGTTGAAAACCGCTAAAAACAAAATCGAGGCAGATAACAAAGAGACACCAAAGCAGCAGATATTCAATTAATTGAAAAAAAAGCTTGCAAACATGTGCATGTTTCCTGCAATGTGTTGCTGGGGCCAATATTTTTCAGCGTGTAGTGTCTTGAGTCACCGTTTTGCATACCGAATCCCTCCGGACAGTCTAGTGTACAGTGTCTATATCCAACCTGTTAATCGGAGATACATCATTAGGTCCCCTTGATCTATCTCGTGTATCTAAGTGAGGTTGTGTAGGAAGGGACGACCTATAGTCTTTAGGCGTCTATTCATTAGAGCCGGACAACTGCAGAGGATATGTTCCACCGTCTTGACCTTTTCTGCGTCTTCGCAGGCACGCCATTGGTCATTTTATTTGAAAGATTCAGCCATATTGCATAGCCAGTGCTCGATCAGCATGCCAATAGGCCTTGATTAGTTCCCCCGTTATTTCAAATCAGGGAGTTAGTCCGGTGAATGTTATATTCTGGCCATGTGTTTCTGTATATGCGGCACGTTTCCATTCTATCCCATCTGGCTTTAACTCGTTCAAGAAATGCAGGAAAATACCTCTTTTGGCCGACCCTATAGGTATTGAGACTGACACCATATGGAGTTCGGTGGAAGAGGATCGTGCCCTGGCTAGTTCGTCTGCCCTTTCGTTACCAAGGAGACCCTTGTGGCCTGGTATCCAAGTAAGAACCACATTGGCCAGTCGTCCTAGCTTGACAAGCTTTTGCCTACATTCACTAACGAGTTTAGATGCAGTGTTGTTAGATTTAAGTGATAGGAGAGCCGCTTGGCTATCTACAAATATTCCAATGCGCTCTCTTCTCCGTTGTAGTATAAGTTCGGTGCATGTTCGGTCACTACCTCCGCTTGGAAAACGCTGCACTTGTCTGGGAGTTTGAGTGATAAATTGAGGCTTGCCTCTTCGGAGAAGACACACGAGCCGGTTCCACATTCCATTTCGGATCCGTTCGTAAATACTTTGGTGTCAAAACACGTCAGTGGTTCCCCTTTATCCCACTCTATTCTTCTGGGAGGTTATCGAACGTCAATGAGGGGGTGCAGTAATCGGTGGGTGTATTGTGTTCTCTTGGGATTGTCTGTAGTATTCTCGCATGTCCATATGCGTTTGTCTTCCATATTCCAAGAGCATTTAGTCGGGTATCACGCCAGGCCGCACTAGCTGTTATGTGAAGGTCAACTGGTATAATATGAGGCATTGCATTAAGGGCTTGAGCTGGACATGTCATCATTGCCCTTATTATGCCGATACAAGCGGATCTCTGTACTCTATACAACAGTTTCATGGTAGACGTCTTCCACGCGACAGGCCACCATATCATTGCATCGTAGGAGACTATAGGTCTGATTATAATCGTACTAGTAAATATACTTTACAACCATAGCACCATTTTCGGTCGGAGATCCCATCGGCTTCCGAACATTTTCCGATAAGTGTAGTATGCAAAGGTTGCATTCTGTGCA
Organism: Phaonia tiefii; assembly: GCA_963931995.1. Taxonomy (NCBI): domain Eukaryota; kingdom Metazoa; phylum Arthropoda; class Insecta; order Diptera; family Muscidae; genus Phaonia; species Phaonia tiefii. Next base: position 361,686,952 of record OZ008367.1, read on the forward strand.
CGTTGCTCTATGTTACGCTTCCAGGATAGTTTGGGGTCTAGAATCACAACTTTCAAATTCGAAATTAATCCACCGATTTAAAGCCTCATATGCAAGTCAAAAAAGGATTATTTTTGTGTTTGGGCACACCGTTTCTGAGTTATAGCTCCAATATTCTTTGCCGAGTCTGGAAAGATGTGTGAGGCCTAGAGCTGTCGTGATGGAAAACCACGGATTTGAAACGACACATGGACTATTTAAAATGCAAAAAAGAACATCTAGAGATTCATTACAAGAAACAGACAAGCATTTGCTCAAAACGCGTTCTATTCAGGTCGTATTTCTTTCAATGCCCCATCAAGGTTAGTCAATTGCTGACAATGACAAATTGCAAGAATTTATATTTTGGGAAGCAGTTTAAAATAAATAATTCCCTAAAAATCCCACCAAATGGACAACATAACCTTTTTTTAATCAAACCAACAATCAGGGGATGCCCCCTATAAATGCAGTGCATTGTGTTGGCGATGGAAAATTGACATTGCCATTTGCCTTGTATCTTTGTATGTCACAATTGGTGGGAAATACACTAGCCGGAAGTTTATTCCACATACGGACTGTACGGCTGAAGAACGAATTGTCTCTATAGTCTGTAGTGCGGTCAATCGGCCACTGGATAAAAAACGGATGAGAGTTCCTGGAAAGCCGCGTACTTCGGCTAAATATCCTCACGTCTGGCATAAGTTGACGGATGTGCAAGAAACACATACCGTGGAAATATCGATAGAACAGCGACACGCAACCCACATTTCGACGACGCTCAAGGGAGGCAATAGAGTTGGATACAGTACTGTCCCCTATTAACACCGTCGCTCACCTCTGGACACGGTCGAGAATCTCCAAAGATGTCCTAGGAGCACCTTCCCATATATGGGAGTTATATTCCATCTTTGGCCTGATGTAGGTGGTGTCGAAATTGAGAAGATCAGATGGAGTGAAGTATTTCTTGCATCGCTTTAAAAAGCCTAGACAGTTGAATGTATCTTTCGACACTTCAAATACATGTTTTGCCCAACGGACATCGCATTGTATTTTCATGCCCAAAACATCAAGAGCGTCTGATTCATCAATATCCACACCGCCCATAGACAATGACGACACACCTGGGTCAGCAACCCGTTTATGCGACAACAAACAACACTGGATCTTACCCGCATTAAAATCCACTCTATTCATTCGACCCCATTCAACAATGTACACCAGATGCCGGCCGAGTGTTTCATTCATCGTTCGGCGTTTGACTTCAATCTCTTGAAGACTTGGCCTACGATCGAATGAATAAGAATGACAGAGATTACTGTCATCCGCAAAACAGTAGATTGGACTCACAGTCTGACCCAGGAGATCGTCAATGAAAATAGGAGAAAGAGAAAGAACAGAGTCTTGTGGTACAACTGCAGTCAATTTATGCTCGTCGGATGAAACCCCATCTACAACAACTCGTATAGTGCAATCTCTGAGAAAACTCGATATAAATCGAGTGAAGTTATCTCCGATAGCAAAAGCAGCGAGCTTTGACAAGAGTGCATCATGCCAAACTCTGCAAAAGCCTTGAAAATATCAAGAGCCACTACCCTACTCTCACCAAGCCGGTGGATGGATCGACTCCACTGTTCCGAAAGCAACGCCATCAGGTCTCCAGTAGATCTCAATATACGGAAGCCATACTACCGACCATTAAGAAGGTCATTGGACTCAAGATATTTCACAAGATGGTGGTTAACCATGCTCTCCATAATCTTCGAGAACGCAGAACAAATTGCAATAGGGCGGTAATTTGCAGGGTCACCTGCATCACCTTTTTTAGGAATTGGCTGGACATTAGCAACCTTCCAACGTGCCGGGAAGACTCCCGCACGGTATGCAAGGTTGAAAAGGTTGCGCAGTGGACGTGCCAGCATCGAGGAGCACCTACTAAAGACCAGTGCTGATATGTGATCCGGGCCCGGGGATTTATTTACAACGAGATTCGCAGGAACCGGTTCCTCGATTCTGTGCATCACTAATATCCACTAATGTGGCTAGTGGTTATGAATACTCTATTGGTGAACTTGAATATAATGATGCATAGAATGTAGGAACCTGTTATGCAGATTTCAAATGAAACCGAAAACGGTTCTTACCAGAACCGACCGGACCGGGGCTTACAAGAACCAAAAGATGTGTCCAAATGACCCGAAAAGTGTGCTTTAAAGACCGAAAAATGAGTTCAATAGAACCGAAAATACGGAACCGCACTTCACTACTTGAATAACAGTAACAGTAAGGGTAATGGTAATCGATTACGAGGATGTTGTCGAGGTGATGGTAACAGGTACCTTTAACTCGGAGATAAGTGAAGTTATGGGGAAAATCTTGGGAGTAATCAGCACTTACGTCACAGTCTGTAGTCTAGACGTTAACCTGGATAAACTTGATCTGCTACCATTCACAAGTAGGCGAACTATTCCAGAATACCGGCTACCCTCACTTAATGGCCAACAATTAAAATTGTCGGAGTATCTGGGCGTAATTCGAGATCCCAAACTGAACTGAAAGTCATAATTGATCACAGTGTTAAAAAGGCGCAAGGTGCCTTCTACGCTGGCAAGAAAACATTTGGAAGAACATGGGGCCTAAACACGTGGGCGGTATTATGAATGAACACGGCGGTTGACCCGTTCTGACCTATAGAGTATCGGTATGGTCGCCGGCTCTGGAAAAAACTACGAAGTTTTCAACAACTGCCTTTATTCTTTCATAAGCTTTAGTCTATATACGCGATGGATAAAATATATCGCGATAGACGGAACATACACGCCGATCACCCTTTTTGAATACCGGACATAGTACATTGAGAATCCGATCATCAGGCATAGATTCCGCCATCCATATACGATAACCATTGGCGCATGTAGGCAAACGGTTCCTTTCTACAGGTCCTTAAAAGCTCAGGGAGTGCCCCATACGCACCCGCCGCTTTATTATTATTAAGCCAGGGAAGTTGCCGTTCCAACCTCGCATTGGCTGGGAGGGGACAATCTACATCAGTGGTAACCAACCCACAGCCTCGTGAGACAGACAATAATCGTATTTTTTACACACACACGATCGGCAGTTCACATGTTCACAACAACTATGTTAGATTCCAAGCACCGGTCTCTGCTTGTGCGTTGTGTACAATTCGACAGCGGCATCGCTTCTGTTTGCGACAGCACACAAGCACATAATATGCTTGTGTGCCTGCGTTCGGTTTTGCCTACCACTGATCTACACCATCTTCTACAATCAATGTCTCCTGATCTTCATTAGAAGATTCTGCATGGAGTAGTGGTGAGACGCGTTCGCTCCACATTTTAAACACACACTGCTTATCTGTTACCAAATTCCAATTCTTGTCCTTACAAGAAAACAGCTCAGTATTCAGTCAGCTGTTCGATTTTCTTAACATCTGGAAAAATTTTAGAGATTCTTTATTTATCCTGCACATTTGGGATTTTACATTCCACTGACACTTTTTTGCCTAAACAGTTGGTAGTTCTCCCTCCTCAGCCTCAGACACGTTGCCATACGTGCAGCGTATTTTTAAGGAGTTTTAACGCGACATTCTTCGTCGAACCATGGTTTTTGGTTTTCCGCGGTTTTTCGTAGCCAAGTTCGGTTCTTGCAGCGGTTTGTAAAGAATTGGAGATGTGCTTCCACTGGGCTTTTTGTCTCAGCGAAAGGAAGTATTTTGCGTTAATAAGAGAGAGACAAATTTCGTTCTTAGTCTAACAGACAACGAACTGTTGTAATTTTTATTTATTTTTATTATTACCCAACGGCCAGCGAAATATTGGAGAATAAAATAATTTCAAAATAGACCTAAAGCTCGAACATTTTAATTGTGAATATAACAGTATTCCTAGAATCAATATTACGGAAGATATGGTAGGAGTACCGAAAAGTCCGTGCCGTAATACTGGAAATTCCCATATATTATTATTTTATATATTATCAAACAGTCGAATCGTTTGACCTCTCTCCGCTTGTCCCACCATGCCGCTACTATTTGTAAAAACTTTTCTAATATTACCAACACTGTTCCTCATTTGCATATGAAAATATTACTCATACGTGCTGTGTCACTTCAACATATAAGTTGGTACATTGTTCTAAACTCCATGGCCTGAATGCCACGTTATTAACACATTTTAACTATGGGCCATGTTAGAAAAAGAAATAAATTAAATTAGTAATTTTTATCCATACAGCCAGCTGGGAACACGACGTTTAATGTTATTGCATGCTATATAGACATTTTAAATAGGATTCTGTTCAACAATAAGGATCTTGATTAAATGTCATATGCTCATTAAGTGGAAGTGATATGTAGAAGTCTGCCTTAATGAACATCAACATAATTGACTCAACAATCAACAAGTTGTGTAAATTATGAAATGTTTGTGTTTTAAGAAGAAAATTCATTGAGTTGTTGTAGCAGAAAAATGTATTTGAAATATAAATGCCACTTGAAAATATTTAAATTTTTTCAATAATTTATCACTCAAAGAAAATGTGAACTTTTTCAGCTTGAAACTGTATAATGGGTTGCCACATCACTAATATAAAATGGAAGTTATAACTTACTTACTTAATTATATGGTCTCGGACAACCCCGGGGGGTCAGGGACCTTACAAAACGAAGATAACATATTTCGCCAACCAGTTCGATCTTTTGCTTTATTAGTCCAGTTGGCAATACCAAGTGTATGCAGGGATTCGTCAACCTAATCCCTCCAGCGGAGTCTTGGTCTTCCTATTTTTCGTCTTCCTTCGAATTCGGTTTCGAAAACCCTTCGTCCTGGTTCGTCTTCATCTATTCTACTGACATGACCTAGCCAGCGCAATCGCGCTATCTTGATCCGCTTAACTATGTCAATGTCAGGATAAAGCTCATACAGCTCATGATTCATGCGTCGCCGATACTCGCCGTTGTGCACTATAATGCCATAAATCTTCCGGAGAATTTTTCTCTCGAAGACTCCCGCAGATGTTTCATCTGCTTGCGATAGGACCCAGGATTCTGCGCCATAAAGCAAGACAGGTTGAATGAGAGTCTGGTACAGCTGGACTTTTGTTACTCGAGAGAGGGCTTTATCTCTAAAGTGCTTGCTTAGCCCAAAATAACATTATAACACTCGAATGAAATGTAAACCTCAGTATATTATCTTCCAATACTTTCTCCAAAACTTGCGTAATGAGACATTTGTTAAGAAACTAATAATTAAACAAGTACCAAGGAACCATTTGGTCTACCATATCCCTTTGAAGTGTCAAGGAGGAAGCAGTTTTGAATTTAAAAAAATCTTAAAATAATATTATATACAGTATTTCCTGAAAAGTTATAAAAAGTATGTATAACATTTTATAATTTTTTCATTAAACAACAAAATGTATTATATATGAAAATGTTGCTTCTCAAAATTTCAGAAATATGTAGTAGAACAAATGTATCCTACACAATTTGTTTAAATATTTATGGCGTTACAAACACATTGTCGTTGTGATGACCAACTGACATTTTCCCCAATTTGTGTTAAGACCATCAGCAGACTCCATTATTCCTTGTACAGCATGTGTGTAAATTTTATAACTTTATCTTTAACCGACATCTCAAAAATAGCCACCATAAATAACGTCATAGCGAAGAGAGCAGAGCGCAAGAAACCCCTAAAAATTGTTTTCCTATACAATGTTGTTGATGTTATATGCGGCAGTTGGTCATGACAGTGACGATATGATTAAGCAGAATCCTGCACTGGAATTCTTTAACTAGTTAACGACAAAAATCTGTAGTTAAATTGATAAAATTGGGAAATTTTGTATTGAAATTTTATATATTTTTATAACTTAACTACAAATTTTTATCATTAAAGAGTTACAGAGTTCCGGTCATAGACTAATACATACATAGATACTTTTATTCTCTTATCTGACGTTTCATTTCATACTCTTCGTCGTAGGTTTGTGGAAATGAGAGAAATTAAATTTAAAATTGACTTTGCCATAAAAACATGAAATTCGGTTGTTGTTCCTTTGTTGGACGCTGTTTACTATTGCCTCTATCTGGTATTATTGAACCCGTGTTTCCACCATCCAATGTTTACTTTCCACCGTACATATGACGTTTAATTGATTGAGAGAACAGAAGTATCTATGTATGTATTAGTCTATGGTTCCGGTGTTGAAAACCAAAAAATGTTGCCAATTCAATCAAATAATTTATAAACAAATCAAAAGAAACTATACACTCAGAGAATTAATTGTTTGAAAAGACATTGAGCAACCGCAAATTCGGTAATTTCCACCGAATTGCGGTTGCCACAACCGAATTGAGGTTATTACGACTGAATTCAGTCCCCGCAATTAAAATTCGGTTGAAGCAAACTCGTTGCATAGTTGATTCGGTTGTAACAACTGATTCATCAATCATATTTGTTCTGTCTATCTAAATTTTGTATAATTTCATTTGCAACAACGGAATTGGTACCAACGATCGAAATTGGTACCAAATTCGGTTACAGCTAGAATTATTTCAGGTGCCGTCAAAAATTATCCGCCTCTGTAGAATGGCGCTGACCAACACCAAATGAGCAATGAAGGCGGGGAAAGACCTCAGCGATCCATTCTGTACCAAGCGAGGGCTGAGACAAGGCGACACACTTTCGTGCGATCTCTTCGAAATCGTAAAGTAGATAATAATGAGAAAAGCTGCAGTAAATATATGAGCAAGACCATCAACACGAAAGTCTATATATTGTTGGCGCCTGGTGACGACATAGGCGAAATTTGCGAGAGATTACTGCAGTACACGCTGAAAAATAATGGCCTCACTAATATATTTTCCCAAACATATTCTGCAGGAACCATGTATATGTTTGAAAGACACTTCAAACATTCATATGTTTGCAAGTCCCAAACTTACTTGTATTTAAATGCCAACAGTATCATGCTTACTGACAAACATGTATGCTTTTACGTGGAAACATATGCGGTCTTCATTCCAAACATCCATAAACTTACGTGGAAGCATTCGCATGTTTCTCCCAAACTTACATATACTTACGTGGAAACATATGCGAGTTTCCTCTCAAATATTATAATATTTAGAAACGAATTATCCTTCGATTTCACTATATATGCATTATTTATTATAATTAATTTTAACAATAAAAATCCACATTTATAAATAATTAATAAAAAAAATTAATAGATTTAAAATGGCCCTTTTTACATTTATTTGCATTGAATGCATTATTTGTTTTTTTTCATGAAATGAGAATCTGCAGCCCTGTTGCTTCTCCTTTCTTTGTTGTCTCTCACGGTTTTGTTTTCAGAAGGTTTAAGCTATGCATTGCTTATCACTATGCGTTGGTACACAAACAAGATATTTATATACAAATCAAGTCATGCAAGCCAAGCGGATTAATTACCTGTGTTTTTTATATTATATTCCACAAATGGTCCGTCGTTCCGATTTTCTCAGTAATGACTTGGACAAACAAATGTCTTCACGTTGTTACCCTTTCCAGTTTCTTTCCTCAAAATCGTTTCTCACTTTGGTAGCACGCATGCATATATACGAAACACATACACAAAACCCAAAGTAACATCACAAACCATTTAACCATTCGAGCCTTCGTTTATTATTTTTTCACTGATCAAGCGCCTCTGTCCGATGAACCATTGACGACTGAATACATGAAACTAAACGCAATACATCAGACAAAATAAGAAACACTTCGTCTGCAATTTACACGCACATTCAGGAATATTTATGACTCGCTGACTTACAGATCCACAATTACAAGATAGACTCTCTCGTTGTCCCTCTTTTATTCTCTTGCTCTCGAGAGAGCATAGGCAGTGCAACAAACACAGCTTTACTTGTATCACAAACATAAATATATGTTATAATATATGTACATATATATACATATATACATATATATGCACATGTACATATATATATATGTATATACACATATAATATAACATATTAATCATTGTGTCTCAAACATGTAATATTAAATAGCAAACACAATGTGTTTGGACACAAGTATATTATATTTGCGACAAGCTCCAAACACACTTTATATTTACATAAAAACAGATTTTTCGGCGGGTAGTTTCAAGAATCAGCGAAGGTGGGTCTTGCTGTTAATGGAACAGAACAAGATTGATGGTGTCAACCACTAGACAGATGTCTCGACTTGGTCCGCGCTTAAACGCCGACAACCGATTTAAATTTGAAGTGGTAGATGAATTTATCTAAATTGGATCCGTGGACTTTGGAAATGAAAAGGAGAATTATACTTGTGAGTTGATGCTATTAAAAGGAATAGAGGACGACCAAAACTCCGCTAGAAAGACCAGGCCGACGAATACCTCCGTATCCTTAGTGTTACTAATTGGCGAGAAAAGGCGAAGGATAGAACCAGTTGGAGAAATATGTTAACATTTGTTTAATATATTTATATGTTTGTTTAATTAATATGTGTAAGGCACCTGATCTCATGAAGTTGTAATATAGTCAATAAAAAGAGGAAAAGGATATACCAAATGATACCAATTCAGGCACAGTATGATGATGAACTTGTTGCAGAGTTCGAAATTAGTCATGCCAGTGAGTCTATTCGAATTGTCTATTATTCCAACAAAAACCATCCATTTGTCACTTAGAATACATGTATCAAACCTTGAAAGCTGGTAGTACGAACCTTCCCATACATGAGTATATAAACTAGCAAAAATAGAGTCATAACAAAAATTCAAATAAATCCAATCTTGTCCTTCCATTATTGTTTTTAAGTCAATTTTACCTTATGCTATTGGGACCATTTCAATATGACGCTAAAAATCGTGCTCTGTAAAATATTCTCTTAAACACATTGTGCAGGAACCATGTATATGTTTGAAACACGCTCCAAATACTAATATATTTGCAAAGCCTGAACTTACTTATAATTAAGTGGAAACATTAGCACGTTTACTTGCAACCTGCATACTTTAACGTGAAGCCATGTTAAACATCCATATAATTACGTCGAAACATTCGTGTATTTCCTCCCTAACGAACGGTTGACGACTGAATGCATGAAACTAAAATGCAATAGATCAGTTAACATAAGAAACATTTAATTCATTTTACACACGCATTTGTTTATGAATCACTGACTGAAAGAATAATGCAAAATTACATGCATGCACTTGCACTAACATTGACATTATACTCTGGTTATACTCTCGCCAGAGTATAACGACAAAAAAAGGAAGTAAACAGTGCACGAAACACAATTATAATTGTATTACAAACAAAGCTGCATTTGAACCACAAACACATATAGTATAACAAACATATTAATCATTGTGTTTTAACCGTGTACTATTGAAAAGCAAACACAATGTGTTTGGACACAGGTACACTATATTTGCGACAAACCCACGATAGATTTCCTTCCAAACAGGAAAAAATATAGATAGGTACTTTAAGTACTCTAAATACACCCTCCAGTTCATGTGTAATTTTATACACTTATACGTAAAACCAGTCGGGGCAAAGAGTAATTCTTATAACTAGAGCTTTTCTTTCGCTCAGCAAATTTCTGAGATTTGGCCTGGTGTGACATGAACGTTGGATGTTGAATTGCAATGGTTCAAAACAACCAACAAAATAACAACAACGCCATTTCTTTCTGTGTGTTAAAATTATTGTGTTAAATGCAACACAAATGTATGTTAACAATAACACTCAATAAAAAAGTGTAAAACACATTTAAATTTCATAGTTTTTCACCAAAACGATATGAAAAATTAAAGTCAGAAGTTCTTGTAATTCCACTTGGTGTAAGTCAATTTTCGTCAAACATCTCTTTATCGCATCGACCGCACCATGAAGAGTTTGAAATGAAACGTCAGACGAGTCAAAGTTTCTCTCTTTAAAGAATTACTCTATGAGTCGGGGAAACCGCAAGCATAACCTCACCACAACTTTACGATTGCATATGACTTCCGTTTGAAATGGTTATTCCATATGTTAGTATGACTTTTCTTTGTGACCTCTAAACTTGTACCTCCAAACTTGTGGGTTGTGCCAGATTGGACAAGATAAGGGTGGACAAGATAGGGTGATGTTAGAACGGTAGACTTCAATGGGAGTTATCACGTTTACGAGCCAGCTGACAGAGCTATTTTTATAAAAAGCGTCATAACCTTCTTTAATTACAACCGAAATTTGTACAAATAACAATATATTTGCAAACGATATTATACATCCACAGTGGAATATTAATTAAGGTGTGACAAAACTCATCTCACTTGAAGTTTAAAATAAACTCTAACTCGCGGATAACATTCGTATGTAAGATTTTTATTTGCTCGCTTGCCAGCTCGAAACCGCAACCTACTTTCAATTCATTGCGGCGCTCACTGACGAGCAAGCGAAGTTCATATTGGGAGAAGAGAGTCAAAATATCGGGCATTTGTGTTGTAAAATTGTTTGCGGTCGTGTCATTTCATACGTTGACTGTGGCAGCTGATTGACATAGAAATGGGTCGCCAACATGATTTTTTAATATTGCAACAATATATTTTGTGAGAAAAGACGTTAAAGGGAAAAGTTTGAATTCAAAATTGAGGTTATTCGTGGTAAAAATAATAGCTGGTAATGATAATGTGCAATCTATATCATTAATAACGAGTTCCAGTATATCATTAATAAGAAGAAGCAATCAGTTTCCCATTTCAATAAATACCAACCGTTTCTTACCTTTTTTACTTTTTCATAGAAATTGATTTTGAACCGGAAAATTATTAAAGAACATAAAATCTTTAAGATCGAATAATGAAACAAAAATGGAATTAATTTTAAAGAATAAGAAGTTTGTTGAAAATCCATCCAAGAATTCGGACCTCACCCCATACCATGAAACTAAATGTAGTGATAGGTGTAGAGCGAGATATAATTCGAATACTGCATTTTGCAGAGATTAATACATCATATTACATACATATTAAAAAATATTAAAAAAAAATATGAAACATAACAAAATCTTTCCAAGGAATCGGACCTAACATATATCCGGATATTAAATCGAATGATAAAGCATAAAAGAAGTTATAGTAGGACGATGAAATTCTGCATCTATTAATAAATTAGTAGAAGATGAAATATATGAACTTTGAGAAAAATCTTTCCCTCGAACCCCTCCCATAAGGATCGCTATTTATATTTCGGGACCTCGCAATAATAGTGTTGTCAGATGCAAACTGGAACTTCCATTGGAATGTTTGAAATTTTTTAGCATAAACATGCATAGACTGTTTTCACTATTTGTTGTATTTATAGTGGGTTGAATAACACTGTGTGTAATTTTTTAAGTCATGGAAATATAACCATAACGGGAACCACTACGTAATAAAAGACAAAAAAAAGACCCGTGTATCCCAGTTTCGCCCAAAGTCATGCACTTTTTTTTATGGGCCCCCAAAGATTTGGGGCCTCGGTGTAATTTTTGCAAAAAAGTTATCATTTTGTCAGGCTCATATCTTGCAATTTGTTCGAAACTTTGATTTACTCTCTCAGGAAAAGTTGTAGCTCTTGTCATAAAGAATAAAAATTGCCAACATATAAAATTCAAATAACTTCATCTTCAAGGTCAAAATCTTCGATATTTTCGATATTTCGATAATTCGATATTTTTTACCTTTTTTTTCCTGTTCAGGTCCATAGGTAGTAACCCGTTCAAATTCAAGGAAACAATCAGTTACAGAAATGTACCTAAGATCTCAATAAGATCTTTCTAGAACATATGAGCTTCCTAGGAATGATTCTATACACCGTTTAGGTAGCGCTTATGTAGCGTTAAGTAGCCGCAAAAGTGGAAAATTTCCCGAAAATTTTTTAATTTCACTGTGTGTAATTTTTTAAGTCATGGAAATATAACCATATACGGGCACCACTACATGATAGAAGACCAAAAAAGAGACTCGTGTCTTCAAGTTTTGCCAAAGTCATTCACTTTTTTTTATGGGCCCCCAAAGATTTGGGGCCTCGGTGTCATTTTCGCAAAAAAGTTATCATTTTGTTAGGCTCATATCGTGGAAACCGTTCGGAATATTGATTTACCCTCTGAGGGAAAGTTGTAGCTCTTTGAAGTTGTAGCTCATAAAGAACCAAAATTGTGAACATATAATATCAAAAAAACTTCATCATCGCAAAAAACATATAAAGTTTTCCACGATCTTCAATTGAAACATAATATTTGTTCCCTGAAGAAGTCGCCCAATGTGGAGACGAAATATTGGAGATAAATAAGCAAACAAAAAAAAGGACTTAAGCTCGTTTAAAGAATAAGAATCATCGCAAAAAACTTTAAAAAATTCGATTTGTTATTACCTTTTCCCCCTGTTCAGGTCCATGGGTAGCAAACCGTTCAAAATTCAAGGAAACAATTAACTACAAAAACTACATTAACTACAAAAATTTACCTAAGATCTGAATAAACAACTGACATACCGTGAGATTGAGACATCCTTGGGCATTAGTACGACAAGCATCAATAAGATATTGCATGTTCATTTGGCCGTGAAAAAGATTTGTTCTCATTGGATCCGATATAATTTGAGGAATGTTCAAAAAAAGCCTCGTGTAGATTGGAGCAAAGAAATGTTGAAGAAATACAACCGCGGTAACTCAAATGCAGTGTATAACATCGTCACAGGTGACGAATCATGGACCTATACATATGAGCCCAAAACAAAACAGCAATCGACCATATGGGTCTTTCAACAAAAGTTCTTCATGGGAAAGCATATCATAGCAAATGATTGCGATTTTTTTTCGGTCTAATCGGGCATGTGGCCACAGTGCCTTTAATGGAACGTAGGATGGTCAAATCTGAGTTGTATACGACCATCCGTTTGCCAACAGTGTTCGAAGAAATAAGGAAAAACAACTAGAGAAGACGGATCATTTTGCATCAGGACAATGCGAGCTCTCACATATCAGCTGAAACAATGGACACTCAAACGGTCGAATTGATGGGTCATCCGACGTAAAGCCCTGATTTGGCACCCGACGACTTCTTTTTAGTGCATGATCAACGTTTTTCGATGCCCGAAGCAGCTATTGAAGCATTCAAACCCCATTTTTTTGGAGTTGTCTCAATCGGAGTGGAAAAGTGCTTCGTAAATTGATCTTCACGGAGAATATTTTGAAAAACAAGTAGTAAATCCAAACTAAAACACCTGTACTAGAAACGAAAAGTGTTTACAACAAACTGATTTTTCGATTAACGTAAAAGGGTTATATTGACTGAATAAAATTTCGTGAATATTAAACACAAATTTGGTTTGGTACACGCAAAGAAAAAAACTCGTTCCTCCCAAACGAAATCTCAGATAACTGAAGTTCGTTTGGGGACTGTAGTTGGGAGAAACTAACTTCTGTTAAGCCATACATGTGATTTCGTTTGGGAGAACCAAAAAATGTTTGCAGCAAACGAGTTATGAAAAATATAAGCTGAAAAAAACGTTTACAAGGAACGAAAAATGGTTCTGCCAACTGATGTTTCAGTTACAGCTACGGAGTTCTGAAAAAAAAGTTTTTCAAGAACTGAAAAACGTTTGCAGTAAAAGAGCTCTGAAAAATTATGGCTGAAAAATCGTTTGCTACAAACGAAAAACGGTTCCACCAACTGTTCTTTCGGTTACAGCAACCGAGTTGTAGTTACTCTACTCAGTAACACATTACTTGTACATTAAAACTTTTATTTATGGCTTCCATAAGCTCTTTTTTGTGTAAATTTCCTACTTTTATGATTTTGGTTTTACCCATAAAGTTTATTTTAAAATAAGTTGGAATTTTTGTCTATTTTTTCACTGTATGCTTACACGTCTGTCTCGCCTTCCATTCAAATAACAACTGAAAGCGCAGCAAACTACAATGCGTCAATTGTCCATCCAAGATATATTGACAAGGTAGAAGCATTAGAGTGTGTGATCACTTTTATGTGTATGTGTGAGTGTGCATGCCAAACGAGTGGATAAGACTGTCGACAGAATGAGAGCAATTTACGTTCTTCGTAATCTGTGCTCTCATTCGAAAAATGGTTAATTTCAGTTATTGCAAACGTAGTTTAAATTTGCGGCAAATTTAATTTTGTACGCGTTTGATGCAAACGAGAACTCGTTTGCAACAACATGATACATATTTGCGACATACGAATCAGACAGTTGTTGCTTAGCAAGCAAACGAAAGAGTTCGCTTAAGATGCAGAAATTGGCTGTTACAGTAGTTTGTAAATATCTTATCTTTGAATAATCATATAAAAGATTTGTTAAAGGAAATGAATATTAATATGAAGATTCCATTTTGATTTCATTTATTTAATTTCTTTGATTTCCCTTGAAGTAGTTGGTGTGATTTAAAATTCCTTCAGTTGGTGGCTGTAATATCTGCATTAAACTTGACATTTCGATTACTTATCCTATGGAACCGGTTTTTATACCAGTATTTTCGGCCGGACAAACCCAGACACGACTGATTGACCTGCTAGCTGAAAATTTGGTACAGAATAGAATTTCGAAGAGAATGAGCGATTGGTGAATTGAAAAGATTGACTTTTAATTGATTTTTTTTTGGCACTTATGGCTTTTAAAATAACTTTATATGCAATAAATTACTTTTGATTTCACATCAAAAAGCGGGGAAAAGCCCGTATCAAAACACTCATGCACACTCTTTATATATTACTCTATGACTCAGATAAATCTGAATTTAAGGTTTTTATATGACGTCTATTTTAAAAAAGCAGGCCGTCGGTGGTGCAATGGTTAGTGAGCGCGGCTCTTGTACATGATATCCTGGGTTCAAACCCTGCTCTGACCACCTTCAAATTTCTTTCGGCGGCGGTCACCTCGCAGAGTGACGGCGACACTATCGAGTATATAGCCATGAAAAAGCTTCTCAAAATACCGTTCGGAATCGGTGTAAAACTGTAGGTCCCAATCAGTGAGTGAAAACCGGAAAGCGCACAGCTCAGTGGTTGTGAGAAGTTCTCCCCGGTCCCTTCATGGGATGTAATGGGAAACCATTTATTTTTTATTTTAGGTTGTTATTTTACACAGATTTTATATGGAAACATGAAATTCAGTTTCAGCTGAGTACTACGATTGGTCGGTGTGAACGGGTTGAGGTAAATTTTAAATTGATCAGTCGGTGAGATACGTCATAAGGTAAATAATATTTGGCAAGTTTTTGAATTTCTATACTTTATAGTGGAATATTTGAAATATCAAAATTTTTACTTCAAAGGCGTTATACAAATATTAGATTTTTTTAATTAGGTTGGATGTTTTGTCTAGTTACTTCAATTTAAAACAACACACACAATTTGTTTACGGAAGTCTACGAAATACATACAAGTGTATATTGACTATTACCTTGTACTAAATGCTAGTTACGCCAATCGTTTTCATTATTACCGTTTAAAGTCAATTACCAATGCATTCGTATGCACGTACTACGCCGTAAAACTGCTGCAAATTAGATGTCGTTAAGTTGTAACATTTCGTGCCTTCTCCTCATGTCTAGTTCGTTCACTTGGCAAATACTACATCATACATCATTTACTGTCATAATTAAAATGTAACGAATTTAGTTAATTAAAACAGTTTGAAAATATTCTTCTTTTTTTCCACAGCGATAAACGGGAGTGGCTTTCGACATTTTAAAGTTGTAAATAACGATTTTTCCTTTTCCATGTGCAGACAGATAGGAAATACCCTAACGTACAAGATAAGTCACAGAGAGACATTTTAAATGTTCGCTTTCACACATCATTTCATTCAAGAATAAAGGAAAATAGAAGGAAATGACATGAAATGTTAAAGATAATTATTCATTTTGTGTTGAACAAGTACCCTAAATTAAGCATTTAGATTTGCATTTGGGTTTGCATTTAGGTTTGAAATATGTTTCAAATCTAAAAGGTCCAGCAACATGTTTGCAAGTATTGTTTTTATGAATTGAAGATCTGCTGCTTTTTTGTTTGTTTGTTGTCTGTAACGTTTTTGTTTTCTGCAGTTTTCAACAAACAAAGCCACATTTCGGTCACAAATATATTCTAACCTAATAATAATAGTGTCTCCAATGTAATATTGTATAGCAAACACACTGAGTTTGGTCACAAATATACTATATTTGCGACAAGCTACAAACACGATATATTTGCATAGAAACAACAAAAAAATAGAGATTTTTCAGCGTATTATATTTTCATTTCATTGTGTAAAATGTAATATCTTTGTATTTGAATTTAAATAAGGTTACCCTCATTTTTAGTCATATTATAATCATACTACATAAATGAAAAAAAATATGCAAAATTTGGGAAGAGCAAATTAAGCAAATCCTTGAAAATGTGTCTTTTTTGTCGATTGTATGGAAATATAACGTGTTTGTAGCTTGTCCCAAATATAGTATACTTGTGTCCAAACACACTGTGTTTACTGTGTCCATATTAAATGTTGGAGCCACAATGATTATTAATATGTTATAAAAAAATGGCTTCTCACGATACGTGAGGTGTTCGCCTTCTGGTTTTACACTGACTAATTGGGACCCACAGTATTACTCGGGTTCCGAACGGTATTTTGAGAGGTTTTTTTCATGGCTAAATACTCAATATTGTCACCGTCACTAAGCGATAAGGGATCGAACTCACGTACTCATTTACAGGAACCGCGCACACTACCATTGCATCACCGGCGTCCAGTCTCCAGTATTGCCTTGCAATTCTTCTTCTTGAACAAGACAAACTCAGTAACAGTTTATATCACTTTTGTAATATTTTGATTAAAAAACTAACTACGCCTTATATTTATATCATAATTTTCGAAACGTTTTGAAAATATAAGAAATGGGATGAGGTAAATTTATTATTTTTTCGTATAAAAAACTCTAACTTGGTTACACTTTTGATGTGTTAACATCTATAGGCGCGGGTAGGGACTAAGTTCACGGAGTAGGGACCAAACAGAGATTGTCCGACTGCGATCACACAGATTGTCCGACTGCGATCACACAGATTGTCAGACTGCGAAAAAAATTTAACGGCAGCGAATAATAAATAGCGAATGGGAAATAGTGATGAGTAATTCCTCATTGTCGTGGGTAGCTACCCAATATTTTCCCTATTTCCCTGAGGGTAATGGGAAATCGTGATGAGTAATTCCCCATTTCGTGGGTAGCTACCCATTATTTTCCCCATTGCCCTGAGGGTAATGGGTAATCGTGATGGTAATTCCTAATTTTCGTGGGTAGCTACCCATTATTTTCCCCAATACCCTGTGGCAGAGTTCGTATTTACCCCCCCCATGAGGAACCCATACACACACATCATTACACATTCCCCACGACGATGTGCATGGGTTCCTCATGGGGGGGTAAATACGAACTCTGCCACAAACAAACAAAACTACGATAAAAAACGATTTTCGTTGGTTTTCATAAGCTCGGAAAGGAAATTTTTTTTGTTTTTAAATTGTCTCGAGGTGATTTCTAATATTTGCCCTCGACTTTGGGAAAAACATTGTTTACATGAACCGGTCTATTATACATTTTAACGTTCAGGTTGTCATTGTGTGCGAGTTAGCATGTATCAGTTTCGAAGAAAATCCGTCTAGTATTCCAAATTATAGACCGGTTAAAGAAGAGACTTAAACAGAATGAATTTTGCTCATGATTCCAATATTTCAAAATTTCTGTAGAGGGTAAATCAATAATGTTGGAATAGTGTTCTGTATTTCAAAACTCATTTCTTTGATATTCAAAATTTCTGTTACCAAATTTCCCTTTATCTTGCACTTCTTAAAATCATTGAAATGCCTTTAATAGCTTTAAGTTTTCACTATTTATCCGGCGGAAATCAAGAAACAATGAAATGATTAAGTTTCTTAATCTTACCTAGATATAAGTACTGACAGAGCACATTTAATACAAAAATAAGTTACTGGCCTAGAAGTTAAGGTGGTGGAGGTGAAAAATGTGGTATTTCCCCCTCACCTGCAATATTAAAAGATTATAAACTTCTTTAAGACGATTTATTTTCGTCTACATAAACAGTTTTCTCCTTATAAGGAAATAAACATTAATTTGGATTAAAATTTAAGTTCCTCCTCACCTTATAAATAAAGTACACAAATTTTTAAGAAGCTTATATACACAAAAGGTAGCTAGATAAAGATAGAGTAATCGCGGTGAAAAAAATTGTACCAAGATTAACAAATTTATGTTACATCACTAGCAAGGGCTTTAAACGTGTCATGAAAACGTTAACATTTTACTGTAGCCTACATGGTATAATGCAACGGTTAACAGACATTTTACCTACTAAAGATATGAAGGTCGCACAAAAAGGGTGAGGTTGTTCGAAAGAATCGCATATTTTATCAATTTCAGCCAAAGTCTAAGTTTATAAACGCGATTTGCAAAAAAGATTTCTTAAATTATTAATATTAATGATCAATACCTTAGTGTGCACTGCTTTATTGGGAATTGACCCCTTTGACACCCTGCATTTGAAGTTGCGCCAAAATCACTTATGAATTATTCCGGAAAAAATAGTCTAGCTATCCATGGCTTGCCAACGTCTATTCAGTACAGAGCTGTAAATGAATCATTCTTTTTTGATTTCAATTCATTACGAATTAGCAAAATTTTGATTTAATTCGTTTCACAAAAAACGAGAATTGAATGGAATTTGAATCAATTCAAATGAATTTGGCAAGAGTGAATTGCAGTTCAATTCCAATTCAAATGAATTGCAATTCATTTCCAATTCAAATTTGAATTGGCAAATGAATTGCAATTTATTTCCAATTCATTCAAATTGAATTGATTTTGAATTAATTCAAATGATTTAGATTTAGGAGTAATTACACTAGTCTTTTTTCAAAATCAATGCAAATTATTTGTAAATGAATTGCATTTTATGTGATTTAATTCAAAATCAATTCGATTCAAATGAATTGGAAATGAATTAAAATTTGAATCGGAAATGAAATGCAATTCATTTTGCAAATTTATTTGAATTGGAATTGAATTGCAATTAATTTTTGCCAAATTCATTTGAATTGATTCAAATCCCATTCAGTTCTTTTTTTTTTGGTGAAAAGAATTAATTCAAAATTTTGCCGCCACTTACAAAAGTTATAGGATCTTCCGATAGGGTGATGCATTTTTGGCAAACCTGTATATCCTAATGTTAAGACATTGTTTGTCTCCGCCAAATGACAAACGCACGGACATGCCATCATGGAGCTTGAATTCAACTCTATTTCAGAGAAAATGAAAGTACTAAAATAAATTTGAATTTAAAAGTTAATATTTGTCGACCGTCGGTGGTGCAATGGTTAGTATGCGCGCCTCTTGTACAAGAGATCCTGGGATCGATACCGGCTCTGACCACCTTAAATTTCTTTCGGCAGCGGTCATATTGCGTAGTGACGGCGACAATATCGAGTATTTAACCATTTAAAAGCTTCTCAACATACTGTTCGGAACCGGTGTAAAACTGTAGGTTCCAATCAGTGAGTATAAAAACTAAAAAGCACACAGCTCACTGGTTGTGAGAAGCTCTCCCAAATTCATTCATGGGAAATAATGGGAAACCATTTACGAGGGCGGTCCCGTAACTAACCGACCTGAAGTATAAGTGGCACCCGTAGTTTGGAAAAAAAATTGGTGAAAAGTGGCAACCTTATGAAACATATGTTTTAAGTTTCAAGGCGTCACGTTGTTTAGTATTTTTATTTGAGCCATCAAGAGTAAACGATCTCAGTGAGTTTGTAAACATAATTGGCCACCGTTATGGAATTCAATATTTGCTTTTGAAAGGTCTCAGTCCAATCAATCAGCCTTATTATGCATGTCGTTCTCGTATTTTGAATATGACAGTTTTTAAAAGATTAAAGACAAAGTTGGCGTGTTATCTTTTACAAAACTATCGTAGTCGAAATACGACAACGACATTCGTAATAACGCTGATTATTTAAGCCGAGCTAAATTCTACTCTGGGAGAGTCTGCTCCTTCGTTTGCGACTGTAAAATATTGGGCAGCGGAGCTCAAACGGGGCCATACAAGCTGCCATGGCGAACACGGTAGTGGTCGACCAATTGAGGTGTCCACGCCAGACACTGTAAAGAAAATCCACAAAATAGTATTGGATGATCGTCGGCTGAATGTGTGTGAGGTAACTGAAATGATACGCATTTCAAAAAGTGCTATACATTGTATATTGACCGAAGATTTGAAGATGAGAAAGCTGATGAAAAGCTAGATGGGTGCCGCGCTTGCTTTCAATAGAGCAAAACAGCGTCGTGAATATGTTTCAGTAGAGTGTTTGGCGATGTTTCACCGAATTTTTGCGCCGATTTATAACCATGGATGAGACATGGCACCACCCACCACGTCACACCTGAAACAAAGGAAGAGTCAAAGCAGTAGAGTGTAATGGGAGAATCGTGTCCAAAGAAGCCGAAGACGGTTCCATATGCGAGCAATATCATGGCGTCTGTTTTTTGGGATGTTCATGGTATAATGTTTATTGATTATCTTCAGAAAGGAAACACCATCAACGGCCAATATTATGCTAATTTATTGCAGCGTTTAAGTAGTGAAATTGTGGAAAAGAGGACGCATTTGGCGAAATGCTCCAGTTCACACATCCACTATTGCGATGACCAAAATTAATGAATTAAAGTTAGAATTGCTTCATCACGCACTTTATTCGCCAGATTTAGCTCCCTCGTACTATTTTCTATTTCTAAACTTGAAAAAATGACTCGGTTTCCCAACGATGAAGAGGTGAAGCCTACGGTTGATGGCTATTTTAAAGAGTTTGACAGTTCTTACTATAAACAGTGTATCGAAACTATTGAATATCGCTGGAGAAAGTGTATCGATCTAAAAGGAGATTATGTTGAAATACAAAGAAAAATTTTGCCAACTTTTATCTGTCTTCTTTGTTAGATCGGCTAGTTTTGGGGCCGCCCTCGTATTTATTTATTTTATTTGTCGACCCTTTTCTTTTAATTTTAAGACATAAGACATCGAGGTCAATACATGATGAAATATTAAAATATTAATCCGACAAATTGTTGATATGTTTTATTTATAAAATAAAATATGCGCTCTTATTAAATCACCCTATATAAGCAGAGATTCGATTAACCTTGACTTTGGTAGTAACCATTGGATAAATTATTTATATCTTCATCTATTGTACTACATCCGTAGCCGACCATGACCGACCTTAAGTTTTCCCCACATTTACATCAATGGTGGCAGACAATGTGTCGCTTGTGTGACATGCATAGCATAATGAATCTTGCAGAAACTAATTTTTAAATAAAAATTGCAAACAATTACTACAATTTTCCCTTTAATAACTGAGAGTCATTTGTCAATGTTCTCCTTTAGTACTTGATCCTTTGCAAAACCACTTAAAGCAAATAAATTCGATTATTTAAAAACTAAAGGATATACAACAAATGCAGGGGAACCAACTCTTAAACTACAATAGTTTTTCTTTGGACAGTAACACAATGTCAGTCTGAACAAAACCCATTCATGTCTTTGCAACTTAAATTGGTTCATTGTCAAGGTTTTTGGCGTTTAACAAGAAATTTCAGCAAACTCAAGTTGTACGTACGGTGGTTGAAGGGTTGGATTTCTAACACAATGACCACTTGATTGTGTATTCCGAACGCAGTTGAATTGAAAACCCCCCATAAACTTTTGACATACTTAAGCACGCTGTTGTCCGTTTAGGTTTATGGCGGTCTGTTTGCATTGACTATTGTCATAACTTTCACTTACACTCCAATACGTGCTGTTTCCGGCAAAAACTAACCGGAAATGACAAAAAAAAACAGGAAAACGTAGAAGAACCATATGGCATCGTCATGTTGGCCGTTTGCTGCTACATAACATGGAAACATTTTAGCTGTCTCATCTTGAATTAAAGTGTAAATTATATTAACTTCTATTTTTATCAAGGGAACAAAAACGGGGCACAGATTGGAAAAGAAAAACACAGTATAGGTTATATATTTGAACATGTATTTGGTAACCAAACAAAAAGTATGTCCTTAGGAAAGGAAGTAGTGTTTTTCTAACTCATTTACATACCAGAATGATGCACGAACAAAGTATCGAATATTTATGATGGAATATTAAAATAGAAGTTTGTTTACTTCTTATCTATGGTTGTACCGGAAAACAAAAAAGTACATACTATCTTTAGCAAATATTTCAAGTTTTGGGTATATTTTGTTGTCGTTGTTGTTGTTGTTGGTTCCATGTACCCTTACAATTATCATATGCAAATATTGTATGTTTATCACATGTAGCCAGAGGCTGTAGTTGCATTTTAAAATATGTATAGGAAAGTTCTTAAGCAGATTGTTATGTGTTGAATGAGAATACTAAATTTGTTCCCCTGTGTTATTTTCTGTTACAAATATCTTGCATAAATAGTTTATCTAAAATTCTTCCATTTTGTTCCCATAAAATTGTTAAAATTTAGAACTCATCTCCGTTGCAATGGATAAAACTACAACATATATTTTCTGTCAACATTTGATAGTCACTAGGGCAATATAGACATAGTTTTTGTCCATCATTGAGGGTAATTAAATTGTGCAATTCTCTGTTAGGAGATTTGGCATCAGATAAATATGGTGAAGGTGGCAAAGTAAAAGATGATAGTAAGACAACTAACGTGTCCATACTCAATCGGCATGCATATATGCATAAATGTGATTTGTTCCCCATTAAAGACTATAGTTTGACGACACTCAATACAAGTTTATCGTTCTTTAAATAAAAATCAGTTAAAGGCAATCCCTTCATGGGATGTAATGGGAATCAGTTTATCTTTTAAACAGCTAGATACAAAAATCAAAATTATTTAAAGTTCATGAAACTTACGCTCCGGTTCACTTATTTAAAGGCACTAAAAATTCCATATTCAGCAGCCTGTATCTTTTGCATTTTGTAACCGCTTGCAGAATTTTAAAATGGAAATGGAAGCCAAAGATCTTGAGATATAAAAAAAATCATGACAATAGTGGTCTCGTAACTAAAGTACTTTTTTTGAGCAATTCATAAAAAAGTCCAAAAATTTGCATTTTTTTTTGGTTCACTTGAATAAAGGCACTTTAACTAATTTTAGTGAAAACCCGTTTTTCTTGTTTTCTAATTTATTTTACTTTATTTAAGGACTATTAGTAATGGGTACAACCGCCTCTGTTTTTAATAACTTCAAATATACGGGTTTTCATTGAGAGATAAAGAGAATTTATGTAATCCAAAGAAATTTGATTCTAATCATCCTTAATGGCCTGAATTAGTGGCTGCTTGTCATCAAGTTGTCTACCTCCTTCATAGACCTTACGAGATAACCCACCCCAGACATTTTCGATAATGTTTAGATCTGCAGAATAGGGTGGCCAATCAAGAATATTAAAATTTTGGCTTGCAGTGAACTCTTTTACTACTCTGGCGTTGTGTATAGGGGCATTATCCTGTTGCAATATCCAAGATATGGGACCAAATAGTTCACTGAACTTCGGAAAAGCCGATTCCAATAACGTTTTATAGCTTACATCAGTCATTTTTGCACTTAGCAATTCAAGATCGATGGTGCCATAGTACGTAATAGAACCCCACACCATAACGCCGCCCTCTCGGCTGTGAAGTCGGTTAAAAAAACGCTTTTCTTTGTGCAGATCATGGAAATATTAGTTGTAGCCATCAGGCTCATCCAAATTAAACTTCTTCTCATCCGTAAATACTACGGTTCTCCAGTCATTTACATGACCTCTTGGCTGCACATCCCATACCATGTAGTCTCTTGCGAATTGAAGGCGATTTTCCTTACGAGGAGCATTAAGCGACGGCTATTTTTGTAATTTCAGGTGTTTAAGAAACTCGCAGCTCTTAATTACTCTGCGTACTGGGGACTTGCTCGCTTCTACTCCAGCTTGAGCTCTTATTTTTGACAAGGATAAGGCAGAATTACAAGCAATTCTGATGATTTTTCTTTTCTCATACGTAGTTAAAGACAATGAAACCATTCCTTTAAAAAATTTTCCATACCCCTCGGGGTGCTTGATGTAATTGACGACAACAGTTGGACTCCGTCCAATTTTTTTAGCTATTGCGCGGTTAGAATATCCATCAGAACGGTTAACATCGATTTTAGTTTTTTCCGATAGATTTAAAATATTTTGTTTTGCCATTTTGACTCGTGAAATGATTAAGATGTAAAAGATTATAATAAAAAAAACGCGCCCTACAAAAAATCATCGCTTACTTTAAAAATAATAATAAAAATAATAAAGTGCCTTTATTCAATTGAACCTAAGAAAATAGAACATTTTTGGACTTTTTTTATAAATTGGTCGACAAAAGTTATTTAGTTAAGAAACCACTATTGTCATGATTTTTTTTATATCTCAACATGTCTAGCTTCCATTCCGATTTTAAAATTCTGCAATCGGTTACAAATTGCAAAAGATACAGCCTTCTGAATATGGAATTTGTAGTGCCTTTAAATAAGAGAGCCGGAGTGTATCTGTAATAAAGTCATGAAAAGAGTAGTGGTCTGTCATCAGAGCCAAGGGGCTCTGATCAAATTGCACAAATAAAATTTGTACTATTGTGGGCATGGTTATTTCAAGCGGTTCTTGTAATAGGCCGGAGAAAATTTGATGAAGAAAATCCTACTTCAAATATTGCACCAACTAAGTATATATTTGCAGGATCTTGGTAGATCTCAGACGTCCAGTTCTGTTTGTCAAATACTGTATAATTTGTGTATCAAGTGCAGAGAGATTTCACGGAAGTTTTATTGCAACTTTTCATTTCTAAGATCTTTCAAACTGTACATCCAGAAATTTGAATATGCTTTGACCTCAGAAGGAAATTTAAGAAATCTAACAACATCGTCGAACATCATGTGATCTTTGTCATACCTGCTATGATTTTAGCTCAAGGAGGTTTAAGTATTCCTCGGTTCATTGTACAATCTCTGAGTTACTTCAATTAATTCAATATCCAGTAAGTACTACACCAAAAGTTTTTACTAGAGCCCCAGGTCGGAACCGTGTTTTAAAATACCCGGGTACACGTGACACGTGTAGTCGTACTACACGCAACATAATACACGGATATCCGCAGATACACGTGTAATTGATGTATACACGTGTACACGGGTAATTATAAGAAATTTATATTCAACAGATATAACTTTGAAATTGAAAAATAAAATTGAAACAATCTAATACCAATAAAGTCCTCAAACCGAAAGCCAAATGAATAGAAGTAAAAGAGAATAACTATATCAGAAAAGTTAAAAATAAGTTAGACCGCGACAAAAGTAAATAAAGTTCCAATCAACAACTTTTTAAATCCAACACAAAGATATAAAGTACGTTAAGAGTAATTACTTTCAAGTTGAAGACCAAATTCTTTCTGTGTAAATTCCAAGATATAAAGCACAATAAAGAGAAAATAAATTATAAATTCAAAAATACACTGAAAAAATATAAAGTACGTTAAAGAGTGAAAATTTTTTTAATATGGCGACCAAATTTATTGTTTCCATGTAAAATTTAAAGATATAAAGTATGTCATGGATAAGCCATATCAATAGGAATATTGAAAAAAAGTTTAAGCAACAAAATTGAAATTTGTGTAAATCATTGAAAAAATGAAGAGTTGGGTTTGGAAATACGCACAACGGGAAGGTGATAAAGCTTACTGCAACTTTTGCATTGCCGAAGTAAATAATGAATTCTCTTGTCGCGGTGGTTCGACTGGCTCCTTGATGAGGCATTTACTGGGTGTTCACGGAGATTCGAAAAATAAAAAACACAATCACCTCAAAAGCGAAGATAATATCATTTTATATTTATAACTTTTTTGTGTTCCTTCCTTTTTAAATCGCCCATCGAATAAATTGAAAGCATCGAAGTCAAGCATTATGTTCTACATATTTCTCTTCTTCTCAATTCTTCAATTATAAGTTTAACCCTGCAAAAATAACGATATTTTTGGCACGTTAAAGATAACGATACGTCTGAAAGATATCCTTTTAAAGACTTTATAGAAATAAAAATTGATGTTTGTGTTATTGAATTAATTTATTTGTTCTGTGTTCTCTTTAATAATATAAAAAATTAATAATAAATTAAAAAATTAATTATAAATAAAATTAATCTTACAAGCATGAAAATTGTGGATCGTTAATCTGATTAAACATCATTTATGGAATATTAAATCTAAATGTAAGACTTTTTACTATTTACAGATCAGAATTATGATGTTGATAGTAGTGCATTCAGTCAAGAAGCCCATCAGGAGTTAACTGATATCACTCAAACTTCATTTGAATCAACTGCAGGGTCTTCATCACTGAAGCGTCGAAGAATTCAAAAGAGAAAAACAGTTTCTAATATAAATGACTGTTCACCTGTTAAAACCGAGGAAATCCATCAAGCTTTAGCAAAAATGATTGCAATTAATCAAATGCCTATTTCTTTTTGTGCAAGCGAGGGTTTCCTTCAATTCATGTTGGTCGTGCAACCAAATTACAAGCCATTGAAGGGAGAAGCTCTAAAAAAGAGACTGAAAGTTCTTAGAGGCAATATTGAAATTCCTATGAAAACAGAACTCGATAAAACTGAAATGGTAGCTTGTACATCAGATTGTTGGTCATCAGTTGCTCAACATTGTTAGATAACCATGACAGCACATTTCATTGACGATGCATGGAGTAGAAAAACATTTACTTTAGAAACGACTGAAATGGATGAACGACATACAGCAGAAAATCTCGCTAATAAAATGTCTGATATACTTAGTAAATGGAACCTTACCGAAAAAATAATGACAATCGTGACTGACAATGCTGCTAATGTTCTTAAAGCAGTCAAATCAATTACAAATGTAGAGGATAAATCAGTTTCGACTTGTGTTACAGTTAGCTATTAACGATGCTTTATGTTCTGAAAATATTCAAAATTTAATAACCAAAGCAAGTAAAACTGTGGGCCATTTCAAGCACTCCAATGTCGCAAAATATGCCTTACAAACAGAAACAAGAAGAATTAGGACTATCAGTGTCGTCACTATTACAATATTGCAAGACTCGCTGGAACTCAATCTTCTTAATGCTTGATAGACTTGTGAAAAATAGAAATGCAGTGATGAGCGTTTTAATTTACCATAACATCACAAATACTACTATAGCAAAGAAGCTTGAGATTTCAGCGAGTGAGTGGATAGATATGGAGAATCTTACAAAAGGCCTTGAGCCTTTTCAAATGGCAACTTTGTTTATTTGTAGTGAAGATGCATGTATATCTATGGTTCTGCCAATATTAGACAGGTTACTAAAATACCATATGACACATGATGACGAGGACTCTCACCTGATAGAAACATTCAAACTAAACCTAAAACATATCCTAAGAGAACGATTTAAAGTAGGTTATGATTCTGAAGGTTTAGTTTCAATGAGGCAAATTGCTTCTCTGTTAGACCCAAGGTATAAAGATGTGGATCACGAATTTTATGACTCTAAAGTAGCTATACGAAACACGGCAAAGGAATTATTTGAAAGAATTGCTCCAATTGAATGTGTAGGAGAAAAAGAAGTCGTAAAGAAAAAAACTGCTTTGGAATTTTTATACAAAAAGCATGATAATTCAACATCAAATATAAAAAATCAGTGGGAAGCATACTTTGCCGAACCTCAATTGAAATTTGATTTAGATCCTTATGAGTGGTGGAAATTTAAAAAAGATAAATATCTATCTATTGCTCTATTAGCCAGAAGGTATTTGTGCATACCAGCTACTTCTGTTAGCTCAGAACGCTGCTATTCTACAGCTGGCAATATTGGCACTAAAAAGAGAGCATCATTACTCCCTGAAAATGTCAACTTGTTAGTGTTTTTGTATCAAAATCGAATACCTTTAAAAGAAGATGTCTCACATAAACACTATAAACAATCGTAACAGTTTTCGAAAACAAATTTTGTATCTTTCAGTGTTATTACTATAATGATTGTAGTATATTTAAAAGTCATCTAAATTATGTAATATTTTGTTCCATCACATATTGTTTATGTTTAAATATTATACAATATATTAAAGATACTTTCTAATTTCACTATTATTTTATTATTTTCATAGCTAAGTTTGCGTTATAATAAATAAATTGGACTTATTTAAAAAAAAGTTGCATTTTTTAATTCCAATTTCAGTTTGATTGAATAACGGGAAGGGGGTTAAGCCTGCACCAAAAGTTTTGGTTACAAATATAAAAAATATATATAAAAAATTTAAAAAGCAAAATAAATGAAAAAAATTTCTAACAACTTTTGAAATGTTCGTGAAATAAATACACGTGTAGTACGTCTATCCGCGTATTACACGCGGGTACCCGACACACGTGTTTTAAAAAAACAAAAATTAAATACACGTGTACACGTGTAATAGAGGGCTCTAGTTTTTACCGCAGTTATACATTACTCTAGTTATTTCAAATGTCCCCGTCACATTGTAGAGGCTACAAAACAAAAGCCCCGTGTGTGTTAAGTTCTTTTGTAGTCATAGAATTTGGCCAAAATTATCCTTCAAATATCCTATTTTTATTTTTCTGTTTTGCAATTTCACTAAATGAAAGGATCCAAATGGTTATATATTTTACGGAAACAATCAATATAATGAAGCTTAAAGCGATTAACTGTGCGGGATGTAATGAAAATGTTCACCAGGGAAAAAACATAATGTACATATATATCTCCGATATAATATGGAATTGGCTTAAGCTACTATGTATGTATATTAGTGCGGCACACCTTTATATAGAAAAACAAATACATCAGCTTATGGATTCATTCATAGTCTACTTTACAGGATACTGATGAACCAACATCATAAAAACTTAAGTAATATAGATATATGTGTATTACTGTAGCCTACCTTAAGGCAATTAACGCTATACAGTGAAGTGCAGTTAGGTTTGGAGGTGGTAGACAACAAGAACCTTAAAAAATCTAAATGTTAATGAAAATAAACAAAAAATTATCGTATAGTTATGATACATGTCATTTATCAATACAGATAGCAATCTATTTCTTTTTTGTATTACAAGTCGTGTTCAAAAAAAAAAAGTCTGCCAAATTCTAACATTAGGTGATGGTATGAAGAGTTCCAAGAGTCCCCTCCCCCTTTGTAGAGATAAGGACTAGAATCTTGCCGCAGATGTGCACAGTACACACCGATAAGAGATC
The DNA here is from genome assembly GCA_963931995.1 of Phaonia tiefii. NCBI lineage: Eukaryota > Metazoa > Arthropoda > Insecta > Diptera > Muscidae > Phaonia > Phaonia tiefii. The sequence goes on from OZ008367.1 coordinate 361,716,385, forward strand.
CGTTGTCACAACTACATGCACAGCCAAGTATAATTTGGCGGTTCCTTGGACTATCACATTATTCAGTTGTGATTACCAATAATCGTGTTCCGTATCACCAAATCTTGTGCATATCAATTGATTTGTAATTAAATTTTGGTTGCAAGAACTGAAATATTAGTTGAAGCCACAGCAACCAGAAATAAATATGATCGAATTTTATTTCTGGGAATAAAATTCACAAAACTAATGCAGAAGTTACAAAAAAGATGGGAAAAATGTTATTTATTTTTCAATATAATCTCCTTTTAGCTCGATACACTTTTTTCAGCGATATTCAATAGCCTCGATACCATATTTATAGTAAGAACTGTCAAACTCCTTAAAATAGCCATCAACCGCAGACTTCACCTCTTCATTGTTGGGAAATCTTTTACCACCGAAGCATTTTTTCAAGTTCGGAAATATAAAATAGTCCGAGGCAGTTAAATCTAGCGAATAGGGTTCGTGATGAAACAATTCGAACTTTAATTCATTCATTTTTGCCATCGCAATAGTGGATGTGTGAATTGGAGCATTGTCTTGAAGAAACAACAATTTCGTTTTCCCCAAATGCGGCGTTTTTTCCACCATTTCATCTCTTAAACGCTGCAATAAATTAGCATAATATTCGCCGTTGGTGGTGTGTCCTTTCTGAAGATAATCAATAAATAAAAATGGCAAGATGGAACCGTGTTTGCCTTCTTTGGACACGATTCTTCCATTCCAATCCACTGCTTTGACTGTTTCTTTGCCTCAGGTATTAAGCAGTGGACCCATGTTATAAATCGACGCAAAAATTCGGCTTTCTTGCGGTGAAACATCGCAAAACATTCTACTGAAACATCTATACGACATTGTCTTTGCTCTATTGAAAGCAAGCGCGGCAATCATCTTGGGCGCAGCTTTCTCATCTTCTGTCAATATACTATATATATAACTTTTTGAAATGCCTATCATTTCAGCTAGCTCACCTTCAGCCGTCGATCATCCAATACCATTTTGTGGATTTTCTTAACCGTATCTGACGGGGACACCTCAATTGCTCGGCCACTATAGTGTTCGTCTTGGCAGCTCATACCCAATATTTTACTACCCAATTATGCTACCCAATATTTTACAGTCGTAAATGTAGGAGCAGTCTCCCCCAGAGTAGAATTTAGCTCGGCTTTAATATTGCTTGGACTGACACCTTTCAAACGGTAATATTGAATTACATAAGGGTGACCAAGTTTTTCCATGTGTAAAAATTCACAGAGCTCGTTTACTTTTGAAGGCTCAAACAAAAATACTAAACAAAGTGGCGCCTTGAAACTTCAAATATATATTTTAGAAGGTTGCTACTTTTCACCAAAATATTTTTATTTAAACTACTGGCGCCACCTATACGTCAGGTCGGCTAGTTTTGTGACCGGCCTCGTAGCCTGTAGTGGTGACAATTATATTATCATTATATTATTATTATATCAACGATAAATGTAAAATATAATTCGGTTGTACCAATATATTATTATGGTCAACTAGTCACTTGAATTTAATGGCTGTCACAACCATTTGTTGATGCTATATCCCATTATGAATTTATAGAAAAAAAAACCAAAAAAAGGAATTTTTATTCAAATTGAAAATGTTCGAGCATTTGGGCATTTTTTCTTTAAATAATTTTATTCTTCTATATTCCGCTGCACTTTAGGTAGCATCGTCAGGAATGCGACACCTAAGGATAGCGAAATATTGGTGAATAAAATTGTTTAACGAAAAACGACCAAATGCTCGAACATTTTAATTTTGAATATATTACGAAAGGTCAGATACATCATCACTTTTCAAAAGGAATTTTTATTAAAATTTATTATTTTATGTTTAAATATAAATAAAATTGTTCGTATTTGGTGTGTAATGGGTTACCCTGGATAACCCATTCGCATATTTGATCAAAAATATGAAAGAATTAGAAGAAATGACTTTATCTCGGAAACGGAGCTTCGAATCGGAAAAATAAGTACCTTTTTGCGGATTTCTAAGGGATTTCTATAAAGTGGTCCAATTCGTATTAATTCAAAAATCGCGAAAATAAGAAAATCGCTTAAATAAAGGAATTACTATAACTCGGAAATCGCAATCGCAAAAATAAAAAAAAAATTGTTACCTCCACAGGACGCTGTAACCAATGAATGTATTTA